>BQKN01064000.1:116275-166928 GCA_022839385.1 Asparagus kiusianus
CGGATATGGGTTTAGAAATCCGAAACCAACTCAAAACAGGAGAAAAACAGACTGTAGGTATCGCGGTCGACCGGGCTACGGTCGACGGCGGCGGTCAACCGGACCGGACATTTCTAGTTTCCATATGTTTGGCTATTTGTGCATGTTTCAACTCTTTTCTCTCTCATGTATGAACTCGTTCATACTCAAATCACATGATAATATACTCATATACCATTAAATGATATTTATCATACTAAATATCCACATATCATTATTTATCACACATTAATTATGTTATTCATAAATTATCAAGGTTTTACAGTTGTAATCATTCTTCTTCTAAGCAGTTAGAGAGAATAAATCAAATACGATTCTTTTATTATTTTTCTTATTACAAATTTTCCACCAAACAAAAGATGGCGACTCCGCAGGGAATGAGCTTCTCTGATGAGGAAGTGGTGGTGCAATCTGATGTTTATTTCACTGGAACAACCATCGAAACTCTTATGGTAGAGTTTGATCAAGCCAATTTTGAGGAGGCCATCTCCTCCGGATCCCTTAGCCCCAAGACTATGTGAAAGATCCACAAAGTCTCCAAGGAGACTAAAGCTCCAATTATTGCTCTTATGCCGAAGGAAGCCCTCTCCTTTAGTCAAGATTGCACGAACAGCCCCTCCTCCGAAGGAGTGGGCTCAGCTTATGCCAAACGCAGGGTGGCATGTTGTGCAATCAAAACGTAGCCTTCAGAGGCGTGTTCCAACATCAAAACATAGACCTGAAAACTGTGTTGATCAGGCTGAACGCAACTCTCAGGAGTGCGTCCCAGAACCAAAACGCAACTCTCAGGAGTGCGTTCCACAAACTGAACGTAACTCTCAGGAGTGCGTTTTAGAACCAAAACGTAGATTTCAAGACTGCATTTCATCAGCTAAACGCAGATATAAGGACTGCGTTTCACCAGTAACACTTGGAGCTCAGGCATGTGTTCGGATAATGATATCCAATGCAGAACTTGGTGTATACCATGGATCTTCAAGGAGCTACCCCGAACCCCGCTGTAGGGTAGTCCACCCCTCGGACCCCCCAGCTAGGGGCGCGCTACCCCCTGGACCCCCGGCTTGCTGACCGGTCAGCAAGACCCCCGAACATTCTGCGTAGCACGACTAGATTAATGGGCAGATATAAAAAGTCCATGGATTCATGGCATTTCAACCAGATCCATGTTCACCAAGAGCCAGTCTTATCTGATCATTGACTGGGGGTTCCAGTTCAAACCTTACGATTAGTGAGTAATTCTCCTTAAATCTTTACAACAGATTTGAGAAAGTTCGCATCGAGAGAAAGACCGATGCAACAAGTCATTCGTTCATCCCAATGTGAACGACTGATTCCTACGGTCCTCTCGGGATGTCAATGCTGTTTATATGCGTTAAAACCATCGATATTCAACCGACCAATGAACGTTGTTTTGCCCAACCAACGATGATGTTCGCACAAGAAGAAGACTTCAGAGGATGAATACATTGAAGTTACTTCCAACATGATCGACAGAGGGAGATCATCAGTTCCTAATTCCAATGAGTCAGAGAACGATCAGTCCCATGGCTTGAAAGACTTCCTGAATAGGTCCGATGGAGTTTATCAACATACTCAGACTCAAACAGGAGTCATTCCCCTATTAACTATCGGATGTTTGCCAGAGGAACCAATTTCGATGATGAACACTCAGCCATTATAGAGTCCCAATCATCAAGTTCCTTGGTTGAATATGAGAGCTCCGCTTATATGACGGGAAACCATGAAGATCTCGTGAAGAGACTTGATGAGCAGGAGGCCATGATCAAATCTCAGCAGGAGGCCATCAATGAACTCTTGGCCCTGATGAATCAAATCGTCGCAGACAAGGCCAAATCTCAGAAGACAGACTCTCCACCTAGGTAAGAATCCTCCCGGAGAGGAAAAACATCTTCATCCCGACCTCACACAAGCAAAGGGAAGGGAAAAGTGGTTAATGACACGGCTTTTGACCAAGAAGTCTATAACCTAGAATCTTCCTCTGATGAATGAAGAGAGACTGAGAACGAGTAAAATCTCTAATCTACCAAAATGGAAGAATTAGAAGCCCGCCTCAATGCCATTACTAATAGAAGCGAGCTCCAAGACGAGGGAGTTGTCAGACCCTATCCTGCCGAATGGGATGCAGCCCATCCTCCAAAGTTCAAAGTCCAGACGCTACAAACTTTTAACAGTACAAGATCACCGAACTAATATATCTATCATTTCAAGTCACGGACTAGGAATGTGATATCAAACGACGCTATACTGGCTCGATTGTTCATTGGTACCCTCAAGGGAGTTGCCTTTGAATGGTTCAGGAAACTGGCTATGGGATGTATCCAAAAGTGGGCGGATCTAGAGAGACTCTTCCCGTCGAGATTCTTTGAAGATGATACAGAAGTCTCCATCCATACCCTTCTCGCCACTAAGCAGAAGAAGAGGGAGTTCATCAAAGCCTTCGTCAAGAGGTTCCGAAGCATGGCTTTCTGATGTTCGTCAAGTATGATACAGTCTACCTTAGTGGAGACCTGTCGACACAACTTACAGACCGACCTTCTAGCACAAATGAGGGTTACAGAATATCGTTCCTGGAGACAACTAATCTCTTAAGGTGAACAGGCTTAAAAGATTATTGTCAGAATCAAAGCTGAAGAACAAAGTAGGAAGGATCAACCTGAGCAATCGGACCATGCTCAATCTTCTTAGTCAGAAGGGGAAGATACTACGATCAATAAAACTAATCCTCTTCAGTAGGATGACGGGTCTATAAAACTATCACGTTAACAGTTACCTCTGATAGTCAAACTTATTAGATAGTGGCCCACTAGGCGATGTGCCATGTCTACCCTTTCTCCCCTCTGCACTTGTTCAAGACTGGGGGTTGGTTTATTTGTAGTTTATTGGATTATGAATAATAAATTTTTTGAGTTGTCATGTTTAATAGAATACCTCTGTCAATGACAAAATCCGCCAAAACTATTAAGTTAATAATACACCTCTGATAGTCCATTTCCCCTAAATTCCCCCACCAATCCTCTTCAAGTAGGATGGTGGGTCTACCAAAACTATCACGTTAATGATCACATTTGATAGTTTATTCTCTCTAAATTCTCCTACCAATCCTCTTCAATAGGATGGTAGGTCCATAAAACTATTACGTTAACAGTTACCTCTGATAGTCCATTAACCTGCCAATCCTCTTCAATAAGATAACAGGTCCATAAAACTATCACGTTAATAGTTACCTCTGATAGTCCATTAATCTGCTAATCCTCTTCAATAAGATGGCAATCCACCAAAAACTATCATGTTAACATTTACCTCTGATAGTCCATCAATCTGCCAATCCTCTTCAATAGGATGACAAGTCTATAAAACTATCACGTTAACAGTTACCTCTAATAGTTTATCAACTTGCTAATCTTCTTCAATAGGATGACAGATCCACAAAACTATCACGTTAATAACTACCTCTGATAGTCAAACTCATCAGATAATGACCTACCAGGTGATGTGCCTCTATTCCGACTTCATGGATAGTGCCCCACTAGGCGATGTGCCTTGTCTACCTCTTTTTATTACCCTGCTAAGTCTTAATCAAGATCGGGGGTTGGTTACTTGGAATCCATTGGATTAAGAGTAACGAATCTTTCACATTGTCGAGTTAACATTATACTTTTGACGATCATCGCCCCCAGAGAGTATGAATGTAACTTGCATCACTCTTAATTTGTCACGTTAACAATATACCTCTGGCAATTAACTTATCAATCATTGTTAATAGGATGATAAGTCCTCAAAATTTCTCAAATCGCAATCTTCCCTAATAAGACACTAAGTCTTCAAAATCTTGTTCAAATCACAAGTATCAAAATTCATCGCTTCTGGTGATAAACTCATATAGTAAGTTTCCCCAGTGAGACGCTAATTCCTAAAATCTTGTGCAAGTCACAAGTACAACTTCTTGTCACGTTAATATCACACCTCTGATAACCAATCAACTTATCAATCCTCTTCAATAGGATGATAAGTCCCCAAAGTTGCTCCAATTGCAACACAAATCCTGTCATGTTAATACTAAACCTCTGACAAATTCACTTATCAATCCTCTTCAATAGGATGATAAGTTCACAAAGTTACTCCAATCGCAACACATTCCTGTCATGTTAACACCATACCTCTGACAACTCACTTATCAATCCTCTTCAATAGGATGATAAGTCCCTAAAGTTACTCCAATCGCAACACATTCCTGTCACGTTAACATCAAATCTCTGACAACCAATCAACTTATCAATCCTCTTCAATAGGATGATAAGTCCCCTAATTTGCTCCAATCGCAACACATTCCTGTCATGTTAATACCATACCTCTGATAACCCACTTATAAATCCTCTTTAATAGGATGATAAGTCTCCAAAGTTACTCCAATCACAACACATTCCTGTCATGTTAACACCATACATCTGACAACCCACTTATCAATCATCTTCAACAGGATGATAAGTCTCCAAAGTTGCTCCAATCGCAACATATTCCTATCACGCTAACATCATACCTCTGACAATCCACTTATCAATCCTCGTCAATAGAATGATAGGTCCTCAAAGTTGCTCTGATCGTAATAATCCACTTATCGACTCTCTTCAGTAGAGCAATAGGTCCACAAACCTGTTAAGTTAACATCACACCTCTGACGATCAAATCAAATTATCGACTCTCCCCAATAGAGCGATAAGTCTACAAACTTGTTAAGTTAACATCACACCTCTGACGACCAAACCAACTTATCGACTCTCTTCAATAGAGCGATAGGTCCATAAAATACTGTTAGGTTAACATCATACCTCTAATAGTCAAACCCTCCTAATGAACTTGTTAATCATTTATCAACAAGAATAGCAAGTTTTTATTATAAAATCCCCAGCGGATTAAACATTTTCTAAAATTATCCTAGTGATAATGAAGAAAATTTTTGAATTTCACTCTAAGTAAAATTTCATGCCAAGTAAATACTACACCTTTGGCGCTTTCAACTTTCTTCCTGTGTTTCAAGTAACACAGGAAGAAACAGCGACAAAGTCTATGTATTTAAAATTATAGCATCATGTCTAAGAGGGTTCATTCTCTTAGCACAACATTACATATGGAACGGACTTAAATAATCCACATGCTAGCCTAACTAAAACGGTAGTTGGTAAAGGCTTATCAAATCCGTTGATGGCTGAGGGTTTGCCAAAAACCCTATGCACGTTTGTAGGCCCATCAGCTTCATGGATGTGAGCCAAAACTTGAAACAGATGAGCTAAAAACAAGTCTCAAAGACTTAGTCAAAAAAATGCATGACAGCCACCTCCACATCTCAAGTCGAAACGCTAAGATCAAACTCGTGTTGCAAACACCAAAATGCGAGGTCACACCCATGTTCCAAATTCAAAATGCAAGGGTAAGACCCGCGCCTCAAGTTCAAAACGCAGGGGTCCACCCCCACATTCCAGAAGTAGGATTATGACGCATACCTTCACACAGGTCCTGCATGGCAAATCCCTTCAACCAAGATACCTATGAAGCAAGTGCAGAGAACGACTCCTTTACGATAAGGAATCAACAGCTCCAAGATAAGAGTTGAGATCCAAAGTATTCCGAAAATTTGTCCCAGTCAACCACGAACTTTCAAAAACTTTGGAAGAGATTCTGTAGGCTGTCTAAAAATCATAATAGATAGTTGATCCCCATCAAACACCAATGATGGAAGTAACAATCTGATAACTTTCAGAATGTTACAATTTGAAGACTTTCACATAGATCGATGAAGGTTACAAACTGACGACCTTCGCAACAACTAATGAAACCTCTAATCAACAGCCTTCACAATCAACATCGGGAGTTACAATTTGACAACTCTTATAGTTTTAAGGAGCCAAGACGAAGATTACAAGATGATAGTCTTTGCAATACTCTAGCAAAAAAGACTACAAATTAACGGTCTCTTCAAATCCTGACGCAGAGCTCACCTATGCGTCTTAGATTCAAAACGCATAGCTCGTAGCTGTGTTCCCAGAACAAAACGCATAAGTCCTCCCCATGTTGCCACACCAAAAAGCGGAGGTCCTCCCCGTGTGTCAACATTAAAACGCTGGAGTCAGACCTGCGTTACAACATCAAAACACCAGAGTTGAACCTGCGTTGCAACATCAAAACACGGGGGTCAGACCCGCGTTTTTTACGTTTGACTGGTTCAAACAGAACCTGAACGGTTTTAAAACCATATCTCCACTTAATGTGGTCGGTTACACCCTATTATTGAGAGATTTTAGGAGGGATTACACCCCTTAAACCCTTGAACAGTTTCAAAACCGTTTTCCATGATTTGAGGGTGGTTAAACCCCACTTAGGAGTGATTTAAGGGGCAGCTACACCCTCTTAATCCCCTATAAATAAGAAAAAACTCAACCAAGTTAAGGGTTGTAACTTCTTGGCTTGGATTGACCCTGGAGCTTGGCAGCAAGGAGAAGATCTTTGGCTGACTTTTGGGGGGATCTTCTATCTGGCATCTTGGAGCTTCTTGTAGTAACAAAGTTCTTAGAGCATTCCCTTGGCTTATTAACCAAACTTTCGGTTCAAATCAACTCTTTTTTAAGAGTTTAAACTCGCTCTAAGTTATCAACTCGTTCAGAGTTTCAAACTTACCACGCAAGTTCTCCATAGCGTCAAATCGTGAGGAGGAGATACCGTTTTAGTGAATCAAGACGTTCGGATCATCAACGGAGAGCAAACTCAATGCGAGCATTCGAGGGAGGCACTCCATCATCACCGTGAAGAACCCAGAATTAAACAAAGGGGAGAATCCAGATCAATTCTCCTCTCTTTTGTAATCAGAAAATCCAATTATAATCGAGATTAAGAGGGTTGTAATCATTCTTTTTCTAAGCAGTTAGAGAGAATAAATCAAATACGATTCTTTCATTATTTTTCTTATTACAAATTTTCCACCAAAAAACCACCAAACGATCAGATCAAATCTGGAGCTTCGTTGATTCGCGAGGGAATCAGGAAGCCGAAGCAATTATCTCAGTAACAATGAGATAATCACTCTTCCCGAGATCACCGTAACGGGGCAATCTCAAGGCAAAGGACTGAGAAGTGCAGATCTGACGAGCTCCTCTTTTTTATACTAACAAACTTGATCCGATCTCCTTATCCCTTCTAAAATTCATGCTCCTTCAGTTTTCAGTTCAGCAGGGCCTCGCCAATGCTCGAGAATTCCAGATCTGAAAAATAAAGGCCCTGGGGCTGTATTTATAGGCTTCGGGACCCCTATTTTCGGATAAGAATGACCGATGCCCCTTATCCTTAGTTATAACCACTTAACCATATTCATAGATGACATTTTATCAGTTAGAGCAAATCCAGTGGTTAACGGTCAAAAAATAGCTTAAATCAGCCAAAATCCGATTTTCGGGGGTGTGGACACCCATGGGTGTCTCGGCCAACCTTGGGCCGAGACACCATTTGGTGTCTCGACCAAGCTTTGGCTGAGACACCACTTGGTGTCACGGCCAAGCTTTGGCCGAGACACCTCTTGGTATCTCGCCGAGGTTTGGCTTTGAGAATTCCGTCCATTTTCGCTGTATTTTCATCATCCGAACTCGGAATCACACGATTCAAAATGTGTCGAAAAACCAATGAGGAGATCTACAAGCTTCCATGATTGAATCATATGGGGAATGAATAGGACACGAGGGGCACTTCATCTTTTATAAGTAATGTGCAGCTCCCGGCCCATTTGTGTTTCCGTTGTTCCAAAATTTCGTTGTTTCGTATGGTCTGTCGACTCACTTCATGCGTTTGTCATCGTCAAATGATCTTTTATGACTCGAATGGTGACGTTCATCATCTTCTCTCTATCTCGAGTCGTATGTGGATACCTATAGGTATTTTTAGACACCTACAGACATTGGATGGTGATACACCCAATCGGGTGTGGTCAGGGGAGCATGCAGATTATGAGAGGCTCCAAATCTTTAGGTGTACCGCCTACTATCACGTTAATGAGGGAAAGCTTGTCACGAGGACCAAGAAGGAAATTTTCTTGGGGTATGCAAAGGGTGTAAAAGGCTATCGCCTTTGGTGTATAGAAGATTCAAAGTTCATAATCAGCATGGACGTTACCTTTGACGAGAAGTCCATGATTGCTAGGGTGCCCAAGGATGATGGTGTTGAGATTGTTGGAAATTCTAAGTCCCAGGTTATTGATATAGAACCTAAAGACCAACCAGGTTCTAGTCGTGGTCAAGTGAGAAATCAGGTAGATGATGAGCTTGAGCAGGAGGAGATTCAGCAGGATAATACACAAGCACTACAACAACAGCAGCTCGAGGATATCTTGGCTTCCAATAGGCCAAGGTGAGCATACAAGCAGGTACAAAAGCTGGGGGCTGATCAACCTCTAAAGCACTATGGGTAGGTTAATTTGGTTAAGTACGCACTTTCGGTAATGGAAGATGAGCCGGTCTCCTTCAAGGAAGCTATTCGGGATAGAGATAGCGAGGGTTGGTTGGCTGCGATGGAGGAGGAGATGGAATCTCTCCGGAAGAACCAAATATGGGAGGTGGTCCCATTGTCCGCAGGAAAGAAAGCTATAGGTTGTAAGTGGCTGTATAAAAGAAAGGAATATCCTACAGAGCATGGTGGTACGAGATACAAGGTGATGCTAGTGGCTAAGAGGTTTACACAAAGAGAGGGTGTGGATTACAATGAGATATTTTCTCCGGTGGTGAAACACACTTCTATTAGGGTGCTATTGAGTATTGTTGCTTATGATGATCTTGAGCTAGAATAACTCGATGTCAAAATGGCCTTCTTGTACGGAGACTTAGAGGAGGAAATCTATATGTATTAGCCTGAGGGTTACAAGGTTGAGGATAAGGAGAATCATGTATATCGCTTGAGGAAATCACTTTATGGATTGAAGCAATCTCCTCAGCAGTGGTATAAGTGATTTGACTCCTTCATGCTAAAGCATAGGTTCTCCAGAAGTGAGTATGACTGTTGCGTCTATATTCGGAAGCTTCATGGAGGTGATTATATTTATCTCCTTTTGTATGTGGATGACATGCTTATTACTTCAAATAGCAAGGTGGAGATAGATAAACTGAAATCTCAACTTGGTAAAGAGTTCGAGATGAAGGACATGGGCGGTGCTAGGACAATACTAGGTATGGAGATTAGAAAAGAGTGGGTGAATCGACGATTGTTCTTGAGTCAGAAGGGCTACATAGATGTAAGACCCCGTTGATTTTGACAACTTTCAAGTGTGAATATGAGTGAACAAAGATAATTAATATATATTATAAATATCTTTGTGGCATGGTCATGCATGGGAAATGATATTTGAGCTTATGAGCATGTGTATATGCCTCAGGTATGAGGATGAGTTGTAAGTTTGCATTTCGTGTGCAAAAGAATCAATGTATGCAGATTTTTGTTCATGAGTCGACTCATAACATGTCATGAGTCGACTGATCAGGTTGAGTCGACTTGCGCCTGTCATAAGTCGACTCATGAAATCGAGTCCTGTTCCCATTTTCTTTCTGCTGAGTCGACTCATAATTTATGAGTCGACCCATGAGTCATGAGTCGACTCATGACATATTATGAGTCGACTCATCGACGATTTTCTGGGTGGTTTCGGGTCGGGTTTGCTGGGTTTCGGGTCGGGTTTTTATGGGCTCATATATACTTCTCCCACCCGAAAACACTCATTCTTCATCTGAACTCCCAAGAACCCTAACCCCTCTTCCTCTCCTTCAAACCCTAACTCGTTCTTGGTGATCTTGGGGGCGTTTCAAGGGGGATTTCAGCTTTTATCTTGGATTTCAGCGAAGGGGATTGCTATTCTTCACATTTGAGGCGAGTAGCATCTCACCCAAACCCTTCCCCATGTTTTTAACTGTTTGTAAATGTTTTTAATGGATTTTATTGAGCCTAAGACCTATTTTAAGTACAAAACAATATTCTTGTTAGGGTGAATGCTAGAAATCATGTGTTTAAGATTTTAAATCCTCACCAACAAGTTTTAAATGAAAACCCAGATCTGGAATTTTGTTTAAAGAATAAAAACAAGAGTTTTTATATTAATTTAATGTTTTCCTTCATGATTAGGGATTTAAATGTTAGTGTTAACATGCAAGTAATTGTTTCATGTTATATATATGTTTCCTCTCTGTGTAATAGTCTAAACTTGAAGGCTAGATGCATGTATACTGGTAAAATTGAGTTATGGAACGAGTTGAACAAGTTCAGTTCAAACAAATGTAGATTTCAGCCCTTGAGTCGACTCACGACTCATCATGAGTCGACTCATCATGTTGAGTCGACCCATGGCTAATCATGAGTCGACTCACGAACTCGTTTCCTGTTGTCATTTATCTTCTGCTGAGTCGACTCGTCTGTATACGAGTCGACCCATGATGTATGAGTCGACTCATAAGAGTGCATGAGTCGACTCATCTGAGTTTTTCTGTTTTCTTTTGTTTCCTGTTTAAACACTTGCTGTGTACAAACATATAGACTGAACACACATGTTATATATGTAAGATGACTTGACATGATACAAAGTTTGGACATGCACGGCAAGGCACGTGTAAGAGTTGAATGGACACTCCATTAATAGTAGTAACTTCATGGTTCATGTAAAGTCCTCGTGTTGGACTATAAGCGATTAAAGTCCTCGTGTTGGACTATAAGCGACTAAAGTCCTCGTGTTGGACTATAAGCGACTAAAGTCCTCGTGTTGGACTATAAGCGACTAAAGACCCCGTGTTGGGCAACCTTTGCTAAACCTTGAGCATATTACACATTTGGGTTGTGAGCACGACACTTTGATGTAGTTGGACATGATAGTGATTTAAGTGTATATGACACTTATTTCGACTATGTATTTTTTGGCACAGCTGAGTTTATTGGTAGACATGGGAGTATTATCTTTTCTTTTCCTTATTGTTCATATATTAGACTTCAGGTTTGGAAACTTAGGGATTTTCAATTTGAGATACAAGGTATATATATGAGGGTTTCCTTGTTTGGATTATTTCGCTCGACGTACCTATGCTCGTGTTGAGATTTCCTAAGTACTAAAACCCCTTACTATTAGGACATTGTATATATATATATATATTCTGTCATTACTGTATTTTCTTATGCAACGAGCCCTATCCCTTGGGGTTTGGTTGTGATGTTGCTCGCTAGCGCTTTGACGCTCGTTGTCCCTCCCCCTTTTCAGGTCACGAGCCAGGAGCACGGAGAGCCGTAGGTTGATAGCGGACTACTTTAGTGTTCAGCATTACTTATCTATGTATTACTTTCTGTGGGCTCCACTGTAGTGTTTTCAGACATTTGAGAGTTTATTCTAGAGTTGTAAAGGCTGTGTTGCCTTAATTTCCTTTACGCAGACTTGCGGTATTTTGAGACTTGTAAGAACTCCAGTTTATTTCATTTCAGACTTTGACTATGTACTACAGCTTATTTCGTTGATGAGATGTATTGTGTTCTATCATTTCATCTAGTATGGTTGATTCACTTTTCACTTGCTTTGTACCTACACCTGATGTTGACTCCACTAGAGAGATAGTGATTGTGATGGTGAAACGTGTTATTGCACGGTGTGGTGCATAGCAGGTTTGACATCCATGGTTTCACCCCGGACTGCAGCCGTGTGTGAACCCAGGGGCGTCACAATAGAGCGAGTGATCGCAAGGTTTGGGATGCAAAGTGCAAAGTCGGTGGTGACTCCATTGGTACCCCATTTTAAGCTCTCAGGTAAATAATCTCCCACTACAACGGAAGATAAGGTACACATGGAGTGTGTTCCCTATGCTAGTGCAGTTGGCAGTTTGATGTACGTAATGGTGTGTACACGTCCTGATATTTCACAGGCGGTCAGTGTCGTCAGTAGATTCATGGCGAATCCAGAAAAGGCGCATTAGGAAGCTGTGAAGTGGGTCCTGAGATACTTGAATGGTACGCTGATACTGGTCTATGTTTTGGTGGAGAGACATGACAGATTGATGGATTTGTGGACTCAGATTATGCAGGCAATCTTGACAGACGACGATCTACTACTGGTTACGTATTCAGCATACATAGGACTCCAGTTAGTTGGCGATCAATATTACAGGCTACAGTGGTACTCTCTACTATAGAGGCTGAGTACATGGCCATGGTAGAGGGAGTGAAGGAAGCATTGTGGTTATGGGGTCTGTTAGGCAATTTGGGGATTGAGCAGGATAGTGTGAATTTGTGGTGCGATAGTCAGAGTGTGATTCACTTGGCTAAGAATCAAGTTCATCATGCTCGTATCAAGCATATCGACGTCAGGTATCACTTTGTACGGGATGTCATAGACGAAGATGCTATTTCTCTCATGAAGGTGCACACAAATGAGAATCCAGCAGACATGTTAACCAAGGTTGTAACAAGTAGCAAGTTTCAGCATTGCTTGGATTTGCTTCATATCAGCCCATGTTGATCTACCCTAGAGGGCAATAGCAGAACTACGGTTAGCTTGATCCTGGTGGAAGGTATGTAGGCAGTCGCGGTATAGTGGCGCAGCTAGTTTGGTCTGTTTTGACCTGGTTTGGCATTCATGGTGTTCTTCGGGTGTTCGTCCAAAATTTAAGGTTTATCAAATGATGGACGAGGTGGAGAATTGAAGAAGAACTGACCTCGACAGTGATCTCATCGGAGATCGGAGCTCGTCGACTTTAGCGGAGCCCTCGACGGTGACGACGAGGGGCGACGAGACTAGCGACGGCGGGCGAGCTCACCTGTTGCGGATGATGTCGGAGCTCAAACTCGCCTGCCTAGGGCGTCGCCTGGAGCTGGACTTGCCTGTTGGGGCGTGGATGCTCGCTTAGAGGAGGACCCCACCCGTGGAAGGCGAGGGCTGGACTCGCCTGTTCGAGGGGGTTTTCATCTCGCCTGTTGCATTCGCTGAGCTCGCCTGGAGTTGTGGGATCCAGCAGGATCGCACAAACTACCCTAGGGTTTCCCTATAAAAGGGAAACCTCATTCACGAGATGAGTTGAGCTCATCTTCAGCGATTTTAACAGAGAGGAAATTTCTCTGTGACGGCTAGGAGCTTCATCTCACGAGTTCTCAAAGAGTTCTCTAGCGGCAGCTATTAAAGCTTAGAGAAGGTTTTTTGCTACCATGAGCGGTTATTTGAGAAGAAAAATTGAGTCGTGATTTTAGAATAAAATTACACACGGTATTTTGAGAGATCTCAAGTTTGAGATCTTCTCTGTTTCAAGCTTTGTAATTTCTTATGGTTAAATAAGAAATTATTTGTGCGGATCCCGTGGACGTAGGCAAATTTGCTGAACCACGTAAATCTGTTGTCTCGTCTACTTTACTTATGTTTTATCTGTATGTTCGTTATTACTTGTATTGGTTGGTTTGAGTTTGGTGTTATCTCGAGCTAGGTTGTTTTTCCTCTCGGGATTAATTAAGCTTCCGCGGCGGTGTGGGCGTCTCGCGCCCCAACAAACATGAGTCATAGTGTTCTAACTAAATCAATGAATAACATTACAAATTAAACAAAATTAAGATTCATCCATCTTCCATCCATCCAAGCTCTATTGGATTTGAGTGGAATCGGTGACTTGTGCAGTAATCTAAATTTTAAGATCTCTTTACGGTATCCTGAATGTAATGGACATCGGCTGCGGCCCAACATCCGTTGCTGCTGTTGGAGATAACGGTCGAAACTGAGGTGATGAAAAGATCTTGTTGTTCTTCCTTCCATTTCTTTCTTTGCCATGCATTTTATTGCCCTTGCCTGAGAAAATACAATTAAGGAAAATATTAATTTTTAGATTAATTACTATTGTTCTGTTTGAAAGTTGAAAATGGTTACGGTCTAATTTATTGGACCAATTGAATGTCAAAGTAGAAGTAGATTAAGTTTTGGCAGCCTAAGAGAGAGAGATATAAATTGATGGTGAAATTAGGCCAAAGATTTCAAAATTTTCCTTCCATTAATTTCATCAAAAGTGACTCTTTTATGTCCTATTTTTGAGAGAACATTTTTTATGTATGGAATAATGTATATGATGTGGTGGTTCATGTTGCTAAATGTGCTACTAGTAAATAGAGTGGTGAGGTCCACAACTTTTCATGTGACTAGCAAGATGAGCCTCACCACATGGCTATTTTTTGATAGCTCATTTAGCAAAATGAACCGTCACCTCATACACATTATTCCTTTTTATGTATTGAAACATGTGACTTTTATGTAGTGAATGTATTAAAATACATGCTTGATAAAAGGTTTTGAATCTAAATTGCTATGATAACATCTTAAAATTTCTTTTCATTATACAATCTAATAAGGTCGAAGGTTATTCCATTATTTACGCAATAAATTCATTACAAACCATGGTTATTCTTTGTACATTTTAATGGATTGAAACCAAATTAAAACAGATAGCAAAAAAAAAAAAGATTGTACCTTTCCAAAGATTATGAAACTAACCTGTATCTCTATAAAATCACAGCCACAAATCTTTTCATTATAAAAATGGTGATATGTTGTCGCTGTAAAAATAGTTGTTGTTGTGATAGTTGTTGATGATGATATATGGGTTTGCTTCTGAACCAATCTGTAACCCCTTAAATTATAATGCAAATGATAATGTCAGAACAAGAATTTAAATCATAAGACGTGAAAAAACTCTAAAATACTTAGAAAAAAACTTTTGGCTATTTTTAGTAGTTTGCAGGCCAAATTTTAAGATTTGATGAGCTATAACCCATGACTTTTACCACTTTTAGTCATTTCAATTGATTGGAAAATTATTTTATGGAAGCCAAAATTCATGCATTTATGTGCTTTATGGTTTTTTGCCATTTTTATTTGTTTCGATCTGTTGGCAAATAATTTTGTAGAGATTAAAATTCCCAATTTAATGAGCTATAATGCATGGTTATTCACCATTTTTTGTTGTTTCAACCTGTTTGCAAATAATTTTTTAGATGCTAAAATTCACAATTTTGTGAGCTATAACCAATGATTTTTAGTTTTTTTTGTTATTTCGACCCATTAGCAAAAAAAATGTATGGTAGCCAAAAGTCATTGTTTCATGAACTATAAACCATGATTATTGATAATTTATAGTTATTTTAATCTATTAGCAAATAATTTCTTATAGTCCAAACTTCACGTTTTCATGAGTTATAATCCATGATTTGACCTATGTTTTTTGGCAATTTTTACTCGTTTCTATCCATTGGTATATAATTTCATCGAGTCCGAAATTTACAATTTCATGAATTATAACCCATATTTTATTGCCAATCTTAGTTGTTTTCCCCCGTTCGTAAATAATTTCGTGGAAGCCTAACTTGATTTTTGGTCATTTTTAGTCGATCCGACTTATTGGCAAATAATTTCATGGATACTAAAATTTATGATTTCGTGAGCTATAAACCATGATTTTGGTCATTTTTCATCATTCTAGCTTATTGGCAAATAATTCTGTACCGGCCAAAATTCATGATTTCATAAGCTATAACTCATATTGTTTTAGCCATTTTTAGTCAACCAATTGGCAAATAATTTCACAAAGAAAAAATTTACAATTTTATGAGTTATAACCCACAATTTTAGCCATTTATTCATTTTAAATCACTAGAGAATAGTTTTGCGAGCCCAAAGTTCACAATTTCGTAAGCTATATCCCATTATATATGGTCATTTTTAGTTGTTTCAACCCATTGGCAAGTAATTTCACTGAGATGAAAATTCATTTATACTACCCATGATTTTCTTCTATTTTTAATCTTTTCTCCCATTGGCCAAAACTTTAGCGGTGACCAAAATTCACGATTTCATAAACTTCGACCCATGATTTTTGGCTATTTTTACTCATTTTCACCGTTAGAAAATAATTTTATGGTAACCAAAAGTTCTGATCTCATAAGCTATAATCTATGATTTTTTTTTCAATTTTAGTCATTTGAACCCAATAGCAAATTATTTTATGAAGGACAAAATTTACGATTTCATGAGCTATTACCCATAGTTGTTCACCAATTTTAGTCATTTCGACCTAGTAGAAGATAATTACTCGAAGGCAAAGATTAAAAATTTCATGATCTCTAATCCATGATTTTTTTGGCCAGTTTTAGTTATTTCAACCCATTGGTACATTATTTTGTGGAGAGCAAAATTTAAAATTTCATGAACTTTTACTTACAATCTTTTGCCAATTAAAGTCATTTCAATCTATTATCAAACAATTTTGGTGTAAAATCCTGTAATTTTGAAAATATTGAAAAATAATATTAAATGATTTTTATTATGGTTGATATTATTCTGAGATGAATAAGTATGTTAGTAATCGATATGAAATCGATTAAGTATATATATAGATATATAATAGGGTGCATGCATAAACACATGAGCAATAGTCGACTGAAATCATGTCTGGTCAGTCGACCGACCTAAGTAATCGGTGTCAGCCCTTTTGTTTTGATAATATATTAACAAACAATTTACAACTAATATTATTTGTCGAGTGTTTGTGCTTTCTTATTTATTCTAGACAAACAATATGTTGGAGGTTGGTTGGATTGCACCCTCACGATAATATCAAAAGGAGGTTGGCAGAATATCAGAGTGAAGCCAATGCATTCATATCAAGTTCAAGTTCAAGCTTCATTCGCAATCAAGATGAGCTTAATGAAGATCAATTGCCTTGGGTATATTAGTTTAGGTTTATGCTTTGTGTGCTTATGCTTTAAGCTCAAATGGTGCACATACACGTTTTCTTGATTTATTGACTATTATACATCCATTTAAGATAATAACGTGTTTTTGGATTATTGACTTAATATAACTGGTTTACATCTTTTATAAAGTCTATTAATCAATTTAAAAGAAGTTTCAAACTTGTTTGTGTTGGATTAATTCTGCTTATGGGTACATATGTAATTTTAGTGTGTAATGCTATCAGTTAAGGTTAACCCGTTAAAGTGATCAATTAAGTTAATTCAGGTTAATGGATATTTAATTAAATCATGGGCTAAATGTATAGATACCAGGTTGTACTTATAATTTGATGAGGGGCCAAATTATAAATATACAACACCTATAAATAAGGGGTTATGGTTCCTAATCTAGGGTTACATTCTCTATTCTCTTAATCCCCATCTAAAGAGATTCCAAAGGAGAGACCCTCAAGATTAGAAGATCAAACCCTAATTCAGATCCATGCAAATTCGTCAGGGATTTAGGTATTGCTTCCGTTCTTGTTGTTCTAATCTATTTGAATTAATCATGGTTAAATCTCAACAAGTGGTATCAGAGCCACCGTGATTAGTTCCTTGAGATTTATGTTTCTGAATAAGAAATTAAAGTTTATTTTTTGGATGTGTGCACGTTTAGATTTGGTGCACGCATGAATAGTTTTGTTTTACTTTCTATTTCTATCGGTTCTTTGATCAATTGCACGCAGGATTCAGTAAAATTCTTGTCTTTGAGTTCTTTTTTTCCTTCAGCTATTGAATCTGGATTAATCTCTTGATCCAGATTGAGTGTAATTAATCAAGTTTTTTATTCAGGATCTGAATAATTTAGATAGTAAGTTCAAAATCATCAGAAAACAGATGGATTCAGTTTATCATTAATTGAACGCCACGCTCCTCAACTGGAGAACTATTCTGCTGGCGGCCTCGCTGTCAATTAGAGACAACGACGGCAGCATCAGGAAACCCTAGGGTTTCAACCCTAGGGTGCGGGAGCATAAACAGCAGTGATAGTTCAGAATGAAACCCTAAGGGGTGTTCATGCAGGAAATCATGCGTGAAAACGTGCGAAAATTAGGGCAAAAGGAGGAGGTTACCTCAATTTCAGGCGAGCTTCAGGGCTTGAAAGCTTCAGCGAACTTCAGTTCGATCCAATCGAACCCCGTGTTCTTTCTAAGGTGAGCCTCGTGCTCAATTCAAACGAACCCCGCGTTCGTTCTCAAGTCGAACCCCGCGTTCGTTCTCAGGTGAGCCTCGTGCTCAATTCAAACGAACCCCACGTTCGTTCTCAGGCGAGCCTCGTGCTCAGTTCAAACAAACCATGCGTTCGTTCTCAGGCAAGCCTCATGCTCAATTCAAATGAACCCCGCGTTCGTTCTCAGGCGAGTCTTATGCTCAATTCAAACGAACCTCGCGTTCGTTCTCTAGCGTTCTTTTCTTTCCCGTTGGGTGAAAAGAGAGGGTTGCGGGTAATTGTTTAAGCTAGGGCACAAGCCAAATCTCTTAACTTAAGTTGTGGGGTCAATTTGTTTGAGATTAAGCCCACTTAAGTTCTTTTGTTAATTGTGAGAACCTATGACAAGTTTATGAGCCTACAATTATTTTAGTTTGGTTTAATTGAATTTATTAATTAAAACTGAAGTTATGAGCATGTGCTGAATATATAGATTAATTGATTTTTATCATTTAAATCCTATGTTGTAGGTCTTATTAAGTTATGGACCCTCTTTTGTAAACTTAATTTTAATTGTTAAGTGATGGGCCCTTTTAAGCTATGAAAAAATTCTGTTTAATCTGAATTAAATTGCTTAATTTGAATCAAACTGGTAGTTAATCAATTATTTAATTCAAATATTATGACACTAAGATATTAATATTGTCTCTCATTCCAAATGATTAATTGAAACAAGATGTTGCCAAAATAACATCTCTTGTGTAGATTGCTCATAAGGGATGTTAGATGGTTGTGTGTATGTTTTTTCATGTAAATATTTAATCGGCTCAAAGGAAGGTTAATATTTATTTAGACTGCATACACATCTACGATGATAAACATGTGACAATTATAAGGTTTACATGTGATAATGAATCAATCCAAAAATAGTTTTATTATTTGACATGAGTTATTGTTAGTGTTTGATCATTGTAACAAGGTATCACTTGCAGTTAATATTACTATCTAAAGACTTAATATTAATGTTGTACCAGACATCTTGAGATGAGATTTGCCATTATTTGAATTTGATTGATTACTAATTATGGTTAATAATGTGAAAATCTTTTGTTTATTTCAGCTAATGCATCTGCTGTAATAATTTTTGCTAACATCAACTCAATTTCCATGCTCAATGAGACAAATTTTAAGGTTTGGAAAAAACATTCTGAATGTTTTTGTCTGCATGGATCTAGACCTTGCATTAAGGACTGAATAACCTCAACTTCTTACGGCGGATAGCACTCCTGATGCAAAGAAGGAGTGTGAGAAGTAGGAGCGTTCAAATCGCATGAGTCTTATGATCATTAAGCGTGACTTTCCAAAAGCCTTTAGGGGCATAGAATCCGAAGGGATTACTAAGGCTAAAGATTTCTTTGCTAAAATTAAGAAACGTTTTGTGAAAAATGATAAGGTAGAAACAAGCACGCATTTAGCCGACTTGATTTTGAAGAAGTATAAGGACAAAGGAAATATCAGGGAGTACATTATGGAAATGACTCATATTGCTTTAAAACTTAAGGCACTCAAACTCGATCTCTGTGATGAGTTAGTGATGCATGTGGTTTTGTTGTCTCTTTCTGCACAATTGAATCAGTTTAAGGTCAGTTATAACTGCCAAAAGGAGAAATAAACTCTTAATGAGCTCATTTCATATTGTGTGCAAGAAGAAGACAGATTGAAACATGATTAAATTGAGAGTGCTCATTTGGCCTATGCCTCTAAGGATAAGGGTAAGAAAAGAAAAAATGAAAATGAAGCTGCTAATGGTCCTATTCAGAAGAAACAGCATAAGGATGATCAAGGTTATTTCTTTTGCGACAAGTCTAGACACGTAAAGAAGGATTGTACCAAATATCATGCCTGGTGTGCTAAGAAGGGTATGCTCCTTACTCTGGTAAGTTCTGAGGTTAATTTAGCTTCAGTACCTAGAAACGCTTGGTCGTTAGACTCTGGTGCTACTTCTCACATAAGTATTTCTATGTAGGGTTGCCTGAGTTATCGAAATCCAAGTGATAGTGAAAGATATATCTTTGTGGGTGATGGTAAATCAGTATATGTGGAAGCAATTGGGTACTTTAGGTTACTGTTAGGAACTGGTTCATATTTGGATTTAAAATATACTTTTGTAGTACCGTCTTTTAGACAGAATTTAATTTCAATTTCTGTATTGGACAAATCAGGTTATTCTTGTTTATTTAGAAACAATCAATTTAGTTTATCTTTTAATTCAATTGTTATGGGAACTGGTTACTTGAGTACTTATGACAACCTATATTTGCTTGATACAATTACTTCTTATAATGAATCTTTGCATGTAGAATCATGTGGTACTAAGTGTAAATTAAATAAGTTAAATTCGGTGATATTATGGCATAAATACTTGGGTCATATCTCAAAAGGAAGAGTTAAGTGTCTTGTGTCTGATGGCATTTTGGAATTCCTTGATTTTTCGGATTTTGACGTTTGTGTTGAATGTATAAAGGGAAAACAGACTAAAGTTAAGAGATTAGGTGCCAACAGATCTTTGGATATCTTAGAATTGATACATACAGATATTTGTGGGTCATTCCCTATGGCATCTTGGAGTGGTCAATAATATTTTATATCATTCATAGACGATTACTCACGTTATGGGTACCTATATCTCATTCATGAGAAATCTGAGTCTCTGGACATGTTCAAAGCTTTTAAAGCTAAAGTTGAGAATTAAATCAATAAAAATACTAAAACCATTAGATCTGATCATGGTGGTGAGTACTACGACAGATATGATAGTTCAAGTGAACAACGTTCAGGACCATTTGCTAGATACCTAGAAGAATGCGGTATCATCCCATAGTACACCATGACGGGGTAACCTAGCATGAATGGTATAGCTAAAAGGTGAAATAGGACTCTTAATGATATGGTAAGAAGTATGATTGCTCATTCTTCTTTACCAGAGTCACTCTTGGGAGAAGTACTAAAGACAACAGCTTACATTCTGAACAGAGCACCAAGTAAAACAGTTGCTAAAATACCTTATGAGCTTTGGACTGGTCGAAAACTCAGTTTAAAGCACTTATATATTTGGGGATGTCTAACTGAGGCAAAGCCTTATAGGCCAAATGAAAAAAAAAATTAGACTCCAAAACAGTTAGCATTTACTTTATTGGTATTCTGAATGTTCTAGGGGCTATAAGTTCTATGATCCCACACTCAGAAATATTTTTGAGACGGGAACAATAATATTCTTTAAGGATGTTGAGTTTGGAAGGAGAAATAAGGTTAGAAATATTGCTTTTGAGGAGGAATTGGCTTCATACCCAATCCATACAGTTACTTTTGATAATATTTAGGTTTCTATACCTATTGTTGCTCAAGAAGTAAATCCAGAACCTCAAGATGATAATATTGAACAACTCCCTATTTCAAAAGAATAAACTCAACAACCTTAAGAATGAGTGCCGTTATGGAGATCCATAAGAGAAAGGAGAAATGCTATTCCGGAAGATTATATTGTATTTCTCCAAGAACATGAGAAAAATAATAGAATGTTAGAAGATGATCCAATAAACTTTCTTCAAGCCATGAATAGTTCTAACTCTCAAAAGTGGATTAATGCCATGAATGAAGAGTACAAGTCTATGCAAGACAATAAGGTTTGGGAACTTATCCCATTGCTAGAAGGTGCAAAACCAATTGGTTGTAAATAAATATTTAAAACCAAGCAGGATGCAAATGGTAATGTGGAGAGGTATAGTAGCTAAAGGCTATAATCAAAAGGAAGGTATTGATTATACATAGACTTTCTCTCCGATTTCATCGAATGACTCTTTCAGAACAATCATGGTGCTTGTTGCTCATTTTGATCTTAAGTTACATCAGATGGATGCTAAGACTACGTTTCTCAAAGGTGTTATTGATGAGATGATTTATATGGTGCAACCAAAAAACTTTGTGTCAGAAGACCAAAAGAATATAGTTTGCAAATTAAAAAAATCCATCTATGGACTCAAGCAAGCTCATCATCAATGGTATTACAAGTTTTAATAAATAATTATCTCTTTTAGTTTTGAGATGAATATTATTGATGATTGTGTATATCACAAGTTCAGAGGGAGTAAGTATATTTTTCTGCTTCTGTATGTCGATGACATATTGCTTGCTACTAATGATATAAGCATGTTGCACAAAACCAAGAGATGTCTATCAAAGAATTTTGAGATGAACGATCTTGGGGACGCCTCTTTTATATTAGGAATCCAGATATATCGAGATCATTCTCCAGGTATACTTAGATTATCACAAAAAAGCTATATCGATAAAGTACTCAAAAGGTTTGGCATGCAAGACTGTAGCTCAGGAGACACCCCTGTTGCTAAATGAGACAAGTTCAGTCTCAATTAGCGCCCTAAAGGTAACCTTAAAATAATACGGGTGTATCTTCTCTTCTGAACTTAGTGATCCTCATGGGAGCTTGAGGATAGCTGATTCCCATGGTAGCTTAAGAATAGAGGTGTAAAACAGCACAGTGGAACGCAGGTTGAAGCGTGGAACAAGACGGTGAATCGAAGAATCAAAACATCTAGTTTTTAGCCTGTGAGTTGACTCATAATAGTCATGAGTCGACTCATCAGGTTGAGTCGACTCATGCCTGTCATGAGTCGACTCACGTAACCCAGCCGTTTGTTACCAGTCTCTGCAAAGTCGACTCATCTCACTCATGAGTAGACTCATTGCTGGTTTTGTGTTTTGTCTAGTTTCGGACGAGTCGACTCATCTCAGTCATGAGTCGACTCATCGAAGGTTTCCTGGTTCGTTTGGGTTTCTGTTTGCATGAATTCCTGTTAGGTTTGGGCTTGGTTATTTATCACTTTGCCATCCACATTGTTACACCTATATAAGAGATTTTTTAGGGTTTCTAATCAATCAGTGTAGGCTGTCTAAAAATCACAATAGATAGCTGATCCCCCATCAAACACCGATGATGGAAGTTACAATCTGACGACTTCCAGAAGGCCACAATTTGACGACCTTCACAACAACTAATGAAAGCCCCAATTCAATAGCTTTCACAATCAACATCGGGAGTTACAATCTGACGACTCTCATATTTTCAAGGAGCCAAGACAAAGGTTACAAGACGACAATTTTTGCGGCGCCCTAGCAAAAGAGACTACAAATCAACGGTCTCTTCATACTAAAAATGCAGATATCTCTCAAACCGTAAGGAATTTGGCAAAATTGATAGAGCAAACCAAACCCTATGGGGTTAGTTTGGTCGGCTCCGTCTCGTCGAGATAGCCGATTTTCATATATAATTCGTCCAATTCCGACGTACGGTTTGAAAGTTATGACCTGTTCTTCGAAGCAAGTTATATTCTGAAGTCCGTCTGCAAGACTGGGCTTCATCAGAACATTGGACTTAGCCTGAAGCTCGCCAAGCCTGCCTAGGGTTCGCCTCTGCATTACAGAATCAAAACGCACAGGACGGATCAGCATTATAACCTCAAAACGCAGAATTACGGCCCAACTCTGCGTTTTCAACATCAAAACGCAGAGTTCATCTCGTTTTCAGCCTAACTGTGCGTTTTCAGCCTTTAAACAGGCTCAACTGTGCGTTTTCAACATCAAAACGCAGAGTTATTCTCTAAAACAGCCCAACTGTGTGTTTTCAGCCTCAGCTGTGCGTTTTCAGCCTCAGCTGTGCGTTTTTAGCCTTAGCTGTGCGTTTTCAGCCTCAGCTGTGCGTTTTCAGCCTCAGCTGTGCGTTTTCAGCCTCAGCTGTGCGTTTTCAGGTCCAGAAACGCACAGTTTGAGCCCAGAACGCTGTTTTCAGCGTTTAACTCGTTCAAGCACGATTTGAACGGTTCCAGAACCATTTTCTCCCCAAGATTTTAGGGGATCACTACCCTATCATGGAGAGATTTATGGGGAGCAGTTACACCCCATTAAACCCTCATTAAGGAGAGATTTAAGGGGGCGGTTACACCCCTAAATCCCCTATAAAGGGTGGGAAACTAAACTGAGTTTGGATTCTCTTTTTTTGGCTGACTTTTTGGGGGATCCTTGATCGGGCATCTTGCCGCTTTCTGCAGCAACAAGGAGCTCTGGAGATCAGCGACTTGAAGGAGCTCTTGAATCATTTTGGAAGGCTTTTATTGAAGCCTTTGAGATTATTCGGCCTTGGCTTATTAACCGAACTTTCGGTTTAAATCAACTCTTTCATAGAGTTTCAAACTCGATCTGAGTTATCAACTCGTCCAGAGTTTTAAAACTTGCTTTGCAAGTTCTTCTAAACTCGGCCAGAGTTTTCATACTTGATGTGCAAGTTCTCCTAAACTCGGTTAGAGTTTTAAGACTTGCCACGCAAGTTCTCCACAGCGTCAAATCGTGAGGAGAAGACCACGTTCCAGTGAATCAAGACGTTCGGATCGTCAACGGAGAGCAAACTCGACGCGATCAATCGAGGGAGGCACTCCATCGCCACCGTGAAGAACCCAGAATTAAACAAAGGGGAGAGTCAAGTTCATTCTCCTCTCTTTTGTAATCGGAATCCAAATTGTAATCGATTTTGAGAGAATACAAATCAAATTTTCTTTCATTGTCTTTTTACATCAAATTTCCAACAAACAAGGCAATCAAAGTGAGATTCTAATCAAGAGAGATTAGGGTTTAGAGAGAATTGAGAGCTTGTTCTCGATTCTAGTGAGATTATGAGAGAGGGATTGTAATCTTTTCATACTCATAATCTAGAAAGGGTATTTTCCTTCGCCACATACTGAATTGTTCTTGTGTTTCTATCATCCTCTTCTCAATCCACCTTTGATAATTCCACGATCAAAGGTACTTGCACGGCGACTCGTATCAAGTTTGTATCAGAACGATCAGATCCGATAGAGGGGGCATCCTGTGTATGGTCCTGACTCGATCGCAATACAAAAAGATAGGCGAGATCCTTATTTCATTAGAAGGAGTCCAGAAATTAAGAAAGAAGAAGATGACTGAAGGAGACAGTTCAGCAAGGCTAGATGCATTAGAGAAGCAGATGGAGACAATGGGTTCAACCCTCGTGCAACTAGTCAATCTTGTCCAAGACAAAGTTAATAAGGAGGAATCTTCTTCGAAAGACAAGAAGAAACTTATGGAGTCCGATGGAGAAGGCGAGGGTTCTAATTCTGATAAGTAGACCCATATTGTTAAGTCTGTTTCACACCAAGGGGGTAAGAGTTCTTACCATAATTTGAAGATAGACTTCAAAGTGGAGATTATTGTTTATGACGGGAGTGTCAACGTCAAGAGGCTTGATGATTGGATCGAGCGGATGGAAACCTATTTCACACTCTACGGATATTCATCCAAGGAGAAGCTCGTGTTCACGACTTTAAAGTTTTCGGGACATGCATTGACATGGTGGAAATCCTATTGTAAGCAGGAGAAGAAGGCGGTGTCGTGGAACAAGTTTAAGGAACTACTTAGGAAGCAATTCTATCCGGTAGGGTTCCTCGAAGAGCATTGGTACAAGTGGTACGGCTTGCGCCAAAGAGTCAATCAAACCGTTCAAGAATACACTATGGAGCTTCAGCAGCAGGCGATGGTCCTCAACATTATGACAGAGGAATATTCTGTATTTATGAAGTATATGGTGGGATTGAGTGATTACATCCGGAAGGAGATGAAGTTATTCACGGTTGAGACTATTGCAGAGGCAAGCGTGAAGGCTATTGCCATTGAGGGCAAGCAGAAGAAGCGTAACGAGACTAAGGGAGACTCCAAACAGACAGAAGGCGAGTCTAGTGGTTCTAAATATAAGGAGGAGAAGAAGGATGATCCAGGGAAAGCAGAACTGATTTGTAGTTACTGCGAGAAGACAGGGCATGTTGTTGATCGGTGCTGGGAGAAGTATCATCATCTCAAGCCAAGAGGATTAAAGAAGAAGAAGGAGAAAAAGGCATATGTGATAGCTCAAGGTCCGAAAGAAGTTCTGGGGATGACAGAGCCCAATAGTAGTCTTAACCTTATGGCGGGGAAACAGGCCACGAAAGAGGACGAAGACCCCCGAGAGCAACTCTTTGTGTTGAAGTTGCAAGTGAAGACCAGTTTAGTTGATACCATAGTTGATCCGGACAGCGAGAAGAATTTGATATCCGAGGCCTTAGTTCAGAAGCTGGGTCTAAACACGGTCAAGCATCCGAAACCCTATCCAATAGGGTGAATTTAGAAGGAGGAGAGATGAGTATAGTTGATCAATGCACTGTCAGATTTACGCTCCATGAGTCGTATATTAACAAGGTCACGTGTGACGTAGTTCTATTAGATGTTTGTCAGATTATATTGGGCAATCCGTACTTATGGGATAGTTATGTGATCTACGAGAGGCGAGCTCAGAAGTATACATTCACCAAAGGTGGTGAAAAGTTTATATTTTGTTCGGCGTCTCTTCCGAGGGAGACAAGCTTAGGGACGGCAACGTGAGCGAAGAGGCTAGTGAATGCAAGCAAGAAGTTTGTCTCGCTGTGCATTAGACTTCCAAAAAAGCCATCGAAAGAGGATTGCATATTGGAGCAGAAGACGACTACGACAAGGCAATGAGCGAAGGAGTCGTTTCTAATTGTATATTGCTATCGAGTTCCTAGCAAGGCCAGGTGGTGCAGAAAAGATAGAGGAGCTCGGGAGTTTCCTCATCTAAAGTTCTAACTTGAACAAGACTTTAAGTTCCTAAAGGGGGACCCATGATACGGGTGTATCTTCTCTTAGGAACTTAGTGATCCTCATGGTAGCTTGAGAATAGCTGATTCTCATGGTAACTTGAGAATAGAGGTGTAAAATAGCATAGTGGAATGTAGGTTGAAGCGTAGAACGAGACGGTGAATCGAAGAATCGAAGCATCCAGTTTTTAGCCCGTGAGTCGACTCATAATAGTCATGAGTCGACTCATCAGGTTGAGTCGACTCACATCTGTCATGAGTCGACTCACGAAACCCAGCCGTTTGTCACCAGTCTCTGACGAGTCGACTCATCTCAGTCATGAGTCGACTCATTGCTGGCTTTGTGTTTAGTCCAGTTTCGGACGAGTCGACTCATCTCAGTCCTGAGTCGACTCATTGAAGATTTTCTGGTTCGTTTGGGTTTCTGTTTGCACGAATTTTTTTTGGGTTTGGGCTTGGTTATTTACCACTTTGCCATCCATGTTGTTACACCTATATAAGGGATTGTTTAGGGTTTCTAATCAATCAGATGTAATTAAAGTGAGATTCTAATCAAGAGAGATTAGGGTTTAGAGAGAATTGAGAGCTTGTTCTCGATTCTAGTGAGATTGTGAGAGAGGGATTGTAATCTTTTCATACTCATAATCTAGAGATAGTATTTTCCTTCGTCACATACTGAATTGTTCTTGTGTTTCTCTCATCCTCTTCTTAACCCACCTTTGATAATTCCGCGATCAAAGGTGTTCCCATGGTGACTCGTATCATAAAATTTAGGAAATGCAGAAGATTTCTTATGCTTCGGCTGTATGAAGTCTAATGTATGCTCACGTATGTACGCGTCCGGATATTGCGTACATTGTTAGGATGTTAGGCTTATACTTAAGCAATCCTGGTATAGATAATTGAATAGCAGTCAAAAGGGTTATGAGGTATCTTCAAACAACAAAAGATTATATGCTTACATATAGAAAGTCAGAACAGTGAGAGGTCATTAGGTACTCTGATTCTAATTTTGCTAGATGTCAAGATAGCAGAAAGTCTACATCATGCTACATTTATTTGTTAGCAGGAAGAGCTATATCATGGAAAAGTATCAAACAGACACTTGTAGCTTCCTCCACTATGGCAACAGAGTTTGTAGCTTGCTATGAAGCATTCGATCATGAAATATGATTACGAAATTTTATCACTGGACTGTGCATTCTGAAAAAGGTTGAAAGACCACTAAAGTTATTTTGTGATAATAAATTAGCAGTGATGTATTCCAATAACAATAGGAGCTCAACTAAGTCAAAACTTATTGACATCAAGTTTCTGGTTGTGAAAGAAAGAGTGTAGAGTAGACATATATCCATAGAGCACATTGGGACAAACTCCATGATAGCTGATCCTCTTACTAAATGATTACCATCTAAGGTCTTTCATGAGCACACTACTTATATGGGTGTGGTGTTATTTGAGGATATCATGATTTAGTGCGAGTTTGTAATTTTGGTACTTTATGTTTAGTTGTATTGTCTGAAATGAATAAAGTATTCAGTTAAAACACTCTGTTACATTATGTTGGTTTTGACCTCACTAAAGTTTAAGGAAGTCCAGTTAAAAATAGATATGTACTGATCACGTTATATGTAATTTTCATACTGCGTCTCCATGATTGATCTATGTTATTTAATTGTATTGGTATATGTGACCATTAATGAGTCGAGTCATGATAACTGTGACGAATGCCGCTTTGATCCTATATTGGTATAGTCAATGGACGAGATTGTTTAGAAATACCATTATCTATGATAGCAATTTTTGAGATCATAAGGTTGTACACACTTTTGAACATATGATGCCCTCGTGGGATATTGTTGGATTAAATCTGATTATGGGCACATATGTAATTTTAGTGTGTAATGCTATCAGTTAAGGTTAACCTGTTAAAGTGATCAATTAAGTTAATTCGGGTTAATGGGTATTTAATTAAATCATTGGCTAAATGTATAGATACCAGGTTGTAGTTATAATTTGATGAGGGGCCAAATTATAAATGTACAACACTTATAAATAAGGGATTATGGTCCCTAATCTAGTGTTATATTCTCTATTCTCTTAATCCCCATCTAAAGAGATTCCAAAGGAGATTAGAAGATCAAACCCTAATTCAGATCCGTGCAAATTCATCATAGATTCAAGTATTGCTTCCGTTCTTATTGTTCTAATCTCTTTGAATTAATCATGGTTAAATCTCAATAGTTTGAACTCGTTTTGTCAAAATCAAGTTTTAATAAGTTCATGTCCGTGCATGTTTTTACAAAATAGATGAGTTTTCATAATTAGGAAATGCAATTTAAAAAATTTCTTCATTTACATGTTTATCTTCATATATACAAACATTTCTAATTTTGGAGTTGTTTTGTTATTTTCAATTGAATTTATAAAAATAAGTTTTCAGATGTTTTTCAAAAACTATAATATCTGTGTTCAAACAATTATTTATCACAAATGAGAAGTGATATTTAAGAAATTCTTTCTCTAACATGTTTTTCTACATGATTAGAAACTTCTTTCAAAATTTCATGATTTTTGGAGTTGATTTACTATTTTTAAATGATTTTACAGAGACAAATACACAAATTTTCAGGTTTGTACACGTTCTGTGAACAGAGTTGGTCGACCGGTGCACTGTTAATTCTGAATCTTACAAGCGTTCAAGACAAAAAAAATCCCCAGTGGATTAAAATTTTTCCGGAATTATCTTAAATGATAATAAAGAAAAATTCTGAATCTTACTCTAAGTGAGAATTCATGCTAAGTTAATATTATACCTCTGGCATATTCAAACATTTTCATTGTTCCAAGTTAAAGACATAACACAGGAGAAATAATGGAAAACCAAAACCAAATCACTTTTTATTCAAAATATTAAAGGGTGATACAAAGTTGTTTTGTTCTTATCAAAAGGACAATATAATGTTAGGTCTGCGGGCCCATCAGTTTGATATATGTGAGCCGGGACTTGACATATGAAATATTTTTCTCATGAGTGGCTTGCACCGTCGCTGCAGCTTCTCTCCTGAGTTCATCCTCTTCCGGAACCACAGCAGCAGCCTCCTTCTTGGCCTCCTCCAGAAGTTGCACCTCTTTGTAATAATTTTAAAAAAATTCTACATTTTTTAGAGTGAGGCCTTGTTAGACCCTAGTGGGGGGTGATTAGGGTCTTATGCTAATCTAATCTGATTTTATACCAATTAAAACTTATTAATAAATTATTCTTTCAAGATAGATATACAATATGTTATGAGCAAGAATATGCAATATGAACAAAGAAAAATATCCTAACAATGAGATATACTATAAGATATATGTGAGGATATACAAATAACTCAAGGGTAAACAATCTAAACTAGATAGTGGGCAATATGAGCAACAAGCAATATATAAAGGTGATATAAGATATGATCATAAAAATAAGTGCGCTAATTCAATCACAAACAAATGATATGTTCACGGAGTTCGGTCCCCACGACCTACGTCTCCGCTCCTCACCTCGAGGAGATATCTACTATCACAACTGGGTTTTCTACGCTCACCCGAATAATGTTTACACCTTACAATACGGTTTTCTAGCTAACCGAAAACTTCACAACTACACAATTGATCTCCACGAGATCACACTCACAATTAGTCACGAATACAAAAAATTAGTTCTCTACAATGATGAGAACTCAATGTAGGCTCATACTCAATTGTTATAACTTCCCACAACCCAAATTATAATAAGTATATATGAAAATACAATAAGCTCAATGCGTGTGTGTGTAAATAATGAGAAAATCAATCATAAACTCAATGTAAACCTTAGCATAATAAAAATGATAAACAACAAATAATTAAAGAAAATCTAGTATTGAGTTTAGAAATTCTTCTCTAAAACAACAAGATGGAGAGATGGAGATTGAAGCTCAAATGAAGATGATCTCCTTCACTTGTGAAAACTTCTTCATAAACCAAAAACCAAAACTAAACAAAACTTAAACCCTTGTTAAACTTTCTTAAAATATTCTCTTGAGTTGTATCTAGAATTGAGGATATGTGGGGTATTTATAGGAACCCCAAAGCTAAGAGAAAACAAGGCAAAAAGACCAAAAACCCAAAAACAGTATAGTCTAGAAATATAGCCGTTACAGTGTTGAGTCGACTCGGTACTGTTCATAAGTCAACTCATAAGTAGTCGTTACAGACTAAAAACCAATTTATGGGTCGACTCATAAAAATCATGAGTCGACTCATCATGCATGGGTCGACTCATGAAGTCATGGGTCGACTCAGCAGAAACAAAACACAATTTCCAGCACAGTTTATGAGTCGACTTATGACAGGCATGAGTCGACTCAACCTGATGGGTTGACTCATGATATTATGAGTCGACTCGTCAGAAACAAAATGTAAACTACACAACAGTTTATGAGTCAACTTAATACTGTTCATGAGTCGACTCAAGACATGCACACTGCATGTTTTAAACAGAAATCTAATTTTCAAACCTCTTTTAAAAATAGCAAATAAAATAAAAAAAAAATATAAAGCTTTGTGAAATGATTGTAAACATGATAATAAACATGTTAAAAAAACTGGTTTTTAAAAAAAAACCTCCCAAATGAAAAATATCTTCATTTTGTAAAATAGTCCAAAACATGAAATGTAAACACATGACTTTTGATATTTTAGCTTAACCATGTTTTGAAATATTACAAAATGATTTTGTAGACTTAATAAAAGATGTATATGATTATTGTTAAGTCCAAAAACTGAGAATACAATATTTTCACAAAATTGCATATTTTACAAATTTTTCAAAAACAATAAATATGATTTCATTGAACTAAATAAATTAATATTGATGAAATCATATATATGCATATAAGTATGAAACAAGAAATGTATTTTTAATTGTATTCAATTGTTTTATATTAAAAATTAAAAACTATCAAACCAAAACATATATGTATATATAAAACTATATATATACAAAGTAACCAATAAAATATGTGTGTATATAATTGAGCTTAGAGTACTTAACACACATAATATAAAACCTAAACTAAATTACCCAAGCTTGATGAAGGTCTTCAATGAGCTCAACTTGGTAATCTTACGGATGAAGTTTGAACTTGGATCTTTAACTTGGATTATATTGCTTCAACCACTATTCCGCCAACCTCCATTGGATATGATCGTAAATGCTTGATTCCATCCATCCTCCAACACGTTATTTGTCTATAATAAATAAGAAAACAAAAATATAGATAAACAACATTAGTGGTAAATTATTTGTTAAACATCATCAAAACAAAGAGGCCAACAGGCCTTTCACGAGAACTTCCTGCTGGGCGAGCTGAGCTTCCTTCTGAGCCAAAGCCACCTTTAATTACGCAATCGATTCTTGAGTGGTCCGCATGGCAGTGGTCGAAGCGGTCAACTCAGCTTGTGCTTGGTCACGCTGATTATCTAAAGACCTAATATGAACCTTCCTCTCAGCCAAATTCTTCTGAATGACTTCATGCCGTCGTGTTGCTTCAGCTTTGATATCAGCGAAAGTCGATTCAGTTTGAGCCACGAGATCGACGCGTTCAAGGTCGTGCAATGCTTTCAGATCCTCTTCCAAATGAGAAATGCCCACTGAACAACGTTCGATGCACTCGGTGTCACCCAAACATCTAATGCTGCTTAGATAATTTGTTAAGAAGGGTCTGAATGACTCAAAAGTGCCTTGACTAGCACTAACAACTACAGCGGTCTGCTCCATCGTGCTCTCTAACTGCCCAATTAAAATATGGAGCAAGTTAGGAACAACAACCATGCTTAGAGAAGCAACGGGAGATGACTCTAAAGCACCCAAAGTCATAGAGCTTGATGGGAGAGTCGTAGGCGATTTCACTTGAACTGAGCTAGAAACACATGTAGCCTGTATGGGTTTCAAGGAAATCATGAGAGGAGGTAGCTTCACTGGTAGAGGAGTCGTTTTCGCTTGCCTAAGAGAAGGCCGCTCTAATAGGGGAGTTGTTTCTCTAGTCTCCTAAACTACCGGAGTTGGGGATCCTACATATGAAAAAATTTATAATGTAGGAGAAAAATTCATCGAAATTTAAAATGGACAACACTTGCCTATGGGAGAAATAGCAGTATATCTCGACGCTTTGTAAGAAGTGCATACTGGTGGATCATCCCAAATAGTGTCATCATCCAAAGAGGTCCCATATGATAATTGCTCGTCATCTTCTACTACAGAAGGCTATGGTGAGCTTGCGATAGCACTTGACTTAAGAACTAGTCGTGTTATCGGACTAGGCCTCATAGCACCCACTATTGGCATCAGTGCCGAAGCAGAAGGAGACTGATTTCAACCAAGCTTCTCAAATTTTTCCATTACAGACTTTCTCCTGTGTTTCCTCTGTAACCGGTGGAACAACACTTGAAGCTTGACCTGGAGCTATCACAGCAAGGGGTTCCATCATTAGGATAGACTCTGCATCCTCAGTAGTTTATTCATCTTCCCCTTCTTCTTCTGAGGGGTGATAGGAAGGAGCCACACCTGTTAAACCTAGGCCAATTGAGCAGAGTCCCTTTTATGAGAAATTCCTACAACAGATGATTCTTCCCCTTCCTCATGAACAGCAGGTGCAGACTTGAAAGTGTCTTGCATCAGCTTTGCTCCCTTTTGAACTTTAGAAGTCGGGGACTCAACTGATAATTTTCGACAAGCCCGATTCTCATGAAGACGTGTTTCTTCTGTAGTAAGGGTTCTTTTCCCTGCCACTCTCTCTTCATGGGTCTTAGCTGCTCTCGACTCTTCTTCCCGAGTTTCCTTAGCTGCTTTGCCTCTTTCATCCCTGACCGTCGCTTTTTCACAAGTTAAATACTCGTCGATTCCCTTCAGATGAGTCATCTTAATCCCCTCTTTGATTTATAAATTTTTTTATCTCTTTTAGACAAGATGGGTACAGTTTGTACTTGGGGATCTGAGAGGCGGCGTGATATCAAGCACAGAACCCAAAGTAGTGTAGGATTTAGGAGTTTTGTGGGGCAATCTGAATGTAGCTCCGGTACAACCAGCTACTTAATAGTACCAAGCCCCGGCTCCTTCATATAAGTTACCGATGAGTTCAAACCGAGGGTTAGGATTTCCAAAATATAGCTTGTCATATCTGAACTGTCGGGCAAACCGATAAGGCTGGTAGGGCTTAATGATGTATTTTCCGCCCTTCTCGAAGAGGAGATAACCCGGCCTGGTGTTGATGAACCAGCAAAAGATGCCCCCGTTCAAATTTGTAAAGCCATTGGGGACCTCATATCTTGATATAGCTCACCATACCCACAGCCTTCAAAGTCAAGGAAGCAATAGAAAACATGGTAGTTAAGATCACTTGACAAAATTTGCCGGATCTTAACCATATACCAACCCTCCCACTTAGCTGATTCAAGTTGTCATACGAATGGAATGAAACAACCATTGTAGGGGGAGGGTGCATTCATTAATGAAGGGCAATGTAAGATGTACCATGCCATCAAATAAGTATATAGCATCGCTACACGCGGATTAGGAGTTTTCAGGGTCTTCTTCTCACCAGAGCCCGTCTCCTTGATTTGAACAAAATAAAAAACAACTCTCGTAAGCCACTTTACAGGCAGCATACCATCGACGAGAGAAGGTTTAGCGGTCTCCCATAATCTAAGATAACCACGAGATATACAACCTTAACTACAATAGCTTCAAACAGTTTGGTAGGTACCACACACCGCTTTAGCTACAGCATCAGAAATCCAATGAATAAAGCCATGTCAGATATAGGAACTTGAGCTTGATAATGAAAGCTATCAAACTTGGTATAGGATGGGAAAATATACTCTTTGGCCTCATTAACATATGAGCGGTTGCAACATCAATATGTGCCTCAATATCATTAAGAGTGCTTGCAGCTAGACAGGTTAATGAACCTTCCTTATAGTTTAGATTTTGGAACAAGTATTCCGCCCAGGATACTTGCTTAACACCACCTCCTCGTAGTCCTGTCAGCTAAATACAGGTGTGGAAGTGACACATCACTTCCCAAAAAGTAGAGTATATCTTAGGACTGGCTGCTCTTAAAATTGTAAGTTCTTCCGGCCCTGGGACGAATTCTTCATATGGCAGCTCTTCGAACGGTAGACCAGAGATATCAAACATTTCACGAAATTAAACTGACTGTTCTCGCAAGAACTTGTGAAATTATTATCATGGAGTGTATAAATATGTATAAATCTCATGTTTAACATAATGGGGGTTTATTCTACTCCATGAAATCACAAATATAATCTTTTGAAGGGATCTACTAACCCTAACATGGTTATATTGATAAATTCATCATGAAAAGTTCATCATGAAAATTGGGAAGGGGAAATGCCCAAAGCAGCATATACCTCCCGAATGGAAGGATGAAGAGGCAGCTGTAAACCTTGCTCCAAATGGGCCAGACATACAAGCACCCGATTCTCATCGTGCCTATGCACCGGCTCGCTCCTCTCAGGCGCTGCCAGTGTAAAAGACCTGGGGATATCATAAAGCTCATAAAGCCCCACCAGGTCATCCATACAGACTCTTGAGAAAATAAGGTTGATAAGAGCAAACTTTTCCTAATTACGGCTAGCAGTCGAAGCTTAAGAAGCCATTAAGAATATTTCCTCTCAAATCTTAGAAGACAAGTTTTCTAGACACGAAGCGCCATCTCTTTACTACCCCATGTATTGACGCTCAAAAATCGGAATGCCCCCCATTTACTCCATGATGCTTTGATTCCTAAAATAGCAGTTCAAATCCCTGGGTGACGTCAGCCAATAACAACAGAGCCATTGTAGATATAGGGGTACCCGATGACATCAACCATGACAGATAGCAGAAGCTTTTTAGTTTCTCAAGTGGATTCATAAGGACAGGAAGCTTATTTTATTTCACTCGGACCCGGCTCAAGCCGACACCAAGTAAAAAGGGCCAACTGTTATAGTGTTCCCATTTGCTAGAAATATAATGTATAAAAAAATACTGATGAGTGCATTTCGGTAAACAAGGCCCCAATCAACTTGGTGGCCCAAGCCTAACAGATGTCTCGACCCCACTGACTCATCAAGTCGACATTCTATCATCAAAGACGACCCACCAAGGGCACTCGACCATTTACTCGGTGACTCACGGAGATGACTTGAGGAACATTACCTATCGACTAGATTGAGGAATAACCTCCACCTCAAGTCTCTTCCCCTGAGCACATGTCAGCATTCCAGTCTACCTCGGACAAGCCTTATCTTGATTCTAGCCTGCAGGTCTTCATGACTTGTCAGCCTCCCACGTATTTTTGGTCACACTCTCAATCACTTCCAGGAAAATGCGGAGACACCATCTACCATACCGAAGTTACTTCCCCTCCAGTCGACACCCGACACCTGTAAAGCGAAGGATAACTCAGTCTGTCAGCATGCCTTCTGCCACGCTCTCAATCACTTCCCAGAAAATATGGAGAAACCCTTTCCCATACCGAAGTGACTTCCCCTCCAGTCACCGGCCGACAACTGTAAAGCGAGGGATCACTTTGCTCTTAGCCCGCACTTTATCACTGCCTCCTTATGCATGGTTGGAAGTGACCCATTTATCCTCATCATGGTGATATATACAAGTAGACTCCTAACCTCAAAACAGGGGGTTCACTCTCTCTCTAAGAAAGAAAAAGAACACACACAGTTCTTCATATATATACAGACGAGCTTATACAGGCCCTCTGTAACAGCACATTGCCACCTCAAGAACCACCTCGATTCCTGACCTCCCCCTCTCTAGTTTCACTAACTTGACCATCGGAGGAACCACGGGGGAACCGGTCCCCATCCTCTTACGGGATCTTCTTGTCTGTGCAGTATGGACTTTAACCTCTAATTCAAGAACCAGGCATAAAGTCAAAGAAGGAGGCGGCCCTTTCATCAATCTCCTCTACCTCGTCCCAGCGAGGACTCAAGAGGAACCGATCCCGCCCTGGATCCGCACCTATCCTCTTCTGGATACGATTGACTATTTGATCCTAGCCATCAACAGTTACCAATAGTTAGAAATTGCTAAAAATGACTAATGGGTCATGATGACTAAAAATTATTAAGAACCATGGTTGTAGCTAACAAGCTAGTAAAGTTTGGTCTCCATGAAATTATTTGACAATGAGTTGAAATGATAAAAAATCGTTAGTTTAGCTCAAGTAATTGTGAAGCCTGGGTTTTGCAAAATAATTTACTAATGGTTAGAAACAACTAAAATTTCTAATAATCATAGGCTATGTGTCATAAATTTTATCCTCCGTAAAATTTTATCCTCATGAAATCATAAATTTTATCCTCCGTAAAATTATTTACACAAATCAAAATGATAGATAAAGCAAAAATCAAAGTTTATAGCTCAAAAAATAAGAAATTTGGCAAGCACAAATATATTTACTGATATGTCAAAATGATTAAAAATAGAAAAAAATTATGGGTTATAATTCATGAAATCATGAATTTTGGCCTTTACAAAATTATTTACTAATGGGTCAAAAGAGCTAAAGTTGTCCTAAAATTATAAATTATAGCTCATGAAAATATGAATTTTGGCCTTTGTGGAATTTTTTGGCAATGAGTCTAAAAGACTAGAAATGAAAAAAATTATGGGTTACAGAAGACGAGATCATGAAGTTTAGATTCTATGATAATATTTGACAAACAATTAAAATGATTAAAAATGGCCAAAAATCACAGGTTACATCTCATGAAATTGTGATGTTTGACCTCCATAAAAGTAGTTAATAATGAGTCAAAATAATTAAAAATATCCAATAATTATGGTTTAAAGCTCATGAAATCACGAAGCTTCCACAAATTCATTAGCCATCGGTTAAAACAACTAAAAATAGCAAAATTTAATGGGTTATAGCTCATGACATCTTGAATTTTAGTCTCCATAAAGTTATTTTCCATTACAAAATGACTAGAACTGGTCAAATATTATGGGTTATACCTCATGAAATCATAGAGTTTGGACCATGCAAAATTATCTAACAATGGTTCAAAATGACTGAAAATGTTCTACAATCATTGGTTATAGCTTATGAAATTATAAATTTTGACCTCCATGAAATTATTTACCAATGGTTAAAACAACTAAGAAAGGCTAAAATTTCATCGGTTATAGCTTTTGAAATCATGAATTTTGACCACTGTAGCATTATTTGACAATGGATCAAAATGACAAAATTTTCAAAATTTGTAGGTTATAGTTCATGAAATCTTAAAATTTGGCTTCCATGAAACTATTTGCTAATAGATCGAAACAAGTAGAAATGGTGAATTTTTTTAATTATAGCTCATGAAATCAAGAATTCTAGCCATTACAAAATTATTTGACAAAGGATCAAAATGACTAAAAGTGGCAAAATTCATGGGTAATGGGGCATGAAATCATGAATTTTAGATTTTGCGAAACAATTTTTCAATGGGTCAAAACTATTAAAATGGCCAAAACTTGTGAGCTATAGCTCATGGAATCTTGAAGTCAAACTATACAATACTAATAGCCAATGATTCAAAACAACTAAAAATATCCAAAAATTATGGATTATAGCTCAGAAAATCATGAATTTTAGCTGACACAAAATTATTTATCAATGATCGAAATGATTAAAAATGGATAAAAATTATGGGTTATAGCTCATGAAATCGTGAATTTCGATCTCCACATAATTCTTTGTGAATAGGTCAAAATTAATAAAGATGGCCAAGAATCAGGGTATAGCTCATGATATTGTGAAGTTTGGACTTTGCGAGGATATTTACCAATTGTTCCAAATGACTAAAAATAGTAAAAAAATTATGGGTTATAGCTCATGAAATTATGAATTTTGACCTCTATGAAATAATTTGCCAATGGTTCTAAATGACTATATATGGCTAAAAAATCATGGATTATAGCTCATGAAATCGTGAAGTTTGACCTTTGCAAAATAATTTGACAACTGGTCAAAGCAATTAAAAAGACAAAACATTATTAGTTACAGTTCACAAAATTATGAATTTTGGTCTTTGAAAAAATTTTATCCTATGGATCAAAATAAATATGGCCAAAAATCATGAGTTATAGATCATAAAATCAATTTCTCCTCTACATAATTATTTGCCGTTGTAAGAAATGATTAGAAATGATCAAAAAATTATAGGTTATATCTCACGAAATCATGATGTTAGGACTCCAAAAAATTATGTAATAATGGCTTGAAATGGTATTTGGAGCAAAAATAAATAAAGTGAATTTATTGAACCATTTTAATTGATATGATGATTTCACACTCATTAACTTAATTTTGAAGTGCTTGTAATTTTCACAAGTGAACAAATTATGCTAATATTATTTTTTTCGTAAAACCAGTGTGTTTTCGAGATCAAGTAATCTGACAACTGATGAGTTTTTATTATTAAGGAATTTGATAAGTGATGTGTTTTTGAAATCAAGCTATTTGATAAGTGATTCTCAATGTTTTTAAAACCCTCAAAAAGCCTATTGTGGAGTGATATGTTTGTGTCTACTAGTTGGATTGCACGTGCAATGCACGTGGTAAAATTTTAAAATTTATCTTAAATTTCACTGGTAATACATGTATTTCAAAACCAATAATAGAAGCAAACTGACGAGTACATGTACTAAATCATTTTATATTGCAGTATCTTAAATAATGATGTTTATGACCATGTACATTTTCTGTGAATAAAATACTTGTGAATGGATTCAAAATGTTATGTAAATAAGCAACATAATATCAGAGTAGAATAAAAGCATTGCACTTGCTGCACAAGTTGCTCATTTATCTGGTAGATAAAATTGAACATACATGTCATATGAACATATCCTTCAATCACGGTAAATAAACCAAGTCACCAAACCTGTGATAATGCTATAAAGCTCTTATAACTTTTCTTCAGAGAAATTAAGATCACCAAGAGTATTCACTCCGAGATTACTTTGCAAAGAGCTTCCAAGTTTTCCTCCAAGCTGTTTCCTATGATGACACAAACAGAGAGCTTCAATTAATTGAAGTCTAATTTTGCAGCTTAAGAAAATTATTGTTAAAATGTAATATGTCAAAACATTGTAACATTTAAAATATTGTCTTGTAGGTATTTCAAAATAATGAAGATGCTACGCAAGACCAGTTTGAGCAATGTCAAACTCCAGATGAATGCAAGAACGATCAGAAGTTGGAGTGTGGAGCTCTTTCCGCACAACTACATTAGCTCTGAAGATTGGATATCATGTATTATTCCATTATTAGATGAACTTAAATCCATGTCTCAATATAAAACATTCCTTTAGTATCTGCATGGATGATGAATATCATGAATGGCATGACCATTTTTAAGACTCCATTTCTTTTCCAAATGTGATGTGGCTTCTGAGTCAACAAACACAACCCTCAATTCAGTAACATTGGCTGTGTAAGTGGTAGATGCATCTAAGGCATCATCTTGATCTCAAAGCAACTAATCTAATTCTGGTCATAATTGCTCTTTCCTGTAAGAGTATATACCTTGTTACTTGCAAAACTTCAGCATATGGAACGTTTAAACACAATAATATACTAAAAGCAAATTCATCCAAGAATTTCTTTGCAAATCAGGAAGCAGCACAATTTATTTAATGGTTACTTTAAGTTTAGCAGCAACATGAACGTGTTGTTACCATGCAGTGAAGTCATCTTCAATGCACTGATCATCATCTCCTAGGCTTACTTTGACAAGGCGCTTCGCTCCTACCACAGCAAGGAAATTTATAAATTTACTTAATCACATAAACAAGGTAGAAAACATAATTATAGCTTTTACAACTACACTATGGACAATAACAGATCAAGCAGGATACATGGAAGAAGATTGATAGTTATATTAATAGGACTGAAAGACTTATGTTGCATGAGTTCAAGACCATTTTGGTTTTTTATAAGAGTATTTTTTCCAATGTGCTAAGCATGAAAAATTGCTCATGTTGTCCTCTTCCCCAAATGAAAAGCAAGAAACAAGAATAATGTCAACCATGCCCAAAGTAGAAAAATTGTTGTTTGGGAACATATATCAAATTATTGGAACCATCACAAACTAAAATGTAAGTAAGACACAAGAAACATATGCAAAAACCTCACCATACAGCAAATCAGTCTACCAACAAATAAATTCCATATGTTGGCATAGAATATAAGAAAAATACATAACTATGAACGATATTATAACGTTAAAAATTTTACATAAAGTTGCAAACAATAACGACATAATAAGGCAAAAGTCACCAGAAGGTAAATGATTCTGCAATCATTTGATGCAGTTTTTGCATCTCTAAGTTTTTATCAGAGACAAAAATACAGTCAAATAGACCATTAACTTCTAAATTAATTATTAATGCTTAAATGAGAAACGCAATAATATTTTCTATCTAAAACAAAAGACATATATTATGATTCTTGTTACTTATATAAAATGCTATATGTTTAAAGGCAAACAATAAATATATTATTCAATGTACTAAAATTTTTTTATGAAACTAACCTGGATCTATTACAATTGTGTTTGGATAATCAAGCAGGCCAATGATTATGACATTTTAGAGAAAGACTTGGCTCTTAATCCAGCAAAAATATTCTCAAGTCTGTTGTATTATATTAAAGTTTCACTCGTGCATCAACAAGTAGATTTAAAAATAGAGTTGATCAAGTCTTAAAAGATACAAGGGAAAAAACCTGCAATAAACTGGTTGGATATTCCAAAACGGAAAGTTTCTTAAGGTGAGATTTATGATGACAATTCGTGTTGAGTATGTCAGGTCAATGAGATGTGGTCGTGTATAATCCAGTCTATGGCTATTGAACTTATCACACCAAACACTTTGTTATCAGTGAAAGCAAATGGTATGTATATTGAAATTGATTGTTAATAAAGAAATAAAATTAACAAACAAATGTATATTTAAATACCTTTCGCGAGGAGGGAGCTCAGAACAAAGTTGCAGACGATAGGCATAGAGTCCAGATTTCTTAGTCTAGATTTCGCTAGGAGGGAGCTCAGAACAAAGATGTAGACGATAGGCATAGATCTCAGTCAATCCACACACATGAAAGCCATCATACAGAAATATTTGGCATTACACTTTTGAATAACATCTTATAGAATTTGTCCATGATTTGAATCCTTTTTTTCAAAGACTCATCAACATAACATTGTGTCGAGATAACCCAAAAATATTTCAAATACATTTTAAAAGTAATAAAGTCAAGTATTTGTTAAATATGTAATTAGCTTGACATAATTGAGCGATAAGTTTAAGCTAATAACAACCAAAAAAATCAAAGCATGCAATATTTATGAGACAACAATATGTGCATATTGTTGTAATTCATAAATTGTTCTAACAAATAACATTCATAAGTTAATCCTCATAAAAGAATACGAAAAGGTAAATAAAATTCCTCCAACATATTTGTAAATGTATTGAAAATTTAAAATTGTTCATGTTAATTTTTTTTCGTTGATCATTCCTTCTCGACCTTTATCTTCTTTTTTGGTAATCAAGAATTGCATCATCGTCTTCAATGTTGATTGTGTTGTCTTCTTGGAGTTAAATTTCTTGTGCTATTATCTTTCCTTGTGCCCGTTCATCCTTTGAGTTTTCATCTAACTTCACAAGGAATGTGTATGTCTTTCCAATGTTTAGCACAAACTTTTGGAATAACGAACTCTGATTATTTTTCTGTTTTAATTAGGAAACAATTAATTAATTATACATGAAACATATGGTTTTATATGTTTAAAATATAATAAAGTAAGAAGTTACCTCTTTTATATCAGCCATGAATTTTTGTGCCTTGCATCCTATAAGAGTTTCTGCTGTATCAAAAAGTGTCACTCTTGCAGTATCCGTCTCATCTTCAACTATGATTTTAACTGCATAGCTACATTTTGTAGTATCATTGTGCATCATATGATATTTTCATAATTAATCAATAGTCTACTGTAATAATACACAGAAATATTGAAAACTTTCTAGAAGATTTACAGTTTCTGCAAAGTTTCTGCAAAGTATTTGCAAAGTATTTGTTAAAACGAAAATAAAAGATACATTGCCAGTTTTTACAAAGTTGGAACCAACAAAAATGCAAGAAAATCAGAGGAATGATGAGTAACCTTGGCTTCATAAGGCTCCTCTATGGTCAAAAATAAATGTAAGGACTTGCTCGATACTATCTCCATCTTTATTTAATTTAGATAGTAAATACAATAAATATATATCAGGTAGCCAAAAATTAGACCAATGAAATTCCGACTGCTAGAATCAAAAACGCGCTTTCGAATTATATCAATTAGTTTTCTATGATATAAAGGTTTATATCACAAAACATGAAAAAACATATAAATATAAATAAAGTACATAAGTTCCTAAAGAAAAGCAATACAATATAATTCTACATTTCTACAATAAGCATTATAAACTATATTGACAGACTTTATAATTAGATCTGTTTTGAATTCAAGCCTAAGAATAAACCATCCAACACCCAAGTAGTAAATGACAATGCCTTAAGGATGCTAAGAACATCTCTTTAGAATTGAAAGTTTAGCATTTAACATATATTTAAACTAAATAAAAGCATGCATACCAAAAAAATAATTTCTGTTTTCTATTTCAAGTCAATCAATAAATATATAATCCAATAAACCAACTTCATTTTTTTAAAAACATTAATATTTACCTGGATAGATGGGAAAATCAACAACCTCCAAATACTTATTCCTGTAACATAAAAGAAAAAATTAGAAAAATATCAATTGCCATAAAAACTAATTGTAGTGCAAGAAAATAAACTAAATTCAAATGCAAGAATTAAATCTCATGCAACAATCCTACTATAGCTGTTTTAAGTAGATTTTGTTTGCGGTTTCTCCGTTAAAGACCGGATTCAATTAATTTAACCTTCATTTGAATTTCCTATCTTATTTTAGGACTTTGTTTTGCTCTGAATTTCTTTGAATTTGTAAGACTGGGTCATATCTTTTTTGTGTTTTCATTTGATGGAGCTTTCTTGATTTATGCAAAGCACAATGAAGATGGGTTTGTAGTAGTGACATAAACAGAGATTATATTACCTGTACAGCATATTATTGTAGAGTAATAATTATATAATTTAGTATAGCAGAAATATATGTGTCATTATAGAAGTGTTAATATGGATAAAAGATTCCTGCACAATTCTAACTATCTCATCAAATTCCCCAAACTTCGCATAAGCTTCCATAAGGGTGGAAACAATTTCAATGCTGGGCTTATATGAACTACTTATGATCTCACCCCATAAAGCTTGGGCATTGGAAAATTTTTTATTTTGGGCATAATAAAGCATCAGAGCACAAAGAGAAGCGTAGTTGTGCCGAAAGCTCAGAGCTTTCGTCTCTGAGTGCACTTTTGCGAGCTGAGTGTCGGTAAAGTCAAACAAAATCGATTTTACTTGTACTTTGACCTCACAAGTCGACAATTAAAAGGGAGGAGAAAGGGAGATAGTACCTTGATAAAGGAGAAAAAAAAGTTTTTCAATGCCAAACTCCAAAGCTGTAGGCCGATGAGAGATAGATGATGGCAAATGTGAGAACTTAAGAGATGGCGGAGGCGTTGCGTTGATGATGATGACAATAGTAATCATCTTGGGCAATTGATGGCTTAAGATCGTGGGACGGCGCTAGGTGAGGAGAAGCGTTACCGGAGAGAAGGCATAACCGACGGGGATATTCTAGGGCTTTTGATTTCTAAAGAGAGGAGAAACGATGGAAGGAGAAGTGAAAAGAATAGCAGCCGACCCTTTTTGCGGATAGCCCCCTCTCAAAAATGTAAAGGAGGCGGAACCATTTTAGACATATATTTATTTATTATATAAATATAAAAACAAAGAAGGTGTTATACGAATAAATCTCCTCAAAAGCACTAAACTCGTGGGATTAAAACTGTCGACGCCAAACTCGTGCGAGTTTTATTATTTATTATAATTTATTAAATTATTAAATTAATTTATTAAATAATTAATATTTAATAATTTATTAAATAATTTCATAAATTATTTATTATATCAAATTATTTATTACTGCTCACATTAACTAATTCCCTTTTAACATGTCATTGAATGCAGAGGGATAACTTTGGTATATTTAAATTTGTTGAAGGGCAATTTAGGGTAGGTAAAGTTTTTCATGAACTCCCTCTTTTAAAGGGTAAATAGATCATAGGGTTATGTGGCCTCTTTGGGCATTTGTGATGTGGTCCTTTTGGGCATTTGTGATATGGTCGGTAGTCTATGGCAGTGTTAAGTGCATTCTATTCCCGAGAATTATGTGTTATGCGATACCTTTTTGCATTCCTATACTACTAGGTTATAATTCGTAGTCTTAGTGTACACTATGAGGTGTTCTCACAACAATGTGAACAACACATCGGGATTTAAAATTTTGACATTTAACTATGAATTTGAGAAAATGATAATTTTTTATTTTAAACAAATATTCTGTTTCCCCAATGTCTATCTTGATTGTAAAATTTTGATTCAGGAATTCATGACAATATCTTTAGTTCATACATAAGATAGAATTCCAAAATTATTGTATTGTTTCTTTAAAATACTAATAATATGTTCTTTTATGTAAGAATTTTTCATCTTAGAATTTTAGTTGCAAGACTTATAATTCACTATTTTTTAGAATTATTATTTTGTTAGATATCTAGGAACTCTGGTTGAAAATGTTCTCACTGAGCTTTCGTTCATCAAGTCATGTTAAAAAAATTCAGATCTAGCGTAGCTTCGCATATAGGCTAAACATTTTGCTGTAGCATATTGCTAGGAGGCGTTACAAAGGAAAGCCTCTCTTTTGCCTTGTGTATAGCCAAACGATATACTTGGGTTAGGTAAATGCTTATGAGTGTGAGATTTTGTTTTGAAAATACTAGTTATGTATATAGTTGCTCCGAACTACTATCAACATCGGATTTTTTATTTCTATGACAAGCTATGTAGTGTGTAGTGCCAGAATTAACACGTGTATGAGACTTATCTTACGCACGTGTTACTGCTATCGTGCCCCTCGTATCTATTTTTCACTAGTATTTTGTAGGTGTGATAAAAATATTAATGTTATAAGAGACCAATATAAAAAAGACTCTTAGTATTAATGAAAAAATTAATTCTTGAATTCTTCAAAAAAAAATGATCAGCTTTATTATAGTGCTAATGAATTTTATTTAGTTATAAAAAAATATTCCACCTGTCATTTATAGCTGACGACCATTTATTATAGCAATTCAAAAACTTTTTCCTAGAATTCTTTGTGTTAAAATGTGCAAATTTATGAAAGATAACACAAATTATGTGATCAATTCAAAAATCTAATACTGTAACCCTTTCATATCTTCCCAACTACACCTTGTATAAAATTTTGAATGATTAATCTCTAGTATCAGCAAATTATAATATATAATTTGAGAATAGTTTATACATATTATGCATATCGTCTTTTAACAAAAAAGGTTTAGATCTATCCAATGTCAAACAACATCAAAAAATTCAAATTAAAGAGTTAGAAGAATTCAATACCCGTAATAGTGCTCATATCCAAGCTATGTGCTTTATAAACTTATACGAAGGTGAGTGATGTAAAATGAACAACATAATTCATTTTGTCAAATAGTTTGTTCTAGATCGTGAAAGGCAAGGAGAATCAAAAGGATTTCATACCTTCCCAAATTAAAAGTAAATTTCTCCTAGTTAGTCCTTAGCAATAGATTTTTAAAGTTAATATAAATGATAAATCTAGGGATAAATATGTCCATTGAATGATAGACTTGGTATAAAATCTATTCTTATAAATTCAATGTCATATGTGTCTTAAGTCATTCTTTGTTTAAGGGTTAATTTTATAAAACTCCCCCTCAACTATTGTGTGCATGTGAGTGTGTGTCCGCCGGAGGGGGGGGGGAGTGTAGATCAATTTTTAAAGTTGAGATAGATTGTCTGTACCTCAAACTTTGAGAATATTTCTCAAATTAAAATAGTTGAGGGGGACACTCTTTTCTCACTTAACCCCTCAAAACTAACACCGTTGAATGTAATCAGTCATGCAGCTAGTATTCCTCAATCATAAGAGAACTATCTTGGTTTTTTTAATTAAAGAAAAAGAAAAGATATAGAGGGAGAAAGCATCGTAAATTGGTTGGGGTCCTTTTATTATCGGTTGAGGATTTATTTTTAACTAAAATGAATTCTTTTTCAAGAGGGTATTTCATCCAAATCACATATTGAAGTAACAACGTTAATGGAGTTTGCTAGGAGAAGTGTAAAAGATCAAGGGAGTTTTTATGGGACAGACCAAAAGTTGAGGGAGTTTTCTAAAACTATATTACACCAAGGCTAAGAGGTATTATCTACAACACTCCATAGTCAGGGGGCTTTTTCAAATTAAATAAGTTTAATGTGTATTCTAAGACAACGCTCATGCTTGATGTGTTTTTCAAAAATTAACTCTTTTTTTAGATATGGCTTACTCATATATTTGTTCCTCAAATCTTTAATAATTCAATATTAGTTCCTAAAATTATGAGCAATCTAAAATTTTTAGGACTAATATAGAATTATCGATGATTTAAAATCAGTGGACTAATATCTAAATAAGCTTTAAATACTTATAGATTACTTATAGTTCTATAAGATATCCTTAACTTATACAAATTTGACAAGTGGCATATAATATAATATAATATAATATAATTAATCAATAATGACAACTATTTTAGTTTAGATAGGATTAAAATGTAATATTTAACAAAAATTAGGGGTCATATTGACTATAGAAATTTTTCTAAAACTCCAACTTTCAAAGGGAGTGTAATCTGATGTATTCTGAGAAACCCTCATACTTGATGGATTTTCAAAAATTAATCATTCCTTTAAATTTGGCTTATTTGTATATTTATACCTCAAATCTTTAACAATTCAATACTATTCCCTAAAATTATGAGCAAATTTAAAAAATTTTAGGGACTAATATAGAATTATCAAAGATTTAAATTAAAGGACTAATATCTAAATAATCTTAAACTATTTATTCTTATAGATTATTTATAGTTCTATAAGATGTTCTTTGTTATACAAATTTGATAAGTGGCATATAATATAATTAAATAATTGATTAAAAATAATAATTGATTTAGTTTAGTTAGGATTAGAATGTAATATTTAAAAAAGGGGGTTTTGGTCTTTTAACCCAAAGTTTTACTCAAACTTATTTAAAAACACACTCATTCTTAAAACCACTCATACATCCAATAATCTCCATCTAGCTTATTTTTAAACCCAAAGTATCAAATACAAGGCATTTGTACTCTACATTTAACCAAAAAGTTAAAAACCCGAAAATACCCTCTTGTCTTTCTCATTATCACCTCTCCTCAACTCAGTTCTCAGTGAACTCTTGTCCTCTCTTCTCCCTCCTCCTCTAGTGGGGTAGCACCTCCTCATGCTCCACTACTTCCCCTCTAACCCTCGATACTGCTAAACTCACGCCCACACCATAATTGAGCATGACACTTATGAACTGGATGTCACCCTTTTCACTGTTAACTCAATTCACAGCCTATTAGCTAATATCCTTCAATGAAAGAAGGTTCTCTCATTACGACCAAACAATAGCATCAAACACTACCCTTAGCAATGTGTCTATGTCCTCTCTACTTTCTTCTTTGTGCTTGTGAATAAAATCTGACCTAATGAAGATTGGGATTTGGAATATGTAGACATTCAAAACAATTCTGGTTAGACATATCAAAGTTTTTGCTAACAAGGTTGATGCATGGAAAGTGTTTGCTGGAATGACAAAGATAGGTAAAGTCATTTGGACCACAACGATTAGTGATTATGTGCAATGAGGTTGGTTGATGAGGTGCTATAGGTGTTTGATGAAATGTCTGAGAATATTGGTATTAGTTTTGTGGAATGTGGTGATTGTGAGTTATGTACAATAAAAAAGGGTGACCGTGTATATAATGTATTTTTTGATCAAATACTACTTATTGAAAAGTTGAGCAAATTATATCACTTTATGCCAAGGCGTAGCATCTGATTTGCAAATTATAGCTTCTTATTCATTTGTATAGTTCTTTATAGCAGAAGTGTAGCTCTTTATGGCTAAAGTATAGTTCTTTATTACAGAAAAATAAATCGAGTCAATAATATAAATGGGTGACCATATACATAGTGTGTTATTTGTTCAATTTGTCATAACTGATAGTCTCACTCTCGTGTAACAATATCTAAGCAAATTGTAGCATTTTATGCCAAAGTAATACCTTATGCTAAAGCGTAGCACCTTATAGCAACTTTAACTTAATATGGCTAAACTATAGCTCTTTAGTGTCTTTAGAAATGCAGAAAACATCAAGTCAGTAATTTTCTAATCAATGAAAATGGCTGACCATGTATATAGTGTATTATTTGTTCAATTTGTTATAACCGATAAGTTCACTCTTGTTTATACAATGTCTGAGTATATTGTAGAACTAGCACCTTATTTGTAAAGTGTAGCTCCTTATTCAGCTGTATAGCTCTTTATAGCGGAAGCATAGCACTTTATTTATAAAGTATAGCTCCTTGTTCAATTGTATAGTTCTTTGTAGTAAAAGTGTAGTTCTTTATGGCTAAAGTATAGCTCTTTATTGTCTTTAAAAATGCAAAAAATAAATCGAGTCAGTAATTTTATGATCAATAAAAATGGACTACAATGTACATAGTTGTTTGATCAATTCTTTATAACTATTAGTTGCACTCTTTTTTTATACAATGTCTGAGCAAGGTATAGCACTTTACACAAAAGTGCAGCACCTTATTTGCAAACTGTAGCTCCTTATACAATTGCCTAGCTCTTTATAGCAGGAATGTAACTTTTTATTCTAAAGTATAGCTCTTTATTGTCTCTGAAAATAAAGAAAATAAATCAAGTTAGTTATTTTTTGATCAATTAAAATGGCTGACTGTGTATATAGTGTGTTGTTTGTTTGTTCAATTCTTTATAACCAACATCTTCACTCTCATTTATACAACTTCTAATCAAAGTATAGCATTTTATGCCAAAGCTTAACACCTTATTTGTAAAGTGTAGTTTCTTATATAGTTGTGTAGCTCTTTATAATAAAAGCGTAGCTCTTTATTTCTAAAGAATAGCTTTATTGTCTCTATGGATGTAGAAAATAGATCAAGTCTATAATTTTTCTATCATATTATAGCTCCACAACAGAAGTAAGTACTTATAGTTTTTCTATATAACCGCATCGACCCTTATACATAAGACACGATATTTGACAAAACATGACATCGGATATTGCATAACCTCACACATATGGCATATATAAACTGTTACGCATCAACCAAATATCACAAATTGTCGAATAGAACTAGCTTTCGAATAGAACAATGCCACAAAATATGCTTGATACATATCGATACAAAATACAAGATATGCAACAAATTTTATAAGCATATAGCCATTTATAACCCATAAAATATGCTTCCAAAATAAAAATATCCACTATAACATGTTTCTAAATGAAGGGCTTCGGAGATTCCTGTTTGAAGGAAAACCATAAAATATATAAAATCCTTCACAAAAAATGCAATACACCCAAACGACCATATGGCCAAAACACTTATGTAGTTCGAAATACATTATAGCAAAATAGAAATTACAAAGAAATGTGAGATTCACTTTAAAAAGCTAACAAGATAATCCTTTTGGGGGG
>BQKN01064000.1:195745-221350 GCA_022839385.1 Asparagus kiusianus
ATCCCTCAGAAAATCTGCCGAGAATCCTTCGAAATTCCCCCAAAATGTCAAAATCCGAGCTAGGGTTTAGAGAGGAGAGAGAGAAGGGGGCTGAGGCTATTAGGGTTCAAAAGAGGGTTCTGAGAGCTTCAAAAGGAGTATATATACTTAGGATAACAACCGGGTTTGGTATAAACAAAATCCAATCCGAAACAGAACTGACAGAAACAGGTTCGCCCAGCGGTCGACCGCATCGACCACTGTGGTCGACTGCGCAGGGTTCTGAACCGTACTCAGACTGGGGTTCGGTAAAAAGGGTGTAACTTTCTCATACAATCTCGGAATAAGGTGATCTAAGATTCATTGGAAAGCTCTCGAAGAGTCCTACAACTTTGATCTTATACACGTTTCCAGATTCTGACTGAAACAGTATGCAAAACATAAAAACTATTAACTAGTCAAAATTCTCAGATTCTCACTCTTTGCCTTTGTGCATGTTTTGTGAATTTGAACTCATATATTCACAAATATACATTGAATTGACCTTAAATCAATTCTTATCATACTCAAACATCAAAGATGTATTATTTTCACCATATAACATATTTATAATTATTTATCACATTATATTCAAATTTTCAGGGTTTTACATTGAAGGAGTACTCTTTTTAGAGTTTCGAATCCAAAGTATTTCGCTATCTTCAAGGTTGTTGTTGCAACGTCTTATTAACATTAATAACTGTTGTAGGTGCATTCCCCTTACCACGGGAGACGAAGCTTGAGTTCGGAGGGTTAGCCGTCGATTGGCTTATTTCGGCTTTCTTCCTTCTGAGAAAGCGTTCGACCTGCTCTTTGCGCACCTTTAACTCTTTCCAGGTGTTGGACGGTGCTATTCCTATAACTTCTAAAATATCAATAGATAGGTTGTTATAACAGGTTTGGAGGATAAAATCCTCTGTGATCGGATCTCGGTAATTCATAGCCCTATTCCGAAAGTGCTTGATGAAGTCGTTGACCGTCTCTTCGTCCTCCTATTTTTTTCTCGAAGAGCATTCTAATTGATATCTCGGCATCATCATAAAAGAAATTGCTAAGAAATGAGCTATCTATATCATTCCAGCTGTTGATGCTTCCAGGCTTGAGACGGCGGTACTAATCGAAGGTAGCCCCGTGAAGGGTGCCCACGAATGACCAAACCATCAAGGCTTCATTACTAGAAATCATACCTAAGTGGGACATGAAGTAGATCAGACGTTGAGTGAGCGAGCCCTTCCCGTCGAACGTCGTGAAGTTGATCAGGTTAAACTTCACCGGGTACGGGATCGACTCCCACTCTCTCGGGTAAGGACACGGAATACCGATCTTCTTCACCTCTTGAGCAAACATCAGAGTGTTGATTTTGCTCTTAAGGTCTTTCATCTTCTCGTCCTCATCTGTATCATGCTTTGGACGATTTCTAAGAGGAACAACACGGCCGTCCCCGACATTATCATCTTTGGTGGGACCACCCCCAGCGTTGTTGTCTTCAGTAGGGCCACCCCCAGCGTTTTGATCAACCGAAGGGTTGCCTTCATCGAGGTGTTCGTCCACATCTGAATTACTACCTGCTTAGTTAGCAATGTTGCGATGGCTGGATTCACCAAGTTGATTGGACAGAAACCGAATCTGTTAGTCATGCTCTTCCTTCATCCGCATCATGACTATTTCCAATTCAAACTTGAAGTTCTCTTTTTGCTTAGCCAAAGCATCCTCGATGATTTTAGCCATTTGCTCGGTGTTGATTATAAGTGCGTCGTGGGATTGTTCTAGGCTGGATACTATATTGTCAGAAGCAATTACAGAGTTAGCATCTGATGCTTCATCATCCGAGGATAATCCCTTCTGCGTTCTCTGATAATCCTTTTATCTAATGGTTCCCGATCGCAACCAGGTTAGACGATGCAATATGAGCGGGTCAGAACTAGAAGGTCGAGTTGACTTTCCTCTATCAGCCATGTTAATCGTGACTTTTGGAAGTTTGTCATCTTGAATGGCTGATCATTTCTTGCGGAAACGTCTTAGCTTAGTATTCGATGCTTCAGAGGAAAACCTTTAGAATACCGAGACCCTCTGTGGAGCGATCTTGGGGCAGTTACATTCTAATAATACTGCCCGGATAAATCTCTCATATGGATAGTGAGAGTGTGTTTTTGGGGTATTCCTCTTTTGAGACTTATCCCCAGCCTGATAGTACAACTTATCGACATTATGACCGGAGCAACTTATCGGCTGTTTATCAGGTAAAACATCATCATCTGCCAGACACATTTTCTTGTGAATAAGCAATACCTTATTGGCATTTTCAGGAGTCACACGTTTGGAATTACACCTTTGTGAGGGTGAAACCCTAACAAGCTCCTGATCTTTCACACATACCTCCAAGCGGGTGGTTACGGAAACAGTCTTGTTAGGAGGTCGTGTACGACCCCCAGCCTGAAGAGTCGCTAGGGATTTGTTCACTGGTTCCAAGCGTTCTTTAATAGGAGTTTTGCCTCGATATTCGTATAGAGGACTCAGGCGATCCTTTAATAGAATTCTGAGTTTGGAGAGATCCATGTCGCCATAAGGCTTCACCGAAGGTGTGGTGGCAGGAGGAGCGGGATCCAAAGTTGACGAAGGCTGGGGAGTAACGTAGCATGCTTTTGCCTTAGGCGCTAATTTGGCCTTTGGCATCCAAACTTGTTTGGATCTCGGCGATCTCTTAACCGCCTCTTCCTTTTACATTTCTTGTGCTTTTCGCACAAGGATCCGAGCATGCACAAGAAGTACGCGGCGCTTCTAAATGCACTCCTCAAGAGTGGAACAGTTCCATTTGACACGAACCCATTCATTATTAGGTGGTTGGGAGGAGGTTCTCGAAGCTTTCTATGGTGATGGTTTATCCACTTGGCATCTCCTGGACTTTAGATCCGCTTGGTAGCAGAGTCCATCCACTTGCTCTGAAACCTTAACAAATTAGTGGGCAAGACATTGGCGGCGCCTTTGACGAGCCCTCTTCAATAAAGTTGGCATACTTTCAGCAGTCAGCTCCTTAATAGAGGTGGTGTCCAGATCTGCAGCTTTGGTTTCATCGGACGTCGGCGAATCGTTGCGAGGTGCAACTACAGTAGCGATAGTGGGGAGATCACCTTCTTGGGTCTTCAGATTTGAAGACCAGCGGATCTTCCTGGAGGAGGAGACCTTCCTACGCTTGCTAGGAGAGACGGATCTGGAGGAGGAGGAAGAGACGTACTCCTCAAACTTCTGTTAGTCGAACTCGTATTCGATTTCTTCAGCCACGGGGAACTTGATCGTTAGCTGCAGCACGACAGCCTTGGCAGTAAGGCTGTTAGCTCTCACTGTGGTCGTCAGCTTGTTTTGGTCAAAAGTTGATTTCTTCATTGAGGTATTCGTTACAATTTCAGTCATTACAAAAAAACAAAAAGATAATCTTTTTATAAGACTCTTACACAATAAAAACGAAAAATTATAACTCTCAATAAAACAAACACAATAGACGTATATCACCCGCTGTTTGCGTAGGATCTTTGCATGTGTCGGGGTTTATCCATGGACCACCGAATGATCAGATAAATCCGGAGTTTTGTTGATTCGCGAAGGAATCAAGAAACCAAAGCAATTATCTCGGCAATAGCGAGATAACCACTCTTCTCGAGATCGCAGCTAGGTACGATCTCAAGGGAGGGAACCGGGCTATAGATCTGATGAACTCCTCTTCTTTATTTTGAAGAACTCAATCTGATCTCCTCCTCCTCTCTGAAATTCGTGGCTTTTCAGTCTCCAATTCAGCAAGGCTTTGCCAAGGCTCGAGGATTCCAGATCTCTGTAAATAAAGGCCTTAGGGCTATATTTATAGGCTTCAGGAGCCCTACTTTCGGATAAGAATAAATAATTTGTTCTTATCCTTAGTTGTAACCACTTTATCACATTCTTGAATGATATTAGATTAATTGAAACAAATCCAGATGGTTAACGGTCGAAAAACGGCTTAAAACTGCGTAAAACTACTTTTTGGAGCGTGCCGACACCCGCGGTATCTCGACCACGACCGAGACACTTGGGGTGTCTCAGCCATGGCCGATACACCATGGGTGTCTTAGCCTTGGCTGAGGCACCTCAAGTATCTTGGCCTCGGCCAAGACACTTGCGGTGTCTCCGCTAAGGTCCGGGGCACTGTTTTACACGTCTCATTTGTTTCCGTCGTATCTTCGTCATCTAAACTCGGAATTGTGCTATTTAAAGTACGTATAAAAGCCAATGAGGAGATCTACAAGATCGCATGGTTGAATCACATGTGGAGTATATGGGATACAATGGGTGCTTTGTCTTTCGTAAGCGAAGCGTAGCTCCCGATCAGTTCGTATCTTCATTATTTTGCAGTTTCATTGCTTCACCCGGTTCGTCGATTTACTTCATGCATTTATCGACATCAATTAAGCTTCTGTAACCCAGATAGTAACATTCATCATCTTCTCTCTGCCTCGAGCTATGTACGGTAATCCGTGGGCAATTTTTGACGCCTACAGTAGGTTGCTTAACTCTAAATGGTAAGAAGTGTGCTGACTTGGTCAACCAATCCACGATGACCTACACTACATTGTTACCTTTCAAACTCCTATGTAATGCTGTCACAAAATCTGTGGCAATATGCTCCCACTTCTATCGTGGAATGGGTAATGGCTATAGTGGACCCCTTGGCCTCTGATGTTTGGCTTTAACTTGCTAACAAGTCATGCACTAGGATATGAACTTGGCTATTTTCTTCTGCATGTATTCCCACCAAAATCTTTGGCGAAGGTCATGATACGTTTTGCTACCACCTAGATGCGTGCTGTATATTGAGGTATGGGGTTCTATCAAAAGCTCCCTCCAGACTTCTCCTCGCGATATGCCTAAATGATGTCATTATGCATAAATTCGCTATTTCCCACCTTTATCTAATTCTTCAGCTCTTGGACCCTCACATCACCGTGTTGCCCTATCTAAATCTTCTCCTCCAGATTGAAATCAATCAGAGTGTCATCAATTGTCATCCTACATTCAGAGATAATACTTCAGTCTGCGATTGGGAGAATTTCTTGGTTAAATCTACCTAACATATCAACATCCTCAACTCTAAGTGTCTACTCAATGCATCGGTCACCATATTAAATCTAACCAAACAAAACCTTTCTAGAATGATGTTGTAGAACTACATTGTAGTCTTCCATTGATTCTAACCATCTCCTTTGCCTCATTTTGAGTTCCTTCTAGGTGAATATGTGCTCCAAGCTTTTATGGTCGATGAAGACCTCAACTCATTCACCCAATAGGTAATGTCTCCAAACCTTCAAAGTGAAAATGACTATGACTAACTCCAAGTCATGAGTGGTATAATTCCTCTCGTGAGGCTTCAACTGTCTCTACGTGTAACTAATACTCTTGTCATTTTGCATCAATATAAATTAGAGTATCTTGCCTGATGCATCATTGAGAACGGAATAACCTAATGTTCCATCCAGAACAGCTAGGATAGGGGCGGTGGTTAGCCTCTTCTTCAACTCCTCAAAGGATTCCTAGCACTTCTTAATTTGTTTGAACTTCTCTTCCTTTAGGGACGACTTAGTGATAGGACCAGCAATTCAGAAAAAAATCTTTAACAAATCTCTGATAATATTCAACCAATGTTATGAATTTCTGAACTTCTACGACATCCTTCGGTGTGGCCACTGGACTATATTCTCAATCTTCTTGCCGTCAACGTCTATACCTACTATCGATACAATGTTTGACAAAAAGAAACATCTCTTAATCAAAACTCGCACTTCTGGAGTTCCCTATCTTTTTTAGTTCACTAAATGTTATCTTTTAGACCTCATATTAGGACCATCAACTCAAACGTATCATTGGGTAAGCATAGGACAGAAAAGAAGAAGAAAAATTCCTAAATAGTCTAAAAAATATATTTTATATAAAAAGGGAAAACTTTGGAAGGAAGATATTATTTTCAGATTTTTTTGACACATGTTTGTCGCATGATATGTTAGAAATGATTGTGCCAATTTGGAGGTTGAATGAGAAATCTTCATGTGAAGTTTAGCACAATAAAAAAGTTCAGAAGGTTTACTACAACTGCCAAAAGTTCGGAGGGCAAGGGGAGTGATTGGCGTTTACTGCAACTCTCCAAAAGTTCGGTTTTGTAACTAACCCTAAAATAAGCTATAAATTGTTTAGATAATGCAGAAAATATTGCAAGATATGACAATTTTGCAGCTATGTTCAACCGAATGCTATTTTTACTTATTTTATATAAGCTATTCGTAATTTACTTATGTAATCATAAGTGTTCCAATTTATCAGCTTAACTTCTATTTTCAGTTTTTAAGAGGCCAATACATTAAATGCTCATGCGTCTACTTTGAGCAGATGCATGCTTTATTTTAGCGCAACAACCACCACTTGCCCAATTAATAGTTTGGGCTATAGTTAACATTAGTGGTGCCCAATTATTAGTTTGGGCTATAGTTAACATTTTGGGCTGAAGCTTGATTTCTTGTATTCAGATATTGGGCCTGAAGCCCGTTTTTTGAGTTAATTAACAACTATAAACAGGGGCGTAGCCAGAGCTTGCTTGCCCTGGGCAGCTGCCCAGGGCAAGAAACTCCACCTCTCCCACGACCTCTCCCTCCTCCCCTCGCTTCGCCTCCTGTCCCGCCACTTCACCTCCCTCTACCGCAGATCCAACCTCCTCTCCCTCCTCTTCTAGGACCTCCATATCAACAATCCTCAGCCCTCCTCCCTCTCACGCGCCTCTCTCCTCTTCCCCACGACATACTCGTAGATGTAGGCGTCTAAAATACCTATAGGTATCTACACACAGCTCGAGACAAATAGAAGACGATGAACATCATTATCCAAGTCGAAGAGGATTATCCGAGTTAAAGAGGATCATCTGACACCGACAAGCGCAAGAAGCGAATCGGCGAACCATTATTGACGTGGCGACGAACCACCGAAATGGCCAATGCCAAGTGGCCTGCATGTTCAGTGGCTACCGCCAAATGGCCCACATGCTCATCGGCCACCGAAACGGCGAACCAAATGGCTCGTGCGCTCACCGACCACCTCCATGTAGCTCTCGCACTCATCAGCCATCGCCAAGTGGCTCACACGCTCATCAGCCACCGAAACAAAGAACTAAGTGGCCTGTACGCTCACCGGCCATCTCCATGTGGCCCGCGCACTCATCAGCCAACGCCAAGTGGTCCGCGTGCTCACCGGCCACCGTCAAGTGGCCCGCACGCTCATCGGCCACCGAAATGGCAAACCAAGTGGCCCGTGCACTCACCGGCTACCTCCATATGACCTGCATACTCGTTAGCCAGCTCCAAGTGGCCCGCGTGCTCACCGGTCACCGCCAAGTGGCCCGTACGCTCATCGGCCACCAGAATGGCAAACCAAGTGGCTTGTACGCTCACCGGCTACCTCCATGTGACCCACACACTCGTTAGCCAGCTCCAAGTGGCTCGTATGCTCACCGGTCATCGAAACGGCGAACCAAGTGGCCTGCACACCCATCGGTCATCGTCAAGCGACTTGCGTGTTTATGAAATGCATGAAGCGAATCGGTGAAGTGTACAAGTCAACAAAACGACGGAATACACGAAGAAGGACGAAACAAGTCTAGACCGAACATACCGAGAAAGCCCCTGGCGGCCGAGTCGCGTCAAAACGACTCAGCTAGGCCAGTGGCTCGGCCAAGGCCAAGCCACCAAATGGTGGTTCGCGCCTGAACCAAACCGGTTCGGTTTATTTTGCACTCGGTTCAGCTAGATTAGATCCGAAAACGCGTTTTGATGGTTTTCGACGAGTTTTCACAGTATTTCTTCTATTCCAGATATTCCTAACTGCCTAGATGTTATCTCTAAACATGGTTACACGGTTGTCAACTGAGGATAAGGCCAAATCCATCATTCTTATCCAAAACCCCCAACCGAAGCGTATAAATACAGGCCTAGGGCCTCATTTCACAGGGGCGGAGATTAAGAGGGCGAGGTGCTGCAAAATTGGAGAGTGGAGCAAAATTTTCAAAGGGTTAGCAGATCTTGGCGAAGTTCCTCAATAAAAAAAAGAGTTTGAGAGATCTGAGACCTGTTTTCCCCCATTCCTCCGGATTTAAGCTTGGTCTTAATCCTGCGAAGACTCATAATCTCGTTTGGTCGGGATTACCACTTCTGTGAATACTTCCTTCGTGAAGTAGGATCTTTGATTATCAATCTGTCAACTAGATCTGATCCGCAACGGTCCACGAATATCAACGTCCCCGACACAGGCGAAGTTCCCACGCAAACAACAGGAGATAAACTGCTATTGTGTTGTTTTACAATAGTTGTATTCTTTTTATTTTTATTGTATAAGTCAATCTTATAAAAAGATCTACTTTTCTTTTTTCTTCGAACTTGTAATCGATAAACGGTTGTAATGAGTTCGTTGGCAATGAAAGCAACTTTTGACCCAAACACATTGTGGTCGCCAGCGTGTTTGCGTCAAAAATTGCTTTCATTGCCAACGAACTCATTACAACCATTTATCGATTACAAGTTCGAAGAAAAAAGAAAAGTAGATCTTTTTATAAGATCAACTTATACAATAAAAATAAAAAGAATACAACTCTTGTCAAACAGCACAACAGCAGTTTATCTTCTGTTGTTTGCGTGAGAACTTCATCTGTGCCGGGGGCATTGATATCCGTAGACCGTCACAGATCAGATCCGGTTGACAGATTGATAATCAAAGCTCCTACTTCACGAAGGAAGTATTCGCAGAAGTGGTAATCCCGACCAAAAGAGATTATGACTCTTCTAGAGATTAAGACCAAGCTTAAATTCGGAGGAATCGGGGAAAATAGATCTCAGATCTCTCGAACTCTCTTTTTTTATTAAGGAACTTCGCCAAGATCTGCTAACCCTCTGAAATTCGTGCTCCACTCTCCAATTTGGCAGCACCTCGCCCTCTTGATCTCCACCCCTGTGAAATGAGCTCTTAGGCTTGTATTTATAGGCTTCGGTTGGGAGTTTTTGGATAAGAACGATGGATTTGGCCTTATCCTCAGTTGACAACCATGTAACCATGTTTAGAGATAACATATAGGTAGTTAGGAACCTCTGGTACAGAAGAAATCCCGTGAAAACTCGTCAAAAACCGTCAAAATACGTTTTCGGATCGAATCTGGCTGAACCGGGTGCAAAACGAACCGAACTGGTTCGGTTCAAGTGCGAACCACCATTTGGTACCTCGGCCCATGGCCGAGCCACTGGCCTGGCCGAGTCGTTTTGACGCGACTCGGCCGCCAGGGGCTTTCTCGGTATGTTCGGACTAGATTTGTTTCGTCCTTCTACGTGCATTCCGTCATTTTGTTGACTTGTACACTTCACCGATTCGCTTCATGCGTTTCATGAACTCACAAGTCACTTGACAATGACCGATGGGCGTGCAGGCCATTTGATTCGCTGTTTCGGTGGCCGATGAACGTACGGGCCACTTGGAGCAAGCTGATGAGTGTGCGGTACACATGGAGGTGGCAGTGAGCACATGGGCCAGTCATTTTGCCGTTTTGGTGGCCGATGAGCGTGCGGGGTACTTGACGGTGGCCGATGAGCACGCGGGCCACTGGGAGTTGGCTAACGAGTGTGCGGGTTGTAGGCGTATAAAATTGCCTATAGGTCCCTTCGCGCAGCTCGACGACGCCGATTCGACAAATGGACCATCGGGCGACATATCCAAGCACGACCGTTAGCCTGCAAACACCGAAGCCAAACGATACGCGACGAAGCGAACTAACGAGGCTACGAAGCTAACGAACCACACGTGAACAACGGAATGCATCCATTCGCATGCGGAATCAAGTCAACGGTTTGGGGAGTCAACGAGTCATCCAATCAAGAGAGGATTCGAACTCAAACACCAAGGCGGATTTACTGCCAAATCAGGAACCCGACTTGCCTCCCGGCTATTATTTCCTTGGTGAAATAGTACCCGTTATACTGCGTAGATCCGACCGGATCTAGATCTCGCGGTGGTCCACGGATAAACCCCGGCGCAGGCAAACAACCCACGCAAGCGAGCGACCGCAAAACAGGATCTTGTGATTTGTTCGACAAAAGAGAGAAGTTGTAATTTTGATTTCTTTGTTTTATTTTGATTTTCATTGTAGACCGGATCTTATAAAAAGACCGGATCTCTTTGTAACGCATAAAGTTGTTAACTGAGTGCAATGGAATCGATAATGAAGAAAGCACCAACTTTTCCCGCGAACACGGGTCACATGGAGGTAGCCGGTGAGCGCACGGGCCACTTGGTTTACCATTCTGGTGGCCGATGAGCGTGCGGGTCACTTGGCGGTGGCCGGTGAGCACGCAGGCCACTTGGAACTGGCTAACAAGTGCGCGGGCCACATGGAGGTAGCCGGTGAGCCACGGGCCACTTGGTTTGCCATTTCGGTGGCCGATGAGCGTGCGGGCCATTTGGTGGTGGTCGGTGAGCACGCGGACTACTTGGCGTTGGCTGATGAGTGTGCGGGCCACATGGAGGTGGCTGGTGAGCGCACGGGCCACTTGGTTTACCGTTTCGATGGCCGATGAGCGTGTGGGCCACTTGGCGATGGTTGATGAGTGCATGGGCCACATAGAGGTGGTCATTGAGCGAACGGGCCATTTGGTTCGCCGTTTCGGTGACCGATGAGCATGTGGGCCATTTTGCGGTGGCCGGTGAGCACGGGGGCCACTTGGCGTTGGCCATTTCCGTGGTTCGTCGCCACTTCATTAATGGTTTGCCGATTCACTTCATGCGCTTGTCGGCGTCAGATAATCCTCTTTGACTCGGATAATCCTCTTCGACTTGAATAATGACGTTCATCGTTTTCTTTTTGTCTCGAGCTGTGTATGGATACCTATAGGTATTTTTAGACGCCTACAGTAGACCACCTTTATTTTTCGCCCAGGGTAAAAAGTAATCCTAGCTATGCCACCGACTATAAACAAGCATGCCCCCCACCCCCCCCCCCCCACCCCCACCCCCATCACTTTGAACTCCAAAAACATTTCACCAACACCAACTTAAAAATATACACAAGATGCAGTATCAACAGAAATATATGAAATATCATCATCATTGTCACAGCAAACTCAAATGTTTAAATGCATACACGTCTTTTAATCTGGTCTCAATTTTTCTCCCTTGATAATATAAGCACAAGACCCCTGAGGAATCTATAACCTCGGCAAAAGACGATTCTGCTCAGCAGGAGTCACGATGTGGTTCCGAGTGATCTCCTTAAGTGAGGTGCACCCGCTCAACGCCATCGTGAGCTCGAATTCATCTCGGAGCATCTGAAGGACTTTTCTGACGCCAGCTTCTCCTTCGGCTGCCAGAGAAAATACCACCGGCCTTCCAATCTAAAATAATGGTAAATTTAGTAGTATTCTAGAATTGTTATGAATCCAGATCCTCTCCAATTACGTGGTAATCATAGAGAGTTCAGTTATCCCAATCCTTACAGTCTATTTCAATTTCAAGGGATAAGATGATGCTCTTGAATTGTTATGAATTCACACCCTTTCCAATCATGTGGTACTTGTAGAGGGTTTAATATCCTAGTCCTTACAATCTACTCAAATTTCAAGAGATAAGATGATGTCATGTAGGATTTGCACCATCACTGAAGTGATTTTCAAGACAATATCGGTTTTCGAGATAATAATGGAAATCTAATGATGCACCATCTTATCCCTTGAAATTCCAATAGACAGCAAGGATTGGATTAATAGGACCTCTCAAATTACTAGCTAATCGATGTGTTTGGTGCTTTGATATGAGATAAGGAAAGTTTTACTTACAAATACACCGGATGCTCCTAAAGCCAATGCTTTGAAGACATCGGTGCCTCTGCGGACACCACCATCGAGGAAAACGGGTAGACGGCCCTGTGCAGCTTTGACGACCTGAAATAAGCAATTGGGTAATGAAAACATGTGCATGTCGGATTGTGCAAAAGAAAAAAAAAATAGTCGTTTTGCATGCTTAATACTGAATCAAAAATCAAGATATACCATAATACGAAGATTGTTTTGTACGCATGGAAACTGTGGATGTGTTTTATTTCAAACGAAAAGTAAATTTCAAAAAATAATAATAGTAACAAACTTTGGGGGCTTCCCTCGAAACACCTGGGAACATTTTCCCACCAAACCCCTCTAAACATCGGGGTGTTTCACAAACCCCCATTTTTCAAATTTTTCCACAGACCACTTGAAGGTGTCAATGCATCAACAAACACTTATTTTTGAAGTTCCACAGGGGGGTTTTTTGAGACAACCCAAAGTTCAAGGGGTGGGAAAAAGGTTCCCGGAGTTTCATAGGAAACGCCCAAACTTCAGAGGGTTTTGTGAAATTTACCTTTAAACAGATGTCCATAATATAGCAGTCATTTTGAGAATTCCACCAAATTCAAACCTTAATAAGAGAAAAAATCCTAAAATTTTGTGCCTGTAGGTCTTGAAGTCTTTTCTGCTACACCATAACTTCGAAGTTGCGAAAAATTTTGAGGGCTATAATATTTTACTCTAATATGTCTCTGCTGCTTGAGGATCCTATTCGTGGACTGAACTCTGCTTATTTTATACCCAATACTTTGATTTCAAAAATCATCTTTGAACGCATGCTCAATGATTTCAACTTGGGCTACTATGATACCATCTCAATTCCCTTCTGTTTCATGGAAAAAAATAGTCGTTTTGCATGCTTAATACTGAAGACCATGAAGCTAAAACCAAGATATATACAATAATACGAAGATTGCTTTGTAGGCATGGAAACTGTGGATGTGTTTTTATTTGAAACGTAAAGTAAATTTCAAAAAATAATAATAATAACAAACTTTGGGGGCTTCCCTCGAAACACCTGGGAACTTTTTCCCACCAAACCCCTCTAAACATTGGGGTGTTTCACAAACCCCCATATTTCAAATTTTTCCACATACCACTTGAAAGTGTCAATGCATCAACAAACACTTATTTTTGAAGTTCCACAGGGGGGTTTTTGAGACAACTCAAAGTTCAAGGAGTGGGAAAAAGGTTCCCGGAGTTTCATAGGAAACCCCCAAACTTCAGAGGGTTTTGTGAAATTTGTGAACGTGTGTGGGGGGGGGGGGGGGGGCCCCCCACCACGTGAATAAAGTGGCTGCGGAATTCATTTTCACGTGAAGAGAAGAAAACCCAAACCTGAGGCCCACCCGATATCATCAGCTATATATATAGCTTGATATTTTTCCTAGGTCTTGTAGACAAGGAACAGAGTCGGCTTTTTTTTCTTCATTGGCAGCGCGCAAGCAGAGGAGCACGGAGGTTTGTTGTTTGTGCGGCTGCAGAGAAAAACAAAACAAAAGGCGGCTGTGCTTGGGCATGCAAGAGCAATGCAAAGGGCGTGCGATGTCAGAGGCTTAGGGACTGCGGCTGATTTGTGTGCAAAAGAACAGAGATTTTGGTGGCTATTCACAGAGAAGAAGCAAAGTCTTTTTGTAGCTGTTCTTTGATTTGTGCATCCCTTTGAGAGAGTATTTATGTGAGGGATCTGAGAGTTTGTGAGAGGGTTTAGGTTGTGAGATTGTAAACCCTAGTTGTATCTCTCCCTCTAATAGTAGATCTTCCCTCCCCCCCCCCTCCTTACCCCCGTGGACGTAGGCAATTTGCCAAACCACGTAAAATATTTATGTTCTTACCGTGATTTATATAGCTTGTAGGTTCCCTCGACAAGTCAGTCCTAGAACTGATGAGAGGAAGAGCTGATATCTCACTTTATTGAGTTATTTTACTTTCGGTTCTTGTTTTCTTTGTGAAATAGGATTTCCGTTGTGATCTAATCTCTTGTTGTGCACATTGCGCACCGGATGTGCTGCCGAAATTTTGGCTGCGCACAATAAGTGGTATCAGAGCTCCGGGTTGGACTTGGGAGCTTGTTCGAAGGATTTGCTGTTGGATTCTTATTTGAAGAGTAAGATCGACAACATGGGAGAATCAAGCACATCAGGTTCATCTCTTACGAAGACGATACATAGTTTGAACATCAATAATATGAAGAATGATGTTCCGAAGTTTGACGGCAAGATCAATTTCAGTTTGTGGAGGTGTCAGGTGATGGATGCGTTAGACGCTCAAAACTTGGAGGAGACTCTTGAGTTGCAAAAGAAACATGTTGATATGGAAGAAACGGTTTGGAAGAAGATGAATAGTAGGGCGTGTGGAGTTATTCGGTCATACTTGACGCTGGATCTTATTTATGATGTGATGAACGAGACGTCGGCGAAGAGGATGTGGAAAACACTCAATGAAAAGTATCTTACTAAGACCATTAAGAATCGGCTTCACTTGAAGAAGAGGTTTTACCAGTTCAAGATGAAGAGGAGAGTTTCCATTAGGGAGCATGTTAAAAACTTCACAAAACTACTTTCAGATATGGCCAATGTGGATATCATGGTTGAGGATGAAGACAAGGCGATACTACTTTTGTGTTTGTTGCCTGAGGATGATTATGGTACATTTGTTCTCACTATGATTAATGGAAAAACTATTGTTAGCTATAAGGAGTTAACCTCAGCGTTAGTGAATTATGAGTTAAGGAAGAGTGTTGATGAGTCCTCCAAGAAGGCATCGAGAGATGTATTAGTAGTTCATGGTCATGGTTCAAACCGAAGCAGGAGGTCGCAGTCTAGAGGTGCACATCGTGGGATTCGTAGGAATCAGTGTGCTTTTTGTAAAGAGGGTGGACATTGGAAAGCTGAATGCCCAAAATTAGATCGAGCTGAGAAGAATAAGGAGAAAGCTGTACAAGCTTCAGAGGTGAATGTTATCAAGACTGATGGCAACAATTCAGATTCAGATTCAGATTCAGATTCTTCAGGCTATTCGTTATCCGTACTATCGTCGGTTTGTGTTGCCAACTCTACAGAGTGGAAGTTAGATTCGGGTGCTTCTTATCACGTTTGCCCTAGGAGGAATTGGTTCTCTAGCTTTCAGAAGTTAGAAAGAGATGATGTTGTGTTTATGGGTAATGGACATGCATGCTCTATTGGTGGTATTGGTACCGTTCAGATTAAGATGAGTGAAGGGGTAATTCGGGAGTTGGATGAAGTGAGGTTCGTTCCATAATTAAATTTAAACATCATTTCACTTGGACTTGGAGGTTTGGAGACAGCAGGCTATAGTTGATCTTGACGGATGCACGTTTGAAGGTCACATTAGGGTCCATGATTGTGATGAAGAGCGTCAAAAGGAACAATTTGTATTATTTGTTCGGAAGCATGGCGATTGATAGGGAGTTGATGACTTCATCAGATTAGGCTAAACTGTGACGGTGTTTGATGCTGGGGTATTTGATTGGTAATGTCGTGTATAGATTGGTGAGGAGTGCTTTGACCTACGGTTTAAAATCATGTGAACTCATTGGTATGAGCAAGAAGACCGGGGTGGAGTTTGGCACTTCTATCCTTCATTCGAGGGGTCTTCTGAGTAGTGTTCATTCAGGCATTCGGGGGCCTTCCAAAAGAGCATTATTGGGAGGTAATAGGTATGTGGTTTCCGTAGTTGGTGATTGCTCTAGGCATTGGTGGGTTGCAACCAAGTCTTGTTGGTGTGAAATCCTAGAAACCCGTAACAGATGGAGGAAGTGTGTTGGTAGAAAGGTAACCCGACGTTCTGCTTATGGTAGGGGTTCTTTCTTGTATTTATGCCGAGCTCGCGGTAATAGAAGACACTTCATTGGTGTGGAAACTTTGAGGTGACGAGGCGAGATGGCAGATTTGGGGAGTTGTTCCTTGCTGGAGGAGGATCGGTGTTTGATATCGAGCATTGGCATTGATGTGCGGGCTACGACATGTTTGGGCCATCTTATGTATAGGTTACCGACTGTTGCATATAGAGATAAGGGATCTGGTGGAGCTGTTTTAGATTTTGGGTTACGTCGGATATTTGGCTACCCAGCACGTGGTCACATCGTGGATGTGAGATTTGATCAGATAACATATTTGGGAGTCACAGGCGTGTTTGATTATCAGGTATTAGCTTCTGACTTTGTTCTGAGCGGGTATGTCACGTTTGACTCTTGGTAGGTGGAGAGTAGTGATCAGATCTTTAGGATATCACAGCGTGTAGAGAGTGATGCTACTCCACGTTGGGTGGAGACTCCAGATCATACTGTATTATTTGGGATTCCAGTTGATGTGACACAGATTAGGAATCATGTTGTTTTGGATGCAAATTATAGGTTAATTGATTCGAGTGCAGCTGATAGATGTAATCTGGATATGGCCATTGGTTCATCTCAGGTGGAGGTGTTTGGATTGTTTCAGTTTGGGGCCATTGAATGTGCTATCAGCCGCAAAGTTGATGATATTGGAGAAGGGTTGCAAACTCTTCTAGTGGATTGAGGTCTTTGGAGGCCATTGGATGAACTACGTGAGGCTTGATTCCTTAGGCAAGAGGATACGTAGGCAATCTTTACGATGCAGCCGGTTTGGATTAGTTAATTTTGATGGGGGTGAGATTGTTTGGACTCTCGTTTTGGTTCCTGACTTGTTGTGGATTGAGTCTGTTGTCGTGAATTTTTTTACGGCGTACTGGACATAACAAGTGGAACATTTGGATGCTTTGGTGTCGGCTCAGTTTTGGAAAAACTTCACCGATGTGGAGAATTGTGAACGTGGAGGGGGCCACCATGTGAACAAAGTGGCTGCGAAATTCATTTCCGCGTGAAGAGAAGAAAACCCAAACCTGAGGCCCACCTGATATCATCAGCTATATATATAGCTTGATGTTATTCCTAGGTCTTGTAGGCAAGGAATAGAGTCGGCTTTTTTTTCTTCATTGGCAGCGCGCAAGCAGAGAAGCACGGAGGTTTGTTGTTTGTGCGGCTGCAGAGGAAAAAAAACAAAAGGCGGTTGTGCTTAGGCGTGCAAGAGCAGTGCAAAGGGCGTGCGATGTCAGAGGCTTAGGGACTGCTGCTGATTTGTGTGCAAAAGAACAGAGATTTTGGCGGCTATTCACAGAGAAGAAGCAAAGTCTTTTTGTAGTTGTTCTTTGATTTGTGCATCCCTTTGAGTGAGTATTTGTGTGATGGATCTGAGAGTTTGTAAGAGAGTTTAGGTTGTGAGATTGTAAACCCTAGTTGTATCTCTCCCTCTAATAGTAGACCCCCCCTTCCTTGCCCCAGTGGACGTAGGCAATTTGCCGAACCACGTAAATTTTGTGTTCTTGCCATGATTTGTATAGCTTGTAGGTTCCTCGACAAGTCAATCCTAGAACTGATGAGAGGAAGAGCCGATATCTCACTTTGTTGAGTTATTTTGATTTCGGTTCTTGTTTCCTTTGTGAAACAGGATTTTCATTATGATCTAATCTCTTGTTGTGCATCTTGCGCACCGGAGGTGCTGCCGAAATTTCCGCTGTGCCCAACAAAATTTACCTTTAAACAGATGTCCATAATATAGCAGTCATTGTTGAGAATTCCACCAAATTCAAACCTTAATAAGAGAAAAAATCCTAAAATTTTGTGCCTGTAGGTCTTGAAGTCTTTCCTGCTACACCATAACTTCGAAGCTACGAAAAATTTTGAGGGCTATAATAGTTTACTCTAATATGTCTCTGCTGCTTGAGGATCCTTTTCGTGGACTGAACTCTGCTTATTTTATGCCCAATACTTTGTTTTCAAAAATCATCTTTGAACGCATGCTTAATAAATTTCAACTTGGGCTACTATGATACCATCTCAATTCCTTTCTGTTTGATGAAAACTCCAAAGTTTGTGATAAGAACTAGGGGCTCTTTTAATAATTTTATACTCTAAACAGTTAGGTCGCAGCTATAGGCCAGTGTTAACGCCAGTCTCATCATGATAAGGGTACTCACAAATGAACAAAAGACTGTAGTTTCGACTATACTACCATTCCTTTTCTTTGAGGACAAAACTTAGCATCCATGTTATGCTAATATGTTAATAAGAACAAAAGTTGCCATTTACACGAAGCCTATCAGAATGCTAGTAAGAAAGTAGGAATAAGATTAAAAAAAACCAAAACGAAAAAAACAAAAAGACAAAACAAAACAAATAAGCTTAACCTCTTCCAGTGCACTTATAGTTGCTGGAACATAATCCAGCTGACGAGCTCCATGGTTAGAGACTATAATACCAGCAGCTCCGGCTTGTATGGCCAACCTTGCTGCAGGAGAATTAGGGAGGGTTTTTATCAGTTGGGAGCTGATTATATTGCTCAAAATAAAAAGAAAGGAAAAACTAAGTAGGAGCTGAAAGCTTACTGTCTTCTGCAGTCATTACTCCCTTCACCAGAATTGGCATGGTTGTTATAGTCTGCAGCCACTTGACATCCTGAAAATATAAATGGCAAAGAAATGTTAGGAAGAGGTGATATATTTATTATCATAAAATGAATCAAACAGCTAAACGTACACACATTGCAAACACCTAAGAGCCGTGGCGGGAAATGTATGGATATTGTGAGACGCAGATTCCCATATAACATGTAATTGATTGAGTTTATGTTAATTATATTGAAGAAAATAAAATGAGTATGTTGCGAAGAACATCAACGTGAAACACTGAATTGCCTCCTGAAGAATTTGATATCATAAAAAACCAGACTCACAACATTACCATGTGTGTAGTATATCAAGCTTTTCACAGCATTCACCAATTGTTTGATTTCATTTATCGATGAATCCATAATTGGTTGAATTTTTTAAATTAAAGAAAATAGGACTTCTGAATTTATAGAGCAGAAGGGAAATTATGCTCCAGAAGCATGGATTGAGAAAGCCATGGGTTATTCATATAAAAGTGTAGGATGCCCATACAGAACTATAGCTAAAAGAATTTAGAGGATCTTTAAGTTTAAGCACAAATATAGTTTCAAAGTACCTTCCAGCTCAGAGATCTGTCAATTTGCCCAGCAACATATGATGCCAGACCAGAATCATCAGCCTGCACAATAACAAAACCAACTTAGAACATATATAATATCAATAAAGCGGAAAGATCTGTAACTGTATAGTGCAATTCAATGTTCACCTTGTCCATCTTTCCAAGGTCCAAGCCCTCAAAGTTCTTGAGTGTTAGAAATGGAGGCAGTGTGAATCTGCAGAAGAAATATTATAAAGAGATACAAATTGTTGAAATGAGGTAGCTTTCAAAATTGAGAAAGTGGTTAATTTATGTAACCACCTTGATATCTTTCAAGTTCGTTTGAGCTTTTAATGCTTAACAATTTCAGTGAAAACGTTTGAGACGAGAAAAATTCATAAGTGATCAGACATGACAGCTATATTGGAGATAACATCAGTCTATAGAGCCAAAGTCAGGATGATTAGAGTGAGCAAGAGCCTCTAGAGAACCGTGTGACGACAGGAATACTATCATGTAACCCGACAATACACATGAAGTCAAAGGAAAATGGCAAAATGACATATGGCCATCCAGGCTTACAAATTTGAATGTCTGACATCCATCATGTAAAAAAAATGAGGGTGCCTGAAATTAGAATATCAGGAACAACAAAGGGAACAAAAAAAATCAGTGTAATTTTAAGGAGTTGGGAGTGGATAGGACTAGCCTACACTAAAACAAACATGGATTAAGGCATGAAAAAATACGGTGCATGTGTAATGACTCATGTATATGACCCCATCACATGGCTACATGATTCACGTATATCACCCCAATATTTTTTGATTAAGGCAGTGAATTGTGTTTGTGTTAGTTAATTTATCTCAAAACAAGACTTCTGGCTGGTTTTAAGGTCCATAAAAACTTCAAGAACATGTACTGTATTGATGGCTCCATGTGCATAGAATTGTGTTTGTGTTAGTTAATTTATCTCAAAACAAGACTTCTGACTGGTTTTAAGGTCCCTAAAAACTTCAAGAACATGTACTGTATCAATGGCTCCATGTGCATATAGTGATAAATAGTGTCTACAAATGAAATGAAGAAAACACCTGTTCTTGATGTCAGCCTCCCTCCGGCCAAGCCTGGGAGTATCCACTGTGAGGGCAATTGCCTTGAAGCCAGCCCTTTCAGCTCTTCTAACAAGCTGAGCAACTACATTCCTGTCCTTGTATACCTGATGATAATATAGATTATGAATGATGGTAAAAGGGGTCTATCCACAAAAAAAGAAGTACAGGGGGTCTATTCACAATTGGCCAGTAGTAGAGGGGTCTATCCGCAATTAACCCTTATGAGAAATGGTCTTCGATGCCAAAATGTGAAGAATAAATCAAAACAGAAAAAAAAATTACTTACGTAAAGCTGGAAGAAGCGGATACCCGGGCCAGTGGAGGCAACCTCTTCGACGCTGGAAGTAGCCCATGAAGACAACGTCTAGAGATGAAAGGGCATAGATTACAGTGACGTACATGCATAACAAAACTATAGAATCAGATGCAAACAAATTAGGTCAATATGTTCTGTAGCAGAAGGCAGATTGGCAAGCATGGGATAAAATAGTTTTTGGAGAAAATGATGTAAGTAGAATTTATAGAGGTATATATGTTGAGAGTAACATTATAGAAGAAAATTTTAACCAATTAGCGTAAGCTACATATTCCTTCATTCACCCCTTACATCCTATCTTTATATAGGCTTTTTATAACACCAAAGCTTGACACTTTGTTGCTACAACTGAGTTTTAGAGATGACATGTCATAGAAAGATGATTCTTGCAACATCGCGACTGAAAAAGCTACCATAATAATTAAGATGACCATTCCCTTTTATTTAGTTGCATCAGCTTGACTGTCAACCTTGCAAGCTTAAGACAGTTTCGCCTCTAACATTTAGAATACTACTATTAGCGGAGCTGTCTAAACTACAAAGACTACACACGCTGCAGCTAAGTGAACCATAATAAATCATATACAATGAATATTGATGGACATCATTGCTACTCTATATCATTCAAAATAATGATAATGATGACTAACCATAATTGTTCCAGCTGCTGATGCTGCCCTTGCAGTTGCATACTCTCCTGTGGCATCAATTCACACTTTCTGTTACACAAACTTTATATTGGCAAGCACCATAATAAAAATTATAATCAATATGTAAGATAATCACTATTTTACGTATTTGACCAATATAGATACTAGAGAAATGATGTAGAATGCACTGCGGATATATTTATGAAGAAATTGGACCGTCAAAATCCCAAATGGGGACCCGGCAGAAGAAGATAACTTGCAACGAAGAACGGGTCATATCTCCCAAACCGTATTTCATAATTGGACAAATTATATATGAAAATCGCGTATTTTTTTGAGACGGACGCAACCAAACTGATCGATATTCGGTTTGACATCATCTATTTCGTGAAATTCCTTCCGGATTGAGAGATATCAAAATTTTTGTCAGTATTTTACATAATATTTTTAGGAGTCTATTTTGATCAGGAATTTAATTCCAATTTTGACCAATTTATTTCTCCAATTATAGAGTCTTTTAAGGAGAGTTTTGTTATTTTTATTTGTGGTAAAGCTCGAGTTCTAGTATAAGTCTTGTTTGTTTCCTATTTAAGCAAATGATTGTAAACCCTAGAGGCGTAACTTTTCATCAATAAATTTTTTCTTTATTATATTCTCTTCATGGATTCCAAAATTGTTCTTTGTGGATCCAAACATCACTCATTGGTGGATTCTAGGGTTTCTTACTTCCGCGTTGTGTTAACTGCTATCAGTTGGTTTAGTTGACTCCGTCTCGATAAAATTCGCGATTTCATATATAACTTGTCCAATTCCGACATACGGTTTGGGAAATATGACTCGTTCTTTGTTACAAGTTACTTTCTACTGTCAGTCCGCATTTGGGCTTCTAACAGTCCAATTTCTCCATAAATATACTCATAGTGTCATCTACATCAAGAAATAAACAGGTTTCTTAATTTCTTTAAATCAGTAAGGCTACCTAACAATGGAAAACACGGAAGAAGGCTCTTATAACTGGATAAAGAATCAGATTGAGAAACTAGACCACAGTAGGTTGACTGAAGTTCATTGCTTTTATCCTAACATTCAGTTCAAAGAGGACATTACAAGATAAAGTGATATAAAATACCTTCAGGGTGAGCCATTTTCTGCATGGCAGTTGGAGCAATCATGATTGGCATAGATAAATTGAAACCCAAAATCGTTGTGGTCATATCAATCCTCGATACATCAATCAGTATACGGGGGCGAAACCTAGTTGGAAAAAAAACAGTCATGTACTGAATAATTTCAAGTGCTCTTATGTTGCCTCTCTTAGGTTGAAGTAATATCTATATAACATGTTTTATTTAAACAAAGTAACCATGAAAATAGCAAAAGATCGAGACCACTTTGCTTACTTATGGTCATGTTCATAAAAAAAAAAAGCAGTATCAGTCATTAAAGTTAACTTTGATTAATCTTTATTTTCAATAAAACCTCAATTTACATTCATCAAATCCTATTTAACATATGGATCTTTGTTTTAGATGTTCGATCAGGAGACTGACAAGGCTATCATGTAGCTTCTCCACGTTTCCAATTGAAGATGCATTCATTCAGAAGGTGAAGCTTTTACTTGTATAGAGCAAAGACCAACAATAAGGAAGCCCTACAATATAATTTCTCTCTAGCAGAGTTCACTAATCACCTAAAGATCTACGCAAAAAAAAAAAACAATCTTCAAACGGTATAACATTTTTTGACAATCACATAAACAACCGATGAATTTTGTGTTCCCTCTTTTTTCTGATAAAGTAATCATGAAAATAACAAAAGCAATCTTCGAGATTACCACTTTGTTTCCTACCAGTTCATTTAAACAAAGCAATCATGAAAATACCTATAGATCAAGACCGCTTTGTTTACTTATGATCATGTTCATAAAAAGAAAAAATATCAGTAATTAAACTTAATTTTTTATCCTTGTTTTCAACAAGACTCCAATTCCTATTCCTCAATGTTTTTTTTTTTCCTTTTTTTTATGTTCGATCAGGAGACTGATAAGCTGAAAATTTCCAATTGAAGGTGCTTTCATTGGGAACGTGGAACTTTTACTTGTATTCAGTAAGACCAACAATAAGAACGACCCTACCAGAAAATTTCTCTCTAGCAGAGTTCACTAATCACCTAAAGCACAAAGCAACAAAGGCAATCTTCAAACAGTATAAATTCCTTTTACATAAACTACCGACGAATTCGTGTTTCCCTCCTTTTTCTGACGAAGAAGAAAATTTTACTAAGATGGTCTCAGACAATTTCTATCAAAGTTGGCCTCAAAATATCCACAGAGGCACCATCTTACAGGCTTTCAAGGTTAGTTTTCTGGGCCACAGCACAAAAACCTTAGATCCTCAAACACAAGTATCATTCACAGCAACAAATTCTGATGCCTAAAGCAAAGAATCATATCAAGATCATATATACATAAACTAATAACTCTTCTAAAATCTGATTAAAATTAAAGAAGGAGCTTACAGAATCCTTGAGAATGCCTCTCTGTTCTCTCTGAGAGTCCATTGGTCCTCCGCACCTGATGCATAGTAGTCATACACCATCTTCGGCAGCTTCTGCTTCGCAATCTCATCATACTCTGTAACGTTGGTGATCTCCATTTCTACAGATAATCTCACAAATCCCTTCTAAAACCCAAAAATCTAGTATCAGAAATAGTAACAATATGAGCCCAAAATCATGAAATGAATCTATTGCACACTGATGACACCCATATGAGGAAAACTTCAACAGATGCCCAAAATCATTGAAATTCACCTCCTAACTCAAGAATTACTGCATTCTAAAGAAACCCAGATAGAGAAAATTCATGTTATGAGAATTAAAAGGCAAAGCAGAGGGAGAGGAGCTCACCTAGTGATGGGCTGAACAACAAACTGAGTGGGCGTTTGTGGAGATAGAAGTTATATCTATAATAAGGACAAAGAGAGTAGGATTAATAGAGAATATGGATTATTGAAGTTGGTTTTGGATCAGTTTTTCGAGGTGAGGATGAATATGGCATCTCAGACACAGGTTTCTCATCCGCAGACGTCATATCTCTCTCTCTCTCTCTCTTGTCGTTATACAACTGAAATTTTCCAAAAAGATTGAATTTTTTTTAATGAACAGATAGAGGAAGTCAAGAGAGAGGATGAATCTGTGTATTTCCACGTACAGAGAACTTGAGGGGGAATATATATATATATATATATATATATATATATATATATATATATATATATATATATATATATCATATCATATCATATCATACTCCCTTTAAAAGCACGAGTTCGGAAAATCTTTTTTAGACAAATATACCCTTTTATAGTTTGAACTACCTTATCTATAATCAAATTCTAATTTTCAATGGTCAATATTACCCTTCACTATTTTGAATATTTTATTTATATCTTAATCTATCCTAATCATAATCATATCTTATCCTAATCCTATGTGAACAATGTTTAGCTTAACAATTTAAAAAAACTAATATTAGAAATATATAAAACATAAAATTGATATTAGTTTGTTAAGATAAAGAAATTACAAGTAGATAACATATTATAATACATGAAGTATTACAAAAAAACCATAAAAAATTTAAAATTACAGAAAAGACCCTAAAAAGTTTAAAATTATAAAAATCATCCTGATGTCTCAAAACTTAAAATAAAAAACATGAAATTAAAAAATTAACATCAGTTTGCGAAGAATTTAAAATTTTTAGTTAACACCTCAATGTCTCAAAAATTATAGAAACACCCTCAAAAGTTTAAATTACAGACAAACACATTAAAATTCTAAAATTTTAAAACTTACAAACAACACAGATATATTCAAGAGATTACCATGATACACCTAAAATTTTTGACATTTTAAAACTTAAAATAACAAATTTTAAATTTTAAAAAAATTCATAGCATCCTCTGAACAAATTTAAATTTTTTAATTAACACCCTCAATATCTCAAAAATTATAGAAACACCTTCAAAAGTTCAAATTATAAAAAGCCACCCTAAAAATCTAAAATTTTAAAATTTGTAAATAACATAAGATGAATTCAAGATATTACCCTTAAACACCTAAAAAATTAACATTTGTCGAAATTAACCTCAAAATTTTAAAAAATTATAAAAAAACTCCTTCAAAATTTAAAAATCATAAAAAAAACTTTAAATTTTTAAAATTTTTAACTAGCGCACATCAACTTCGTCGATTGGTAGACCGCTGAAATTTAATATTTTTTAAAATTAATCTATAGTTTTAATAATTATAAAAGTCACCCTCAAAATTGTAGAGTTATAAGAAATATACTCACATTTAAAAAATTATCACCAACACATGAAACATAGAATTTACAACTACCAAACTTAAAAATAAATTTTTTAAAAAGCTCTTTTAAAGTTTTAAAAATTACAAATCACACCCTCAAAGTTCAAAATCACAAAAATGGGCTAAAATTTTAAAATTTGGCAAATAAAAGTGTAATTGTTTGGTATTTTTTCATATATATATATATATATAT
>BQKN01064000.1:226350-248784 GCA_022839385.1 Asparagus kiusianus
TTATTTCAGTTCACAGAGAAATCTAAAAAACATATGCTAGCCAGCACCTAAAAATTTTTAGACTTTGTAAAAAAATCCTCTAAGTTTTTTAAAGTACAAAAACACCCCTACAAATTTAAAATTTTATTAAAACATCTTAAATATTATAAATTTTACTTATTTCAATTTAGTGAGATATCTAAAAAATATATGCTAGCTAGAAACTAAAAGTTTTTTGACTTTGGAGAAAATATATTATAAGTTTTAAAAATTACAAAACACCACTAAAAATTTAAAATTTATAAAAAACACCTTCAAAATTTTAAACTTATAAACATACTAAAAACCTACAAATAACACAAACAACCCCTAAAAATTTATAAAATTTATAATAAACACTCTAAACTTTTTACAAATTACAGAATAAAACCCTCAGAATTGTAAATATATAAAAATCTTAATAATTTCTAACCTAATAGTACATTAAAAATATAGGAATTACAAATATCCCCTACATAATTTATAATTTAAAGAAAATACCCTGGAAGTATCAAAAATTACAAGCAAAACCTTAAAATTCAAAATTTATAAATAACACCCTGGGAATTTCAAACTCATTAGTAAACTGAAAGCATATGAATTATAAATATTCTATAAATAATTTACAATCTGTAGAAAAGACTTATAAGTTTAAAAAATTACAAAAAGCGCATAAAGTTTATAATTTATAAAAAAATACCATGAGAATTTCTAACCTATGGACACAAAAATAAATATACAAAATTACTAACAATCCCTAGAAAACTAAATTTTACAAAAATATCATACTCACTTTAAAAGCATAGATTTAGCAAAAACCTTTCATGGTCAAAATTACCTGTAACATTTTTAAAAAGAACATAAATTATTAAAAATCTATTAAAATTTAAATTTATAGAAAAACACCCTTAAATATTAACACATTACAAATTATCTCTCCAAAGTTTGAAATTTTTCAATGATTTTTTATAATTTCTTTATTTCTACATAATATTTAATAGTTTTGTGTATTTGTATATTATAAAGTTTTAGGGTGTTTTTATCATTTTAAAATTTTTTAGGGTGTTTTTATCATTTTAAAATTTTTTGGGGTGTTACTTTTGTAGTTTTCTAAATTTTTATTGTGTTTTTAGTGTAATGCATAAATACTTCAATTAATGATGATATTGAAGAGTAAGTCATTCTTAAGATTATTAGATTATAATTAAGTGTACAACACATCATTGTTCCTAGGCAGTGTAATTTATATATGCAAAAAATTCATATAAAAATTTATTTATGAATTGAATGGTCACTCATCTTTTGAAAACTTCAAGATACTAATAAATAGAGATGTTATACTAGATTAATGTGTTTATAACTCACAAATAATAGACCAAACTTGATTGAAGGAAACAATAACAATAAGATTATTAGATCATAGTTAAGTGCACACATCGTTATTCCTAGGCAATATAGTTTATATATGTAAAAAATTTCAGATAATCTACATAGTGGTTAATTTTTTTTATTTTACGTACTATTTTTTTATAAATTATATTTAATGTGAACCCACCATATAAATTTGACTGTGATCATCATAAATTTGATACGTTTGATTGATTAACTATAAACGTATATAGACCATAAATTACTTTACTTTCTTACATGTGCTAGTATTTGGTGCTTAATAATTTAAATTATTACTTATATATTTAATATAAAGAGGAGCTCTAACAACATTTATTTATTTACCTATAGCATAATACAATCTTAATTTTTATTTTTGTTGGAGATTTATTTCATAGTTAAACGTATCAAATTAGTAACTAAAATAATAATTAATTATGCTTAAATTATGATGATTATAGTTGGTCACTCACTATAAAGTTTTTATGAATATATATATATATATATATATATATATATATATATATATATATATAACTTTTTATAGCAATATGCACTGTCCATGTATAATTTACAAAATACTTCTTAATTTGACACATTATTTTTTCTTTGTAGAAATTTCTTCTTTGACTTTTAGACTCGGTAATCACTATATCACCATTTTAGCGTAGAAAGGACCTTACTCTAAATGGCTTCAAGCTAATGTTTGAGTTTAACTAAAGTACATACTATTGCTACTATGTGTATACATTTTTTAAGAAAATTATATGTAGAACCCCGTAAATTTTATATGAATATATGTGAATTATTAGTAAATAAATAATTTTTTATGATAAATAGCTTGAGGTCATTGATGTACATGATAGCAAGTTATTTGAGATGATATGAGAGTATGGGTGTAGAGTTTTGTGCGTTGGTTTTGCAAATTAGCAAAACATGCACAAAACTAAAAATTTCCAGATCAGTCGACACATCAGTCGACTGACTGTATCGGTCGACACATCAGTCGACTGATACGCTGATTTCTAGTTTTTTAGGTTTCGGGTCTGTTTTGATTTGGTTCGGGTTTGGGTCGGGTTTAACTGTTCGTATATATTCCCCTTCACCCGAAATCATCCCCTCTCATCTTCAGATCAGAGAAAACCCTAGCCCCTCTCCCCTATCTCAAACCCTGGCCTTGTTCTTGGTGATTTGGGAAGAACTTGGAGGATTTTCGTCAAAATCTTCATGTTGCAGCGAAGGGGAACCACTCTCTCTCAGATCCAGGAGTTGTTCATCACCCAGAGGCGAGTAACATCTCGCCCAACTCTGTCCCATTTGTTTTACACGAATTTATTGAGTTTAATGAGTTTTTATTGAGCCTAAAATGTATTTTTAGTACAAAGAATAAATCTTTATGGTATATGATGTGAAGTATTGAGCTTCTCAGTTTATAAAAGATCATCAATGTTTTATGAAAGAGATCTAGATCTGAAAACGTTTGACAAGAGTTAATTCATGATTTATTGATTTCAAAACGTATCAAACATGTTTTTATGTGTTTAAGGTTTTTGATAAATGTTTACATGTAGATCTCTCATTTCAGTTTGGTACATACATGTGACACCCCTGGGTTCACACAAGGCTGTAATCCGAGGTGAAACTAGGAATATCAAACCTGCCATGCACCACACCGTGCAATAACATGTTTCTCCATCACAATCACTGTCTCTCTAGTGAAATCAACAACAGGTGTAGGTACAAAGCAAGTAAAAGGTTTTACAACAGAAACTTGATGAAATGATAGAACATCGAATTAACACATCTCATCAACCAAATAAGTTGGAATACATAGTCAAGTCAGAAATGAATAACAATAATCTGGAGATCTCAACATGTCTCAAAATACATAATATCTGATACAGGAAATAAGGCACACAGCCTTTACAACTCTAGAACATAAACTTCTCAAGTCTAAAATGTCTCAAGTGGAGTACAGAATAAAATACATCTAATAAGAGGATAAATAGACACTAGTAAGGGTCGTCCTCAATCTGCGACTCTCCGGGCTCCTGGCTCGTTACCTGAAAGGGGGGAAGGGACAACGAGCGTCAAAGCGCTAGCGAGCAACATCACAACCAACCCCAAGGGATAGGGCTCGTTGTATATAAAAATACAGTTAAAACATAATAATATAAATCATTTGCACAAACATTAATGGGTTTTAGTACTTAGGGAAACACAACACGAGCATAGGTACGTCGAGCGAAATAATCCAAACAAGGAAACCCTCATGTATATACCTTGTATCTCAAATTGTAGATCCCTAAATACAAAACCCGAAGTTAGTCACAAGAACAATAAAGAAAAGAATACATACCCATCTCTACCGATAAAATGTAAATATGACGAAGCTACAATAGGTGTCATGAGCAACCTAGGTAGCTATCATATCCCAGTCTAATACAATATGTCGTGTACCCAACTTAGTTAAGTAACATGCTCAAGGTTTAGCAGAAGTCAAAAACATGATTGGAATGGATTATAGTCCAGCACGAGGACTCCAATGGATTATAGTTCAACACGAGGACTTAACATGGATTATAGTCCAACACGAGGACTGTGTTTATGAACCATGGAATACTAGTAGTAAAGGTATACATGTTCTACTCTTGTACATGTCTCGCTGTACAAATCTAAGCTTGTGTCAGAAAGATCATCTCATATGTGTAGATAAAATCATAAATACTGTAATTTAATACCCTATAAACAAGGCCACATTCTCATGCTCAACAAAAGCTCAACAGAACCCTCGATCATATATGAACACTATATGAAAATATAAGCACAGTAGGTGATCAAGCAGAAGTACAAACAAAATAGGAAAAACTCTGATGGGTCGACTCATGATCAGCTATGAGTCGACTCAGCAGACACTTATGAACAACAGGAATTAACTTCATGAGTCGACTCATGACAATCATGGGTCGACTCAACCTGATGAGTCGACTCATGATGAGTCATGAGTCGACTCACGGGCTACAAAATAGATATTTCACGACTGCAGCTCATCCATCTCGTTCCATACTCCTTTTATACTGATCTTCACCTCCATAACTATCAATTCTAGACGATGAGGCAGAGATAAATTCATATATAGCATGAGCAATGAACATTAGCATGTTAGACCTAACATTTAACTCCTAAACATGAGTGAAAACATTTAATCAAAATAAAAACTCATATTTGTTATTCTTAAATAAATTTCCAGATCTGGGTTTTCATCAAAAACTCGTTAGTGGGGATTTTAAATCTGAAACGCATGATTTCTAGCATTCACCCTAATAAGAACATTGATTTATACTTGAAAATAAGTCTTAGGCTCAATAAAACTCATGAAAAACATTTGTAAACTAATAAAAACATGGGAGAAGAATTGTGCGAGATGTTACTCGCCTCAGAAGTGATGATGAACAATCCCTTCGCTGCAATCCACAAAAAGCCGCTAAAATCCCCAAAAATCGCCCAAGAATACCCAAAAACGAGCTAGGGTTTAGAGGGGGAGAGGAGGCTAAGGTTTCTCTAGGGTTTGCTAATGAAAAAGAGTGTTTTTGGGTGGAGGGAAATATATATGACTAGATAAAACCCGACCCAAAATCCAACAGACCCGAACTGAGAAAAGCTAAAAAATCCACGATGAGTCGACTCGTGGTATATTATGGGTCGACTCATGGGTCATGGGTCGACTCATAATTCATGAGTCGACTCAGCAGAAACTAAATGGCAACAGGACTCGATTTCGTGAGTCGACTCATGACAGTCATGGGTCGACTCACCATGATGAGTCGACTCATGACATATCATGGGTCGACTCGTGGACTAAAAACTACATTCTTCGATTTTTGTTGCATACGATTTGCAAATTTGCAACTCAACCTCATACCTGAGGCATTTCCACGTCCTCATAGACTCAAAACACTAGTTTTCATGTACAACCATGCCATGAAGCTATTTTATCATATATTAAATATTGCGTTTCACTAATATTCACATATATGAATTATCAAAATCAACAGGGTCTTACAATACATGTTAATATCAGTATTTTTCATGCTTGGGATTGATGGGGATGAGTTTAGATCAATTTTTGGGTGAATAACAACCTGTGTAGAGTTTCTGCAGTCCATCGGTCGACTGATCAGTCGACCGACGGGTTAAAATTTCAGCGTCAGTCGACTGATCAGTTAACTGACGGGTTGATTGTGTTTTTCTCAGTTCCTCACTCGACGGATCAGTCAACCAGTGAGCTGAGACTGTGCTGCCTGAGCTTATCGGTCGACATATGAGTTGACTGACATCATTAGTCGACACATCAGTCGACTGATGAGATGTTTTACAGATTCTTGATCTGTTTGAGTTGCTTTTCGGGGTCACCTCGATGATCTGACACAGTTCACCATGTTAATGATTCATCTGTACATGTGGGTTGACTTTTGACACAAGTTTAGACATGTACACCGAGATGCATGCGAGTTTAGAGTATGTATATCTTTTCGCATATACTTTTCATAGTTACACAGTCCTCGTGTTGGACTATAATCCATAGAAGTCCTCGTGTTGGACTATAAACCATTTTGTCCTCGTGTTGGACATTTGCCACTTATTTCATGAGTTTGGAAACCACAGTATCTAGTTCTTGTATCGGACATATTTTTTAATCCTGTATATGACTTTCTCACAGGAGTTTATGACATGACACTTATGTAAGTAATAACATGATACTCATGTAGGTTATGACATGGCACTATATATATGCTCTGAGATTAGTTGTATTTCTTTTATTGTTGTTCCTGTACTAGAACCTCGGGTTTGGTGTTTAGGGATTTACAATTTGAGATACAAGGTATATACATGAGGGTTTCCTTGTTTGGATTATTGCGGTCGACGTGCCTATGCTCGTGTTGTAAATTTCTAAATACTAAAATCCTCTTAGATCAATGATTTTAGATTTATTATGTATTATATGTATTTTCTTATGCAACGAGCCATGTCCCCTTGGGGTTGGTTGTGATGTTGCTCGCTAGCGCTTTGACGCTCGTTGTCCCTCCCCCTTTCAGGTCACGAGCCAGGAGCCCGGAGAATCGCAGGTTGATGGCGATACACTTTTGTGTTCAGCTGTCTATTTTAGCTATGTCTTATTTTGGAGCTCCACTGTAGTTTTGTTTGACATTTTGAGGACTATTTTCTAGATGTTGTAAAGGTTGTGTGCCTTATTTCCTCTTGTCAAATATTTGTATTTGAGACTTGTTGAGTATTCCAGTTATCTATTCAGACATTGACTATGTATTCTTGTATGTTGGATGATGAGATATTTATGTGATCACTATCATTTCATCAGTTATTTCTTGTATTATCTTCTATTTGCTTTTGTACCTACACCTATTATTGACTCTACTAGATAGATGTTAATTGTGATGGTGAAACATGTTATTGCACGGTGTGGTACATGGTAGGTTTGACATTCTTGGTTTCACCTTGGACTACAGCCTTGTGTGAACCCAGGGGCGTCACAGTTGGTATCAGAGCTCTAGTTCCAGTATCCTTAGGATTATCCTGTGTCGAGTCGTGGAGCTAGGATAGAGTTTCTTAGGATTCATGTATAGAGTCCGCAAGGATTTCCTAGTATGAGTGAGGACGATATATGCGTATATCTCAAAAATTTAAGATTTTTTTTTTTTTTTTTTATGATAACTATTTTGTATAAATTTAAAGTATTTGCGTGAATACTATACGTTGTGAAGGATTTGTGTTGTGATACACTAGTTATAACGTCTATTTTTGACTCATAAATTTTTATTTTTCTTATCATCAGAGAGATGGCAGAACGTGGTAGACCTCATACTCGGAGAGCTGGACAGGCAGAGTCACAGCAGGCTCCACCTGAGCAGCAGCCGGCTCAGACCGAGCCACAACAGGCACCACCCGAGCCGCAGCAGGCTCCTCAGTACTTGGTGGATATTATGGCTCCTCTCATTACATGGATGACAGCCATTGAGGAGTTGATGATGACTCATATAGCACCACGAACACCACCACCACCGGTAGCTCAGCAACAGGGTTTACCCGCTGTTCCTGTCAGAGAGAGATCCCCAGAAATCACGCCTACAGCCATTCCTCTAGCAGTCCCAGATAGAGCCACAGAGCAGGAGGCTTGGCTCCGTATGGTAGAGATGTACCAGAAGATGAGGGCACCAGAGTTCCAAGGGTCACCAGACCCTCTTACAGCCCATAAGTGGAAGGAGGATGTGAGCAATATACTTGACATACTCAGTGTGGACTTAGTTCAAAAGCAGAGGTTAGCATCCTACAGCCTGAAGGGAGATGCCGGGAGATGGTACCGACTCCAGTTTACTCCAGATCAGAGGATGACCCTCACATGGGAGGACTTTATCTACTTCTTTGATGGGCAGTACATTTCTTCTGCAGCACGGACTGGGAAGGAGCTTGAGTTGTCCCGGTTGACCCAGGGGGACATGACAGTTGCAAATTTTGAGAGCAGGTTTATGGAGTTGCTACATTTCACGGGTATGTGGCAGACAGGAGAGCGTCAGGCTCAGATATTCTTGGCAGGGCTTCGCCCTAATCTCCGCCGATACCTCATCTCGAGGAGGTTCTATTCAGTTAGGGAGGTAGCTGAGGCCGCCACTTCACAGGAGATTGAGACTACTATGTTTCAGAAAGATAAGGAAGGGAAGGCCAAGGCAGGGCAGAGTGGGGACAAAGGCAAGAACAAGAGATCTTTTTCTGGATATCAGCAGCAGCATCAGGGCCCTTATTAAAAGGGACCCCAGCAGGATCAGAGAGCGCATCAGCAGCGCAAGTTCCAGGGATCTTGTTTTAACTGTTACAAGGTCGGGCATAAGGTATCGGAGTGTCGTAGCGCACCAGCAGGAGCCCAGTAGGGCAAGGGTCCGAACCAGCAGTAGCGCCAGCATGGTAGAGGTCAGGGCCAGCAGAACAGGCTTGAGGCACCACCAGCAGCTCAGAGGACTGAGGGACAGATCCGAGCAGTTCAGGAGATTCCTCAGGGGCAGATTATGCCATATTCTCTACCTCCATCAGCAGAGCAGTCTTCAGCTACAGGAAGGGTTTATGTAGTAGTTCCCCGTGATCATGGAGCTAGCAGAGCCGTAGTGGAGGGTACATTCCTTGTGGATTCTTTCCCCGCCCGTATTATTTTTGATTCGGGAGCTTCGCATTCTTTTATCTCTCATGCATTTATGGCTAGACTCCAGCTTGTAGCTCAGCCTCTAGACACCCATTTATCTGTTTCCACCCATTTAGGTAAGGTATCGCTTCTGGAGAGCGTTTGTAGGAGGTGTATCGTCAGTTTAGACGAGTCAGAGTTCATAGTTGATTTGATAGTGTTGCATATGTCCGAGTTCGATGTCATCCTTGGTATGGATTGGTTGTCTTCCTACTATATTAGTATTGACTGCTTTGCGAAGACAGTCAAGTTACGAGCGTCCGATGGGTCCGAGATGATTGTAGCTACCTCTCAGGGCAACCGCTTTGCGGAGTCATTTCTGACGTACATCGAGGAGGTGATGCGACAGGATCAGGGTGCTGAGTTATTGGAGACTAGAGTTGTCTCAGAGTATCAGGATGTCTTTCAGGACATACCTGGGTTACCTCCAGTAAGAGAGGTAGAGTTCTGTATTGAGTTACAGCCAGGCACAACCCTAATATCTCGCACACCCTATCGCATGGCACCAGCTGAGATGAGGGAGCTTCAGACCCAGTTGGATGAGTTGTTAGCTCAGGGTTTTATTCACCGGAGTCATTCTCCGTGGGGCGCGCCGGTCCTCTTCGTGAAGAAGAAGGACGGTAGTATGAGATTATACATAGATTATAGAGAGTTGAACAAGGTCACTATCCGGAATAGGTACCCACTACCTAGGATTGATGACTTGTTTGACCAGTTGCAGAGAGCGTAGTATTTCTCGAAGATTATTCGTTCTGGCTATCATCAGTTGCGGGTTCGGGAGATGGATATTCCCAAGACCGCCTTTCTTACTAGATATGGATCTTTTAAGTTTTTGGTCATACCATTTGGGTTGACCAATGCACCCGCGGTATTCATGGATTTAATGAACCGGGTTTTTTGTCCCTTCTTGGATCAGTTTGTGATCGTTTTTATTGATGATATACTTATCTACTCGAGATCAGAGGCAGAACACGAGGAGCATCTACGGATAGCGTTGAGGACTCTACAGGAGCATCAGCTGTATGCCAAGTTCAGCAAGTGTGAATTTTGGCTTTCAGAAGTCAGATTTCTTGGCCAAGTCATCAGTAGAGAGGGCATAGCAGTGGACCCAGCTAAGGTCACGGCAGTTCTTGATTGGGAGCCACCGAAGATGGTGTCAGAGATTCGTAGCTTTTTGGGTTTAGCTGGATATTACAGGAACTTCATTCAGGACTTCTCGAAGATTGTGACGCCGATTACACACCTTACGAAGAAGGGTGTACAGTTCATATGGAGCATGGAGTGCCAGAAGGCCTTTGATATTTTGAAGGCTAAGTTGACTACATCACCGGTTTTGACTATTCCGAGCAGCGACAGGACATTCGTCGTATATACAGATGCATCGTTGGTAGGCTTAGGAGGCGTATTGATGCAGACTCAGAGGGTAGTAGCTTATATCTCAAGGCAGTTGAGGGTGCATGAGCAGAACTATCCCACTCATGACTTGGAGTTAGCAGCAGTGGTATTTGCACTGAAGTCATGGAGGCACTACTTAAATGGAGTACAATTTGAGTTGTTCACAGACCATCAGAGTCTGAAGTACCACTTTTCTCAGAAGGAACTCAATCAGAGACAAAGAAGGTGGGTTGAGTTTATCAAGGACTACGAGTTCGCGATCCAGTATCATCCGAGGAAGGCGAACGTCGTAGCAGATGCCCTAAGCAGGAAGCGTCGTCATCGAGTTTCAGCTTTGAGGTGTTCATTACATCGGGATCTTATCACTCTTAGCCAGTTTGATTTTAGACCCGAGATTGGAGGAACCAGTGCATTTTTAGGAGCTGTATTAGTACAACCATCTTGGAGTGACAGAGTTGTCAGAGCCCAGTTGGGAGACTCTTGGATTCAAATCCGAAAGGAGGAGATTTCTAAGGAGCCTAAGACTGATTGGATCATTGGAGCAGATGGAGGTCTCCGGATGAAGGGCAGGCTAGTCATGCCAGCCAGTGCCGAGCTGAAGAGAGAGTTACTTGATGAAGCTCATCGTACTCGGTACACAGTACATCCAGGGACTACTAAGATGTACAAGGACCTGAAGAGACACTTTTGGTGGAGTGGTATGCGAAGGGAGATTTCAGAGTACGTGGCTAAGTGTTTTACCTGTTAGCAGGTGAAGGCAGAGCATCAGAGACCGGTAGGAACACTTCAGCCGTTACCCATTTCAGAGTGGAAGTGGGCGGACATTTCTATGGACTTCATTATAGGGTTGCCGAAGTCGAAGAAGGGGAATGATTCAGTTTGGGTGATTGTGGACCGATTGACGAAGTCGCCACATTTCATTCTAGTGAGGACTACCTATACCGCCGAGGCATATGCGAGGATATTTATCTGGGAGATAGTTCGACTTCATGGAGTTTCAGACACGATTGTATCGGATCGAGGTTTGGTGTTCACTTCGCACTTTTGGAAGAGTTTTCAGGACTCTTTTGGCAGCAGACTATCATTCAGCAGTGTTTTCCACCCACAGACGGATGGTCAGACAGAGAGAGTAAATTAGGTATTAGAAGAGATGTTGGGGGCTTGTGTCATTGACTTCCAAGGTAGCTGGGAGGATCACATTCCATTGATCGAGTTCGCTTATAACAACAGTTATCAAGCGACAATCGGTATGGATCCGTATGAGGCATTGTACGAGAGACCCTGTAGATCACCGATATGTTGGGCAGAGCCGGAGGATAGCTTGATGCTTGGACCAGAGCTGGTGAGGCAGACTAACCGAGAAGGTAGCATTGATCAGGGAGCGGATTCTAGCCGCTCAGAGTCGGCAGAAGAGCTATGCAGATAAGAGGCGAAGACCCTTGGAGTTTCAGGTTGGGGATTCAGTTATGTTGAAGGTATCGCCTATGAAGGGCGTGCAGCGATTCGGACGACGGGGGAAACTTGCGCCGAGATATATTGGATCATTCCAGATTTTAGAGCGCATTGGAGTTGTGTCATACAGACTAGATCTTCCAACATCGATGTCTAGTATACACAATGTATTTCATGTTTCTATGCTTAAGAAACACTTGCATGATGAGGAGCAGCAGCGAGTATTGGATACACCAGAAATTGAGCTTTAGGAGGATTTGACTACTGTCGAGATTCCGGTTCGTATTCTTGCCAGAGAGGACAAGAGACTTAGAAACAAGGTAATTCCCTTGGTGAAAGTTCAGTGGAACCGAGGAGGCATTAAGGAGATTTCTTGGGAGCACGAAGAGGATTTGCGTCGTGATTACCCATACCTGTTTGGACAGGTAAATTAAAATTTTTATGATGTATACCTTATATTATGTTTATATCTTTGGTTATATTTACATTTAACACTAGAATGACAATATCTTCGCTTAATTCTTAATCTTTTGGAACACATGGTATATATATGGGGGGTTCCTTGTTTGAATTTTTCGCCCGATGTACTAGTTCCACTAGATTAGGGCTTGAGCAAGAATATTATCATTTTGGACGGTTAAGTATAAATATCCATGTGTGCTCATCTAGAATTTCATATTTTGAGATGGGTATGATTTTCGAATTTCGAGGACGAAATTCTTTTAAGGGGGGAAGAATGTAGAACCCAGTAAATTTTATATGAATATATGTGAATTATTAGTAAATAAATAATTCTTTTATGATAAATAGCTTGAGGTCATTGATGTACATGATAACAAGTTATTTGAGATGATATGAAAGTATGGATGTAGAGTTTTGTGCGTTGGTTTTGCAAATTAGCAAAACATGCACAAAACTAAAAATTTTCAGATCAGTCGACACATCAGTCGACTGACTGTATTGGTCGACACATCAGTCGACTGATACGTTGATTTCCAGGTTTTTAGGTTTCGGGTCTGTTTTGATTTGGTTCGGGTTTGGATCGGGTTTAACTGTTCGTATATATTCCCCTTCACCTGAAATCATCCCCTCTCATCTTCAGATCAAAGAAAACCCTAGCCCCTCTCCCCTATCTCAAACCCTAGCCTTGTTCTTGGTGATTTGGGGAAGAACTTTGAGGATTTTCGTCGAAATCTTCACGTTGCAGCGAAGGGGAACCACTCTCTCAGATCCAGGAGTTGTTCATCACCCAGAGGCGAGTAACATCTCGCCTAACTCTGTCCCTTTAGTTTTACATGAGTTTATTGAGTTTAATGAGTTTTTATTGAGCATAAAACGTATTTTTAGTACAAAGAATAAACCTTTATGGTATATGATGTGAAGTATTGAGCTTCTTAGTTATAAAAAGATCATCAATGTTTTATTAAAGAGATCTAGATCTGAAAACATTTAACAAGAGTTAATTCATGATTTATTGATTTCAAAACGTATCAAACATGTTTTTATGTGTTTAAGGTTTTTGATAAATGTTTACATGTAGATCTCTCATTTCAGTTTGGTACATACATGTTAATATCAGTATTTTTCATGCTTGGGATTGATGGGGATGAGTTTAGATCAATTTTTGGGTGAATAACAACCTGTGCAGAGATTCTGCAGTCCATCGGTCGACTGATCAGTCGACCGACGGGTTGAAATTTCAGCGTCAGTCGACTGATCAGTCGACTAACGGGTTGATTGTGTTTTTCTCAGTTCCTTAGTCGACAGATCAGTCGACCGGTGAGCTGAGACTGTGCTGCCTGAGCTTATCGGTCGACATATGGGTTGACTGACATCATCAGTCGATGCATCAGTCGACTGATGAAATGTTTTACAGATTCTTGATCTGTTTGAGTTGCTTTTCGGGGTCGCCTCGATGATCTGACACTAGTTCACCATGTTAATGATTCATCTGTACATGTGGGTTGACTTTTGACACAAGTTTAGACATGTACACCGAGATGCGTGCGAGTTTAGAGTATGTATATCTTTCCGCATATACTTTTCACAGTTACACAGTCCTCGTGTTGGACTATAATCCATAGAAGTTCTCGTGTTGGACTATAATCCATTTTGTCCTCGTGTTGGACATTTGCCACTTGTTTCATGAGTTTGGAAACCATAGTATCTAGTTCCTGTATCGGACATATTTCTTAACCCTGTATATGACTTTCTCACAGGAGTTTATGACATGACACTTACGTAAGTAATAACATGATACTCATGTAGGCTATGACATGGCACTATATATATGCTCTGAGATTAGTTGTATTTCTTTTATTATTGTTCCTGTACTAGAACCTCGGGTTTGGTGTTTAGGGATTTACAATTTGAGATACAAGGTATATACATGAGGGTTTCCTTATTTGGATTATTTCGTTCGACGTACCTATGCTCGTGTTGTAAATTTCTAAATACTAAAATCCTCTTAGATCAATGATTTTAGATCTATTATTATATGTATTTTCTTATACAACGAGCTATGTCCCCTTGGGGTTGGTTGTGATGTTGCTCGCTAGCGCTTTGACGCTCGTTGTCCCTGCCCCTTTCAGGCCACGAGCCAGGAGCCCGGAGAGTCGCAGGTTGATGGCGACACATTTTTGTGTTCAGTTGTCTATTTTAGCTCTGTCTTATTTTGGAGCTCCACTGTAGTTTTGTTTGATATTTTAAGGACTATTTTCTAGATGTTGTAAAGGCTGTGTGTCTTATTTCCTCTTGTCAAATATTTGTATTTGAGACTTGTTGAGTATTCCAGTTATCTATTCAGACATTGACTATGTATTCTTGTATTTTGGATGATGAGATATTTATGTGATCATTATCATTTCATCAGTTATTTCTTGTATTATCTTCTACTTGCTTTTGTACCTATACCTATTATTGACTCTACTAGATAGATGTTAATTGTGATGGTGAAACATGTTATTACACGGTGTGATGCATGGCAGGTTTGATATTCTTGGTTTCACCTTGGACTGCAGCCATGTGTGAACCCAGGGGCGTCACATTATATCAACACTTTTAAGTAGAAGAGAATATTCTACCATCCGATATTATAAAAACTAAATACAGCCAATTGAGTAATTAGCAAAAAATAACTTACATCAGAAAATTGTGAATAATAAGATAAAAATGAAAAGTAATAACATTACCAACAATACTACAAATAGCAAAATATAATGTTGTGACGCCTCTGGTTTCAACAAGGCTACAGTCTAAGGTGAAACCAAGAATATCAAATTTATCATGTACTACACCGTATAATAACACGTTTCACCATCACAATTACTATCTATCTAGTGGAATCAACAACAGATGTAGGTATAAAACGACAAGAAGGAATTGTTGGCCTTCTTGTTTTAATGATGTTTAACAAACAATTTACTTCTAATGTTATTTGTCTAGTGTTTGTGTTTTTGTATTTATTCTAGGCAAACAACATGTTGGAGGTTGGATGGATTAAGCCTACACGATCATATCAAGAGGAGGTTGGCGGAATTGTGGAGTGAAGCATCGTACAATTCAAGTTCAAGATCCAAGTTTAGCTTCATCTGCAACGTGTACCAAGTTGAGCTCAATGAAGATCAAGATCAAGCTTGGGTAATTTAGTTTAGGATTTATATTATGTGTGTTAAGTACGTTAAGCTCAATATGTATACACACACATTTATTGGTTTCCTCGTGTATATATATATAGTTATATATATATACATAAGTTTTGGTTTCTATGCATATATATAGTTTTATATATATACATACATAGTTTTGAGTTTTCATGTTTATAAATATGAAATCACATATTTTATATTTACTATTGTGTTTTTGAAAACATTGCATAGAATATGCAATTTTGTGAAAATACTGTCTTATTAGTTTATAGACTTCAATATCAGTTTAAACATGTTTTACTAAGTCTATAAAAACATTTCACAAAGTTTCAAAAGTTGGTTTATGTCAAAACATCAAAATTCAAGTATCTCATATTTTCGTGTTTTGGACTATTTTGCAAAATGATGATTTTTCACAAATGAGAAATGTAATTTGGAAAATTCTTTTTGTAACATGTTCGTTTTCATGTTTATATACATTTCCTAAAGTTTCATAATTTTTGGACTTCATTTGTTATTTTTAACAAATTTCCAAAAGTCAAAAAATCTGTTTTCAAAACCTGTTTTATGCTGTGTCAGTCTTCGGTCGACTGCACCGGTCGACCGATCATTTGTTCTTTCGTCACCACGCAGCAGAGACCGGTCCGGTCGACCGGTCCGGTTGACCGAAAGCCCCATCGGTCGACCGACGAGATTTCCGATTGACCGACTATGTGACCGTTGCTTTCTAACGGCTCTTTTCTAAGCCGATTATCTCTGGGTCTTTTTGTCTTTCTCTTGGGTAGTTTTGGCTGAGATTTCAAGTGGGTATATATACCCTATTGCTGCTCTCTTTCATTTATTGATTTTTTAAGAAGAGAAAAGTTTTTAAGAGATTTACAAGTTTTTGTTTAAGGGTTTAGTGTTTGTTTAAAAAGCTTTTAAGCATTTACAAGAGTTTGATTTGTGGAGAAAATTTCACAAGAGCAAGTGGAGATCATCCTTGGTGTTTGAGCATTCATTCTTCTCCCTCTCAATTGTCATCTATAGAGAAGTTTTCTTAAACTCAATTCTAGCATTTTATAAGTTTGTTCTTAATTTCATAAGCTAGATTTCATATTGAGTTTATATTGTTTTATCTCTTTGTTCACACACAACCTACTGAGCTTATAGTATTTACATTCATAGTATATTTTGGGTTGTGGGGTTTGTGACTTAGAGTTGTGCCTAATTGAGTTCTCATCTTGTTAGAGAGAACAATCATTTATTATATTGTGCTTATCTTGAGAATCACTTTGTAATACACTTGTACACCGAGTGAGGAGTGTGTGGTGAGAGACGGGGTCGAATCCAAGAGGAGTGGCGTCGGTTGACGTGCCTAGGAAGAGGTTGTAACCGAGCACTTAAGGAGGAGGACACGGGCTAGGACCAACACTTAGTGTGTGAGGTGTGATTGCATAGTGGTTGTATTGTGAGGTGTAAACGTTGTTCGGGTGAACGTAGAAAACCCGGTTGTGATAGTGGAGATCTCCTCGAGGTGAGGAGCGGAGACGTAGGTCGTGGGGACCGAACTCCGTGATCATATTGCTTGTTTGAGTATGCTTTGGCGTTCTTTCATATTTATGTTCATATCTTATATCGCCATTGTGCATTGCTCATTTCTATATCATCCACTATCTTGTTTAGATTGTTTACCCTTGTGTTGTTTATATATCCTTGCATATATTTCTATCATATAGGATATATCTCATTGTTCATATTGCTTATCCTAGCTCATATACATTGTTGCATTTCATACTTGCTAGGATAACTTGTTAATTAGTTTTAATTGGCATTTAATCGGATTAGATTAGCATAAGACCCTAATCACCCCCCCCCTCCCCTCCCCCCTCTAGGGTCTAACAGGAATATACAAAAGAAATACTAAACAACAGATATTGTGAAGAAAAATCATCACCACAGATATAATGGATAAATCTCTGAGAAGAAAACATATGAACTGATACGACTGTCTCACAATGAGAATTCAAATGAAATAACATTAAGGTACATCGCCTTTACAAAACTAAAATGATAACTCAAATGTTCATAAACACATTCATTGTGGAGTTCTGACATAACTACTAGTAATATAGATAAATAACTACTAGAGCAGCTCTATCAATCTATGGCTCTCCGTGCACCTGGCTCGTTACCTGAAAGGGGGGAAAACAATGAGCATCAAAGCGCTATAGCGAGTAACATCTCAACCAACCCCAGGGAGAAGGGCTAGAAGGATAAGAAAATAGCTACTAATACATATAAATAAACAATCATCTGAAATAAAAGGAGGTTTGATATTTAGAAATTTACAACACGAGCATGGAACGTCGAGCGAAATAATCCAAACAAGAAAACCCTCATGTATATACCATACGTCTCAAATTGTAAATCCCTAAATGCCAAATCCAAAAGCTACAGTGTGGAGAAATAATGAAAGACGACTCCTCTAAATACCAAATCCAAACTACAATGTGGAAATATAACTTCATCTCCAACCATACTTTCAAAGACCTGTCATATGTTAATACGTAAATCTGCAATAGCTTAAAGTCTAACACGATGACTGTAGTAGATTATAGTCTAACACGAGGACTTTAATAGCTTATAGTCTAACACGAGGACTTCAATAGCTTATAGTCCAACACGAGGACTTCAGTAGCTTATAGTCCAACACGAGAACTTCAATAGATTATAGTCTAACACGAGGACTACAACATGCAAATAATGTTAAAACCACCATATTTACTGTTCACTCTAATATCCCGGTGAATAAATCTAAGACTCATGCCCGTAGTCAACTCATGTACACAAATCTCAGTGTATATCAATCCCATGCAACCTAGGTATCTCGCCAGCCACACAAACACAAGTAACAACATGCACATGCACAAAAGTGCCCAGCGGTCGACCGTCGCCCACCACAGTCGACCGCACAGAGAGCAGAACATTTATGCTCACCTGCATGCTCGATGGGCGACCGCCACGGTCGACCACGTAGGAAACAGAAACTTCCTGTTTGTGTTGCGCGCCCGGCGGTCGACCGCCACGGTCGACCGCGCAGGTACAAAACCTTCTGCAGGTTTTTCTGCTCTGAGGGTTTTGATTCAAAAACTTTTATATGAAAATATTGAACACTAAAAATCCTACATATATAATATTTCTCAGCATTTAACATTTCTAAAGCATATGAAATAAAATCTAATCACTATAGATAAAACAAAAATATTCTTGGATACGTGTAAACATGTCGAAACATATAAAATCAAAGATTTTTCATTTAAAACTCTTGTTAGGAATAAATTTCAGATCTAGATCTTTATTAAGAAAATTTGTGGGTGGATTTTTATAAATCAAAACTTGATCTTTACATCATATACTATAGAGATTCAACTTTATACACAAAATAGCATTTTAGGCTCAAATAAATCATGTAAAAACTCGAATAAAACTATTTAAAAAGTGGGTGCAGTGTTGGGCGAGATGAAACTCGCCTGAGAGATGTTGATAAACTCCCAAAAACATGTGAGAATGATCCTTTGATGCCAAACGCTGCAATCATGCCTTCTCCTCGCTTTTCGCCTCATGAAACTCCCCCGAGAACACAAGTTTAGGGCTAGGGTTTGAGAGAGGAGGAGAGGGGATGCTAGGGTTTGGAATACAAGAGAAAAGAGGTGTTTTTTGTGTATAAACATATGTATATATGATAGCAAACCCAAACAACTACAGCCCAAAACCCGAAACCCGAAACTGGAAAACCCAGTCTGACTAGAAACATACTCTTCGGTATTTTGGCTGTAACTATCGTATCCGACCTCGGAATGAGGTGATTAAAGATTTTTTAGAAATCTGTTGAATAAACTATAACTTTTGTCTTTTACACTTTCTTAGATTCTAACTGTATCAGTGCGTAAAATTTAGAAACTCATAACTAGTCATTATTTTCAGATATCTCTTTTGGTCTTTATGCATGTTTTGCACATTTGCACTTATATATATTCCCAAATATATATTGAATTGATCTCATATCAATTCTTATCATATACAAACATCAAAATATATTATTCTTCACCATATGACATATTTATCATAAAATATTCAAATTTTTCGGGGTTTTACAAATGTAAAGTTAACAAATTTTGTGAAGCTTAACTACTGACTATAAGGATTAAGGTTTCCATATATATATATATTTTATAATTTATTTAAAAATATCATATATAGTAATATCATTGTAATAATATCGTTATTAGGAAAAATTCTTTATGAATCAATATGTTCGTTATGATATATAAGCTATGCATTCTAAATTCTTATGTCTTTTATAGAGTCAAAAAGTTTAAATATGAGTCTCTAACATATTGCTCTCACAACAACAAAATCCACTTAGCAGATGTGGATGATATTCCAGATGAGTTATGTGTCCTATATATAATACAATTGTCCTAGGCAAGTTAGTTATAATAGCATTTTTTATTCTTATCGTTTAGGATAAGATTTGATATGGAGCTTGTATCAAAGAAAAAAAATATTTAGAGCACATAGCAAAATATATCATAATCTTCATGTTCTAATTTTGTAAGAAAATAACTCTTCATACTTTTAGTTTTACTTCTATGATACAGAGAATGAGCTATAAAATTGAATAAGAATATTAAATAATATAAATATGAGTGAAACAATAACTAAAAGTTAATGTGAATATGAGTCAAACTACAACTAAAAGTTTAATGAACATATTATAAGTAAATTCATATGCAAAATTCTTTTACGAATTGAATGATCACCTATCTTTTAAAGACTTAAAGATACTAATAAATAGAGGTGTTGTATTAGATTAATGTGTTTATAACTCACAAATAGTAGATCATGTGGCTACAGTCTGGGTTGAAGGAAACAATAATAATATTTTATTTAAGAGAGAGATTATTGAGTTGATCAATCCCACAAAAAACTTTATTTTTTTATTTTTACTCTATTGTTATCAATTTAAATAATCATGATATTCAACCCGTGCATTGCACGTGCATCTCAACTTGTACTCCCTTTAAAAGCACGAATTCGGAAAAATCTTTTAGTAGACAAGAATACCCTTGGAATTTAAATACTAATCTATTAAGTAAGAGTAAGTTGATAATTGATGAATTCTTATTGGATATACATAATATGAAGATAAGAATATAGTTTAATTGAAATGTAAACCTAAAAGAAAGAGTAGCTTAAGTAAATTAGATTATTTATTAAATGCTAAATTTACCCCCCTCACTCTTATATGTGATCAATGATCAATTATTCATGTGCTACATGATTAATAATGCCAAAGTGAGAATAATTATTCACATGCTATATGATTAATAATTACACACAACGTGGTCATCTCTTACCGACTAAAATTCAAGTAGTTCACAATACGTTTAAGTTAATTAGATGATTTATTAAATACCAAATTTAACCACTCGCCCTTATATGTGATCAATGATCAAACTGTAAATAATTATTCACGTGCTACATGATTAATAATACGAATCTGCAAATAATTATTCACATGCTATATGATTAATACTTACACACAAAGTGGTGATCTCTCACTGACTAAAATTACAGTTGTTCAAAGTACTGTATAGTTAGTTTTAAATTTTAATTATACTATTATTATTTAAATAGAACTCTATTTATAATTGTTATCTTCTTACATGTAATATCATATACCAATATATATAAGCTAAGAAATTACAATAATTTCTATAGTACTTTTATCTCCTTCTACAAGCATGTGCCTTTGTTATTAGATTAGATTAGATTATTTTAAAGTAATTACTTATATTATATATTTGATATTTTTCAGATCAAGAAATTACAATAATTTTCATAGTACTTTTATGTCATTCAACAAGTATGTGCCTTTGTTATTTTCTTTTTATTGGAATAGATTAGATTGTTTAAGAATTATGAATTATAAAATTACAACAATTTTTACAATACATTCATCTATTTTCTTCTTATTAGATTATATTAGATTATTTTAGAGTAATTAATTATATTATATGTTTGATTTCTTTTCAGATCACAAAGTTTAATTATACTATTATTATTTAAATGGATATTGTTTGTATAAAAGTCAAAGAGGATTTCACACGTATCTTTGATTTCAATGCCAATTATAATACTTATATATGGGTTTTGGTTAAAATAAAATTTTATGTATGGGGTTAACTTCTATGATCCTACTTTAATAGGATTAGATAATTTAACATTTGTTCTTTACATTCAAACTCTTCTATAAAACTAAGAAATTTTTAAAATTAATTTTGGGGCTTGCTTGCATTAAAAAATTATGTTAGAGGACACATACAGTCTGTTTTATGGTTTAAGATTGTCAACACATTTTTCTCTTATACATATAAATTATGAGTAATAGTATAATTTAATTGATCCAAATATATCCTAATATATTTTTGGACTCTTATCTTGTTTTTTGCTCTTTATCATATACAAACCTAGCAATTCCTATTCAATTCCTTCTTTTTTTTCTTTTTTAGATCTTGACATTGTCTTTTGTTTTTTATTATGTACAAACTCATTTCATGGATTAGGGATATGGTTTTTAAGGGGGAGCAGAAGACAAATAGGTTGATTTTGGTGTTGGACTTTATTATTTGAAGAGATTAATTTTAAGAAATTCAACTCCAACCTGATATCATAATTGATGTAGATGTGTGACGCCCCTGGGTTCACACACGGCTGCAGTCCGAGGTGAAACCATGGATGTCAAACCTGTCATGCACTACACCGTGCAGTAACACGTTTCACCATCACAATCACAATCACTATCTCTCTAGTGGAGTCAACGATAGGTGTAGGTACAAAGCAAGTGAAAAGTGAATCAACAATACTGGATGAAATGATAGAACACAATACATCTCATCAACGAAATAAACTGTAGTACATAGTCAAAGTCTGAAATGAATTAAACTGGAGTTCTTACAAGTCTCAAATACAGCAAGTCTGAGTAAAGGAAATAAGGCAACACAGCCTTTACAACTTCTAGAATAAACTCTCAAAAAGTCTGACAACAACTACTGTGGAGCTCACAGAAAAATAATACATAGATAATATATAAAGCCGAACACTAAAGTAGTCCGCTATCAACCTGCGACTCTCCGTGCTCCTGGCTCGTGACCTGAAAAGGGGGAGGGACAACGAGCGTCAAAGCGCTAGCGAGCAACATCACAACCAACCCCAAGGGATAGGGCTCGTTGTATATGAAAA
>BQKN01064000.1:249184-260001 GCA_022839385.1 Asparagus kiusianus
TTTATTATTCTGCTTGAATATATTATTATGTCAACTAATATCTTTTTCTGCTGAAATCAATTATGATATCCCAGTTAACTATATTGATCTCAGTTTAGAACAAAAATCCGTTACATAAATTTTTTATAATGTTTAAATAAAAATTATAGCAAATCTAATAATTAAAATGAATCCGACTTATTTCTAGTAATAAAATAAAAAATAAATTATTTTGATATTAAACCACGTGCATTACACGTACATAAAAACTAGCAGATTGTAAAATACATGTCTTATTTATTGTTGTATAATTTTTTTTAAGAGTATCATCTATGTGAATTTTTCCTGTCTTGCTTAGGCTTACTATATTTATAACTTGCAGAACTCCGTGTTCTTCTAGAGCACGTTCCCCCATTTTTTCTTTACTTTTCTTTGTTTCTCTCTTCATTCAAATATCCTTTCTTAATATGCTGCTTAAAAACAAAACACGATGGAACCAATACTATCATCTTTATCAATACAAATGCATTCTAGTCATATCATATCATACTCCTTTTAAAAGTACGAGTTAGAAAAAAATCTTTTCATGGTCAATATTACCCTCAACTTTATTACCTTTAACTTTTTTAATATTATATTGTTATCCTAATCTATTATAATTTTGCTATCTTCTTTGAATTTATAATTAAATGATTTATCCTATTCATAATGAGACTTAACATGTTATTAGATAAAGAAGATACGTTTGATTTTGCTATCTTTTACTTATTTTATTTTGTAGAGAAATCTAAAAAATATATGTTAGCCAAAACCTAAAAGTTTTTATACCTTATAAAATATATCCTCCAAGTTTGTAAAATAGCAAAAATACCCCTATAAATTGTAAATTTTATTAAAACATCTTGAAAATTATAAATTTTACTTATTTCAATTTAGTGTGAAATCTAAAAAATATATGCTAGCTAAAAAATAAAAAATTTTTGACATTGAAGAAAGTATCTTGCAAATTCTAAAAAATACAAAAACACTCCTAAAAATTCAAATTTTGTAAAAAACACCTTAAAATTTTTAAACCTATAAACACACTAAATACCTACAAATAACACAAACCATCCCCAAAAATTTATGGAATTTTTAATAAACACTGTAAACTTTTTACAAATTACAAGATAAAACCCTTAAGATTGTAAAATTTATAAAAATCCTGATCAGTCTCGCTATTGATGTTCGAGCTCCCAAGAGTAGGGGTGAACGAAGGGCTTGGGTAAAGATGCTATGCTTGAGTCACCGGAAATTGTTGGTGATGAAGAAAATCATAGGTAAATAGAAAGTCTTAGGCAACCTAGCTGTAATCTAATCCGCCGAATCCTGTCAAAATGTGAAAAAGATCCAACCTAACAGTACATTAAAAATGTAAGAGTAACAAATATCCCCTACATAATTTATAACTTATAAAAACACCCTTAAAGTTTCAAAAATTACAAACAAACACTCAAAATTCAAAATTTACAAAGAACACCCTGAGAATTTTAAACGCATTAGTAAATTGAAAATATAAGAATTATAAATAGTCTATAAACAATTTAAAATATGTAGAAAATGTCTATAAATTTACAAAATTACAAAAACCCCTTAATATTCATAATTTATAAAAAAAATACCATGAGAATTTCTAACCTATAGACACTAAAATGAATATACAAAATTACTAGCAACCCCTAGAAAGTAAAGAATTTATAAAAAAAATATCATACTCTCTTTAAAAGTTTAGGTTTAGAAAAAACATTTCATGGTTAATATTATCCATAACTTTTTAAAAAGAACATAACTAATTAAAAATGTATTAGATTTGAAATTTACAAAAAAACAAACTTAAATTTTAGTACATTGTAAATTGCCCCTCCAAAGTTTGAAATTTTTCAATGATTTTTTATAGTTCCTTGATTTTAATTTAATTTTTTAATAGTTTTGTGTATTTGTTTTTATAATTTTTAAAACTTTTGTGTGTGTTTATTTTATAGTTTTCTAAATTTTCATTGTTTTTAGTGTAATGCATAGATACATCAATTAATGATGATATTAAAGAGTAAGTCATTCTTAAGATGTATTAGGCTATAGTTAAGTGCGTGCATCACTATTCCTAGGCAGTATATTTTATACATGCAAAAAATTTCAAACAATCTATACAATGGTTAAAAGGTTTTTGACTTTAATGTATTATTTTTTAGAAATTATGTTTAATGTGAACCCACCATATAAATTTGACTGTGGTCGTTATAATTTTAATACGTTTAATCGATTGACTATATAGGTATATGACCATAGATTACTTTACTTTCTCGCGTGAACTAATATTTGACACTTAATAATTTAAGTTATTACTTTTAAATTTAATATAAAGAGGAGCTTTAATAACATTTATTTATTTATCTACAGGATAATACAATTTTTATTTTTATTTTTTGCTTGAGATTTATTTCATAGTTACTCGTATCAAATTAGTAATTAAAATAATAATTATTTATGCTTAAATTAGGATGATTATAGTTGGTCACTCATAATAAAATTTTTATGAATATATATATATATCTTACTTTCTATAGCTATCTGCATTGCATATGTATATTTTATAAATTAGTTGTTAATTTGACATATTAAATTACTTTTCTTTTGTAGAAATTTTTTCTTTGACTTTTGAATTGTGTAATCACTTTGTCACCATTCTAACATAGAAAGTAGCTCATTCTAAACGGCATCAAGCTAATATTTAAGTTGAACTAAAGTATATACTATTGCTACTGTGTGCATATAGTTTTTAAGAAAATAATATCGACACTTTTTAAGCAAAAAGGAATTTTCTAAACTCTGATATTATAAAAATAAAATATAGCCAATTGAGTGACTAGCAAAAGGGGACTTACATCAAAAAAGTGTGAATAATAAGATTGATACAAGTGTATCTTCTCTTTGGAACTTAGCGATCCTCATTGGAGTTTGATGATAGATGATTCTCATAATAGCATGAGAATAAGGGTGTAAAACAGTACAGTGGAACACAGGAGGAAGTGTGGAACGAGACGGCAAGCAGCAGATTCGAAGAATCCAGTTTTTAGCTCGTGAGTCGACTCATACATGTACATGAGTCAACTCATCAGGTTGAGTCGACTCATGACTGTCATGAGTCGACTCACGAAATCAAGCCCTGTTAGCAAAAGTCTCTGACCAGTCGACTCATTAGTTATGAGTCGACTCATATGAGGTCATGAGTCGACTCATCTCAGTCATGAGTCGACTCATCAACAGTTTCCTGATTCGTTTGGGTTTTTGTTCACACGAATTCCTGTTGGTTTTGGGCTTGGTTATTTACCAGATTAACATCCACGTTTGTACACCTATATAAAGGGTTGTTTAGGGTTTCTAAAGATCAGTTTTATGATCTTAGATCAGAGAGAGATTCTAATCTTTGTATTAGGGTTTAGAGAGGATTGAGAGGTTGTTCTCGATTCTAGTGAGATTGTGAGGGAGAGATTGTAATCTTTTGTTCTTCATAATCTAGAAGAAAATATTTTCCTTCGCCATACTGAATTGTCTTGTGATTTAGTTATCTTCTTCTCAACCCACCTTTTGGTAATTCCACAACTAAATGGTGCTCGTACGAAAACTCGTATCAAGTTGGTATCAGAGCATCAGATCCGATGAAGGGGCATCCTGTGTATGGTCCTGACTCGATCGTAATACAAGAAGCTTGGCGAGATCCTTATTTCATTGGAAGGAGTCCAAGTCTTAGGGAGGAAGAAGATGGCTGTAGGAGATAATTCAGCGAGGATTGATGCATTGGAGAAGCAGATCGAGACTATAGGTTCGACTCTCACACAACTCGTTAATCTTATCCATGAAGGTGGCAAACAAGGTGAATCTTCTTCGAAGAAAATTGTTGAGTCTGATGTGGAGAGAGTAGATTCAGATTCCGACGAGGAGGAGGAGACCGTTAAGGCTGTATTGCATCAAGGGTGTAAGAATTCTTATCAGAACATAAAGATTAACTTCAAGGTGGAGATTCCTGTTTATGATGGGAGTGTTGACGTCGAGAAGCTTGATGACTAGATCCAGCGGATGGAGACGTATTTTACTCTTTATGGCTATTCGTCAAAAGAGAATATTGTGTTCGCGACTTTGAAGCTTTCAGGGCACGCATTGACGTGGTGGAAATCCTACTGCAAGCAGGAGAAGAAAGCAGTGTCGTGGAATAAGTTCAAGGAGTTACTGAGGAAGCAGTTCTACCCGGTGGGATTCCTTGAAGAGCGTTGGTACAAGTGGTACGGCTTGCACCAAAGGGTCAATCAAACCGTTCAAGAATACACCACGGAGTTCTAGCAGTAGACAATGGTCCTCAACATTGCGACAGAGGAATATTCCGTGTTTATGAAGTATATGGAGGGATTGAGTGATTACATCCGAAAGGAGATGAAGCTATTCACGATGGAATCAATTGCAGAGGCGAGCGTGAAGGCTATTACCCTCGAATGCAAGCAAAAGAAGGACAACGAGGCTAAGGGAGACTTCAAACAGACGGGAGGCGAGTCTAGTGGTTCTTAATCTAAGGAGGAGAAGAAGAAGGGTGATCCAGGGAAAGCAGGGCTGATTTGTAGTCACTGCGAGAAAACAGTGCACACAGCTGATCGGTGCTGGGGGAAGTGTCATCATCTCAAGCCAAGAGGGTTGAAGAAGAAGGAGGAGAAAAAGGTATACATGATAGCTCAAGGTCCGAAAGAAGTCCCGAGGATGATAGAGCCCAACAGTAATCTCAACCTTATGACGGGAAAACAGACCACGAAAGAGTACGACGACCCGAGAGAGAAACTCTTTGTTCTTAAGTTGCAAGTAAAGACCAGTTTGGTTGATGTCATTGTTAATTCGGGCAGTGAGAAGAATTTGATATCCGAGGCAATGGTTCAGAAGCTGGGTCTGTAGACGATCAAGCATCCGAAGCCCTATCCATTAGGGTGGATTCAGAAGGAGGAGAAACTAAGTGTAGTTGATCAATACACTATCAGATTTGTGCTCCACGAGTCGTATATTGACGAGGTCACGTGCGATGTCATTCTGTTGAATGTTTGTCATATTATACCGGGCAATCCGTACTTATAGGATAGATATGCGATCTACGAGAGGCGGGCTCAGAAGTACACCTTCACTAAGGATGGTGTAAAGTTCATATTTCGTTCGGCATATCTTCCGAAGGAGACAAGCTTGGGGATGGTGACACGAGCGAAGAGAATAGTGAATGCAAGCAAGAAGTTTGTCTCACTATGCATTAGACTTTCAGAAAAGCTATCGACAAAGGATTGCAACTTACAACGAACGGTGACTACGACAAGACGCGGGACGAATGAATTGTTTCCGATCAGACGTCAAGACCGAATTCCTAGCAAGGCTAGGTGGTGCAGAAAAGATGAAGGAGCTCGAGAGTTTTCTCAGCAAAAGTTCTAACTTGAATGAGACTTCAAGTTCCTAAAGAGGGGACCCATGATATGGGTATATCTTCTCTTCGGAACTTAGCGATCCTCATGAGAGTTTGAGGATAGATGATTCTCATGATAGCATGAGAATATGGGTGTAAAATAGTACAGTGGAACACAGGAGGAAGCATGAAACGAGACGACGAGTAGCAGATTCGAAGAATCTAGTTTTTAGCTCATGAGTCGACTCATACATGTACATGAGTCGACTCATCAGGTTGAGTCAACTCATGACTGTCATGAGTCGTTGGTTTTGGGCTTGGTTATTTACCAGATTGCCATCCACGTTTGTACATCTATATAAAGGGTTGTTTAGGGTTTCTAAAGATCAGTTTTATGATATTAGATCAGAGAGAGATTCTAATCTTTGTATTAGGGTTTAGAGAGGATTGAGAGGTTGTTCTCAATTCTAGTGAGATTGTGAGTGAGAGATTATAATCTTTTGTTCTTCATAATCTAGAAGAAGGTATTTTCCTTCGCCATACTAAATTATCCTGTGATTTAGTTGTCTTCTTTTCAACCTACCTTTTGATAATTCCGCGACCAAAGGGTGCTCGCACTGCAACTCGTATCAAAGATAAAGAGGAAAGGTAATGGCGTTGCAAATAGTATTACCAATAGCAACCTATAATATAAAGTTAACCTATTTTGTGGAGCCCAATTACTGGCTAAGCATTGAGGTTTCCATATATATAATTTATTAAAAAGGGTATATAATCTTATATAATAAAATTAGTTAAATACTGAATAGTAATATCATTGTAAATGAGCAACTATAAAGATGTTAAGTACTAACATGTATGTATTTAAGATTTCAGGACGAATGTCTTAATAACCTATTTATGTAAGCACGCCCACTTTGTCACCTATTCTGTTCACTTTTCTCCTTGCTCATTCTCCACTAATTTTTTTGTCACGCTCGGAGAGAAATAGAACTCATCTCGGTGAGGTCTTCTCTCCCTCTATCCATTGATCTCATATTTTTTAAATTAGTTTCTTTAATTCTTTTTTAATAATTTCTTGGATCCATTTTATGCTTTATTCTGTGAAGTGTCTTGTTAGATTCAATTTAAATATACTTTTATTTTAATTATTATTTTTCCTGTTTATGGGTTAATTAATCACCAGGATATTTAGGTCTTTTGCCTATTTTATATTTTGAATTAATAGTTTATTTTAGAGAATTTTTAAAAAGATTACTTTTTAAAAATATTAGTAAAATCAAATGTTTACATAATTATTAACAAAATTAACCTCTTTATTGTTACACCATCAATACTACAAAAAAGAGGTTGATTTTGTAAAAAAAATCATCTTTAAAATATACGGGACTAATAGTCTTTTGTATTTATAGAACATTAATTATAAAAGTAATTAAAGTCAGAAATATACGAGACTATCACTCTTGCGTATTTTGGAGTTAGAACTAGAAATACATGAGACTACTGTATATGTCTTATATACAATATAATTGCTCCAGGCAAGTGAGTTATAATAGCATTTTCTATTCATATTGTTTGGGATAAGATTTGGTAGGGATCTTGCATCAAAGAAATTTTTTTATATTTAAAGTACATGGTAAAATATATCATAATGTTCCTGCTCTAATTTCGTAAGAAAATAATTCTTCATACATTCAGTTTTACTTCTATGGTACGAAGAATGTGTTATTAAATTGAATGAGAATATTAGATAATGTAAATAGAAGTGAAACCACAACTAAAAGTTAATATGAATACGAGTCAACCCACAACTAAAAGTTTAGTGGACATATTATAAGTAAATTCATATGTAAAATTTATTTGCAAATTGAATGATCACCCATCTTTTAAAGACTTCAAAATACTAATAAACAAAGATATTATGTACTAGGTCAATGTGTTTATAACTCATAAATAGTAGATCACATGGTGACAGACTGGGTTGAAGGAAACAATGACAATATTTCATTTGAAAGAGAGATTATTGAGTTGATGGTCAATCCTACAAAAAAAATTTATTTTTTATTCTATTTTTATCAATTTAAATAACCATGATATTCAACCACTAGTGTGTGTGTGTGTGTGTGTGTATGTGTGTAGAGTTGTGAGAAGAAGCCTTATCGTTCTCGGAGCTTAGTCAGCTCTGATGGCAGGAGAGAGGAGCCCCCCATGGAGTGAAAGAGAGGAGTTTGTGACGAAGAGAGGGGAATTTACATTCTAATTACCATTTATTCCCATTTCTTATTATTATTTTTGTAAGCAGTTAATTGACCATTAGAGAAATCTTCTGAGAAAAAATAAATAAGTTTTGCATTAGCACCTATTAAGATATGGGGGGAAATATTAGACATGTGACCAAAGGTGGAATCTTTCCTCAGATGGGAAACTCTACTTCTTATCCGTATAAATAAAATTTAATTCTTTTCATTTAATTCTTTTTAACTTGAAATACATGATGATGTCATGTTTGAAACCAACCACCACCTCCCCCTCCCCCAACACACTTTTTTAAACTAGTATGGTGCACATGTGTTGCACGTATGTCCATTTTCATGTTTATATGTAGGCTATAAGTGCGCATTACAATGATAAATTTATGTATCTAATGCATATATTTATTATATAATAGTATTTTAAATTAGTTTGGTTTGTATTCAACACTTTAATAGATATAAAAATAGTTTTTTCAATCATAAAATTTATACATCTATTTAGGGTAATTTCACAAATGCCTTAGGATAAACTCCTCGAATTTTTAAAATGTCACAATACCTCGCTAAGTTTCGGGGCGCTCAGAAACCACATTCAAACTCTAAAAGTGTAAAACACAACTTTCATTAGCAAAAATACCACACTGCATAATTTTACCTATATGTAAAAAATTACAAAGTAAGCATTAATGCCATTAAGAAGGATTTTGTGAAAATTGTTGAAAGTTTAAGGGGATTTATTGAGATCACCAAAGCTCTAGGGGTTTTTATGACGTTTTGTAAGTTAACTAGTATTATCTAAGAAATGCCCAAATTTAAGGGGTTTTCTAAAAGGCTAAAAAAGTACTTAAATACCTTACAGTTTCACCTACTTTTCACATATACCGCCAAGTTGTAAAAGTTTGCATTAATATACCTAGCTTTTTTAAACATTGCAAACTAGTATATTATGTTACTTAAATGTTTGAGTATTCGCATGTGCTACAACATATCATTTATAGCATTATTTTGCCCTATTGATTGTTTTATTTGCATTTTTACCTACCTTGTTACTATAGGAGGACGTTAATTTTATCTAAGAGTAATTTGGTCTTATCCCTAAAAAAGTAAATCTATTTAGAAATTTTAATAGAGAAAATTGGTATCCTTAATATATTCTTTCTCCTTCATTACCTTGTTCTTGATTTGAATTGAAGTTAAACTATGATTTAATAGTTTGCAAGAAACAACAGCGGTAAAAAAGAAATTTATAACACGGGTTAAGAAATTTTTTAGTTACGTGATAATTTGTTTTGATAAATCCAAAGAGATATATGGTCTAATTCTTCTCCTCTCATTTGAAAGAACCCTAATGCCACTAGGAAAGGACGCTAGAGGGGGTGAATAGGGTATATGCTAATCAAATCCGATTTAATGCCAAATTAAAAACTAATTAACAAATATATCCTAGCAAATAAGATATGAACAATATATGTGCAAGGATATACAAGTTAGCACAAGGGTGAACAAACTAAACTAGATAGGGGGCAATATAAACAATGAGCAATTGATAAAGGCGATATAAAATATGAATAATAAGCACGAATGTAAAAGTGCATCAATGCAATCACAAACACACTATATGTTCACGGAGTTTGGTCCCCATAACCTACATCTCCACTCCTCACCTTGAGGAGATCTCCACAATCACACCAGGTTTTCTACGCTTATCCAAAAAACGTTTATACCTCATAATATCGGTTTTCAACGCTCACCGATCAACGTTCATAATCACTCACAATGTAACTATACTAACTACCACCTCAAGTGTTGGTCTCTAGCCCATGTCTCCCTCAAGTATTAGGAATAATAACTTACCTCTAGGCATTAACACCTACCCCACTCCTTTTGGGATGACCCCGTCTCTCACCACACACTCCTCTTGGTATACTAGTGTAATACAAAGTGAACCTCACAATAATAGCTCACAACAATTGGTTGTTCTCTAAACAAGATGAGAACTCAATTAAGCACAACTCAAAGTTACAATCTCTCACAATCCCAATATACTATGTATGTAAATACTAAAAACTCAAGTGGGTGTGTATAGTAATGAGATTCAACAAATCAAAAATAAACTAAACTCAATATAAACTCTAGCTTAGAAAAATGATAATCAAATAATTATATATAAATGTAAAGATAGATTGAGTTTAGAAAACTTCTCCAATAAATGACAAGAGAGAGGGAGAAGAGTGAATGCTCAAACACCAATGGATGATCTCCTCTAGCTCTTGTGAAATTATCTTCATAAACCGAAACTTGAAAATGCTTAAAAACTTCTTAAACAAACTTAAACCAAAACTTAAACCCTTGTTAAAACACTCTTAAACTTGTTTAAAACATTCTCTTTGTTGATTTTTGGTCTGAGGTATAAGGGGTATTTATAGAGACCCAAAAACACAAGAAAAACAAAGCAAAAAGACCAAAAACCCAAAATAGGACAAAGGCTAAAAAAACTAGTCGTTACAGTATCAGTCGACTGACGGCTTTCATTAGTTAACTGATGAGCTGACCGTTAGAGGCATTTTCTAACTTATCACTCGACTGACAACATTTATTAGTCGGCTGATGGACCATCAGTTGACTGGTCAGTCGACCAAAATAAAATAGAAACTTTCGGTAACTGCAGGCACTTTTATCAGTCGACTGATTATATTAGTCGACTGACCAGTCGGCTGATAACAAGTATACAGCCTGTTAAAGCAGAAATCTGATTTTTAAACTGCTTTTAAAAATAGCAAACAAATTCCAAAAATTATAAAACTTTGGGAAATAATTATAAACATGATAATATATATTACAAAAACTAGTTTTCAAAAAGCATCTCCCATTTGTAAAATATCATTATTTTATAAATATGTCCAAAATATAAAAACATGAGATACTTGAATTTTGATGTTTTGACATAAACCAAGTTTTAAAACTTTGTAAAATAATTTTATACGACATAGACTTGATAAAAAGTATAAACTATAGTTGTTAAGTTTATAAACCATATAAACCAAAAACATAATATTTTTCCAAATACAATAGAATATAAAACATATAAAAGTGTATATGAAGATATATATTGTTTCATATCTATA
>BQKN01064001.1:5175-29805 GCA_022839385.1 Asparagus kiusianus
TATATATATATATATATATATATATATATTCTTTTCATTCTAAGTCTAAACCTTTTACATTTGGGGACTCCTATCTTTCTATGCTTGGTAATTATCCCTTTGTTCTCATCTATTACCATCAACAAAGGACATATCCATGATACTTCATCTTAAATACACCTAGTATGTTAATCTATAATGCAATTAGATCAGATTTAACATCTATCCTTGATGATAATAGTGGAAAACAACCTAGTTATTCAATTATACACGTTAATAACCTGCTAGATAGTTGTTTTTTTCTAAGATACCCCAAATATCGGACAAGGCACTTTAAAACCAATGAAAATCATATCATATGTAGGACTCTCTTCTCATGTCTTTGCATCTCTCATTCTCTTTATCAATTGTCTACTGGAAAAACAGCTGCCACAATGGATCTCCTTAGCATAAAACCTAATTGGTTTAAGTTGTACCTTTTTTTTCAAGAACTGGCTTCTAATTGCTTTGTAATTCCTCCAGGCACTTTCACCAACGCTAGACAAAATATAATGGTTCTTGCGGGTGAAGATTCTTCTCAGGTGATTAGTCTATTAAAACGATGAATAAGAAATGTTACAATTTGTATCTTGAAAAAGGTAAAATAGTCATACAACCAAATAGATGTGGTGTACCTTGTTTACTATGATTACTAATCTGGTTAATTCATTTATTACTTAGCACTGATGATTAACTTCAATATGGGTAGGTTGAAGTTTGGGACCTCAGTGTTGCAAAAAAGTTAGTGTGCTTTCCCCAGTGCAATGTGGGAAGCTCCGCAAAGCAAAGAGGTATGCTTGTGATTTTGTTATTAGCTGCAAACCAAACAGTTGTATTTCAATAAAAACACATTAGTAGTGCAAGCAGTATTTCTTTGATTGACACTATCTCAAGTCAGCCATTTTCAAATTATCTTTGTAGTTCAGTTGAGCTCAACTGTTGTTTGGCAATATTTGTCTCTTGTTTATCCTTCTGGTTTATTCTCTTTCTCCAGCTATTGGAACTGAGCTTGAGCTGTGAGGAATTTGAATAGAAATTACTCTTTTAGTAAGTGTTATAGTTAGTTCATTGTAACTCAGGAATATGAACATAGTTTTCTCAGAGGGATTTTTATTGGTTCTGGTTAGTGTATTATCTGGAGTATCGTCTTAGTCACTACATCTGTCTAACAGGAAATGATAATATGTACCTGCCAAACGGGATCGTTTTAAATTCTTGCAATTCAAGGAATTATCATTTTGTTTTTGAAAATTCGTTTACCATGTTTGCTGGTTTCATGGCGTTGTCTTCTGTTTCACAACTTTTCCAGTTTCCCTATCACCCCATTCAATCTGCGTACTACCTATCTTACTCATTGAAACCGCGTTTCACCTTTTATCTCTCGTAGTCACAAAAAGATATGTTAGTATATAACATTAGAGAATAATCTTCCATTTTGTCCATTCATTTCCAACTATATTAAGGATTGTGTTAGAGAATAATCTTCCACTGTGTCAAGCCATTTCCAATTCTCATAATCTTCTAGTTTAATATGTACATGGCAATTATATCGGTTACGTTCCTTTTAGCCATTTATTTTGCTTGAGGCTATATTTATTTCCAGTGTTACTTATTTAAATTTATAATCATTGGCATAATTGTCAAGCCTTCTCCAATTCAAAACAGATCACCTATGCTTCATAAATCTCCATGAGACATTGACCAAATTTTATGGCTTCCTATCTGATACCGGCCAGTTGGTTTCCACCAATTTCAAAGCCAACAAAATTATGGACAAAACAGCCTTGAAACCCAGAAGATATTATGTCAGACGGGGAAAATCATACAATTTATAATTCAAATACACATGATCTCCTGAATTGGAGTTGTTTTAAATCCTGTAGTAAAACCCTTTCCCGTCGTTAAATAAGCAAAGTCTTTTTTACATTAGATCTCTAATATAAAAGGATATCATTTCTGTTTTCTTCATTCTCCCTCTCCCTGCTTTTTTCTTCTCATATGATTTGATTCTCGAATTGTGAACTTAACCTACCTCCTCTCTGTACCTCTAATTCATCCTTAGTAGGACTTGCCCCATCTGATCCTTATATAGTTGACTGTGCTTCGACTGTTGTTCGTACTTTAGCTCATTTTTTATCATAATAAAACCATACATTGGAACATTAAAATTAAAAAACAACATCTGAGGAAGTTTGGCCCTTTGATTTAACACCTTGCAAAATAATTGCTACAAATCAGCATCTTGAGTTAACTGTATCAACAGTTTGACCCTTATGAGCTAAGAATGCAAACTGTTGATTTTTTTATTAAAATCTAAACAAGTTACAGTTAATTGGGATATTTTAAACCACAAATCTAAACACCTTGGTATAAGAAAGTTTAGGGCAATCTCATTCACAAGAAATTTCGAAATATGTTTAACCTTTTATGTTCAGTTTCTTCAAATTATTCGGATCATGTTCGACAAGTTGGATCTTTTTATATAGGTTATGGTGTATTGCGGCATCAGATGCCTCCCCTTCCTGTTCTCACCCGAACAGACCAAATAAACATAATGAAGTTGTAACGTCAGATGGATGTTTTATGCCTAAAGGAATTGCTTGGAGGCCTATGTAAGACAAATATTTTAGTTATGGATGCAATAATTCAGAATAAATGAATGGATGTGTATGAAAAAAAATATCTTTAGTGTCATCTATGCTTGTGTTGCTAACTTGCTATGTGGGAAATATTAATACAACAATAATTCACATACCAGATTCATTCCCTAGTGAGGACAATCAAGCTGCAAGTATGGTCAGCTATCATAATAATTCGAATTTCTGTGCAGGTCAGTAGTGGCTACTAAAACCATTATAGGACATAAATGTGTAATGGCCTTCCCTAATTCCTAGTTTTTATGGGAATACCACATCAGCACCTTGGAAGACGCATAGCTGGGTAGAAATTGAGATACAGAAAGTAATTTTTGATCCCATGCACTATGAGTGAGTGAGAAACTGAGCTTCTCGGGCTAAGATTAGGTATTGCCCTGGGGTGTGACACGACCTTTGATGTTGTGTTGTCTTTTAAAACTAAAAATTTGATGAATATAATATACTTGTTGATCTTATTCTTTTATGTTAGCTAACACCTATCATTTTAGAGATAAACTGCAGGAATGTGTATGGCCGTTCAAGCATTTTTACCATCTGAATCTCAAGGATTTCTAAATGTTTTGACTGGGTACGTCTTCTCATGTGTCTCCTAATTGAGTCTCTATTATGTAAAAATGAGGGTAATTGAGTCTCTATTATCTGAAAGATAGGTGTACTTTTCCTATACATATACTTATAGAACAGAGGGGGGCGATTATAACAGAACTCTATGCATGTAGCAGTTACGAAGATGGAAGCATGCTTTGGTGGGATATACGAAAGACTGAAGTTCCAGTATCCTCTGTAAATTATCATTCTGAAGCAGGTTGTTCACCTTATTTTTTAGGACTCATTTCTGTAGTCTAGAAAGATGGAAATGCTAAAGACCATGTATCCAAGTAATATCAATATTTGAGTAATCCGCATGGCATTTAATTAACTTCCATGTCTACAGTTTTGAGCATATCAATTGATGGTCAGTGTAGTGGTGGCATCTCTGGAGCTGCTGATAACAAACTTGTGATGTTTACCCTCAATCATCAAACGGTAAGTTATGATAGAAATGTAATCAAGCTTCAAGTATCCATTTTAACCTGCTTCCTTTTCTGTAGCTCCTCGCCTTAGTTTTCCGGGCTCAGGTTTCTGACATCTTTTGCTCTGTTAGTAAAGAACCATCACCTAATTTTAGTTTCCTCTAGTTTTGTTCCTTGATGGAGCCTGTAAAATGCTTTCACTGGAATGTGGTTTCTTCTTATTATTTGTGAAGCACTATGCATAGATATGTCCCTGAAAATCTGTCCTCATCCTCAGTTCTTGAAATCAGACTTTGCATTTACCTAAAATGGTTAAGAAACAGAACTATCTAAAGATAGTGTTCGCTTTTTCTTTTTGTCACAAAAGTAAGAAGCATCTCTCCTATTTTTCAATAGACTACCATACTACATCATGGAATGCATGTTTAGAATTTTTTTTTTTTTTTTTTGTGGGGAGGGGGGGTGGTGAATGATGTCGGACATTTATAGACCCAAAGGATCCAAATTTATATAGGATTATAAATGAAATAAAAGTCTAAATCAATAACTTTTCCTTTATAAATAATTCTACAGTAAAGCTCCTACTAAATGAGGTTGTGCCTTGGCTTAATGGCAAGGTTGCTTCCTTGTGACTTGGAGGGTTCAAATATCGGAAACAGCCTCTCGGCATATGGGTTTAAGACTGCATACATCTGATCCTCCCTAGAGCCCACAATGATGGGAGCCTTGTGCATTGGGCCACCCTTTAGGTTCTACTAAAATCAAAATGCTAAAGTTTCTAATAATGCAATTACAATCATAATTAATACTGAAATTTCTCCAGTCATTACTAGTCAAGCATGCCTATTCTCAGTGTCAATTGGAAACATTTTTAGTTAACATGAATTGTGCTATATCTATATGAGAGAAATACATATCTTTACAAAAAATTTCAAATCCAATAGCTATATTTTTCTTTCTTTCACTTCAGGGCTCTTGTACTATTAAAAAGGAAATAACTTTGGAGCGACCTGGCATAGCAAGCACCTCAGTCCGAGCTGACAATAAAATTGCAGCAACAGCTGGATGGGACCATAGGTCAGCTTCTATGTCCTAGATTTTTCATGTACAAGATATTTAACTGATGATGAGAAGATGTCTAAAGTGAAATTATTCACGTGCTTAAGCACTCTCTTATCCATTGTTACCAACTGATGATGAAAATTTACATTATAAAAACATCTTTTGATAAGTACTATAAATTTTCTTATACAGTGGCATAAAGTACCATGTATTTAGTCTTCTACGTCCAATCTTTTTGTCATATATTATTTTCTTATTATTTTAGTGGTTTTAATGCGTAAAAAAACTTTGTGCTTTTTATTTGTTCGAAAACTTGGGTTATCCTTCCATCATTATAAGTTTTTCATGAAATGTTCTTCAGTTGTGCTCATTCTTGTCTTCTAAATTTGAAAATCACAAACTTCTGTTCTTTCCAAGAATGTAGTCACCTAAAGGATAAGGAAAGCTTTTTGATTTGTCATTTTCCAAGTATCAGTCTTCTGACGGTATTAGGATTTTCATGTTAATCTTTTCTTTCTGTATATTATGGCAGAGTGAGAATTTATAACTACCGCAAAGGAAATGCTCTTGCAGTGCTGAAGTATCATAGTGCTTCGGTATGGTCATTTATTTTTGGTTTTCGTCATGTTATCCTTTTAGGCGATGAGCACTAAGTAACATTTGCATGTTTGTTGTCCTGTACTCATCAAAATATGTAATTTTAACAGTATATAAGATTAAGTATTGATCATGTTCAACTTAGAATCATTCTCCTGATTTTCCCCCCAATAAATGGAGACCAGCAACAACTTGAAGAGCGAATTGGCCACTTCACTCTTTTTGTATCCAATATGGCATGCATGCCATCCACTTGCATTCGCTACTTATTTACTCGCTTAAAACCTGTCTGACTTAATTTTCTTATAAAGAATGTGCGGAGCTGTTGAAATCTCAGTCAAACCAGTTGTTTTATTTACTCTGTTAGCATACACGAACAATCTCACATGACGGTATTACATATCAAATAGAATGTTGCATTTGCATCCTGGACTTCAGATAATTGACATGACATGTTTTTTTACCGGGATACCAGTCCACTGATCAAAATACTAAACTTACCTTTTTGAAGTTGTGGTTGGTGATTGGATAATCATGCTTTTCCTTCCATTGTACTGCAATATGATACGCATACATGCATCCTTATTGCATGTTCTATAATCTCTGTCTATAGTGTACGCTATGTTAAAAGATCACATCCACTCAAGGGTTATAGACTTCCTTATTCTGGAATTTGGTTAAGGTATCGAGCTATTAAGTTTTCTTTATAAATTGGAGTATATGGTAATTGTTCATAGTTTCCCTTCTTTGCAGTGCAATGCAGTATCATTCACCCCTGATTGCAAGCTGATGGCTTCTTGCTCAGAGGACACCAAGGTGGCATTATGGGAATTATACCCTCCTCGTATTCAACAATAGTCAAACCTTGGCATGTAGCCTGTAGCGGTGACTAAAGACGGCAATGAGCAAAGACAAAATGAGCTCCCTAAAGTCCTCAAAGGTACCTGTCGTTTAAACCATATGGATGCCTCCAAATCAGCCTTTATGTACTAGTTTATAGCTCCAGGCGTTTGTTGCTTCCTCACTTTGTTTCGTTCACACCGTCTGTATCTTTTGAATCACTCATTCAAATGCTTCTTTACTTCTTGCAGATTGACTGCTGTGTTACATACTCCTCCATTTCATTGCTGTTCCAGTTTGAAGCAGGATCCATACGCACGTTCAATGTTATATAGCTATGTTGTATTTTAACTGTAAAGGTTAATACCTTCCAATTGAAGCTTCAGTCTTGCAACGAAATTGTATTCTTCTTTCACGTTGTTATGCATTCTACGAGATCTTTAGCCCGCACCTAAATTGGTTGACCTTGCTGTCAAATATTGAGCGTGGAAATCCTCTAGATCTAAAATCATTACTACCGTTGGCCATAAAACTTCCATATAAATCCACATCAGCAACATAAGAATGATTGGCACCGTCCAAAATGTTAATGTCTCACAGATTTCTATGCTCCTTACCCAAGCAAAATCTTGGCATGAAGCATGAACAGCGTCGCACGAGGATCATAACACAACAAAATAAGAAAAATTGAGTACATTCAGGGCAAGAAAACCGACAGGGTTAAGGAAAGTTACGACAATTATATTCAACTCTTCCAAATCACAATATTTTATCATGCAAGCTTCTGGCATATACAACACAGAAGCCCACAAGCTTTCCCCTTCAGTACACAGGGGAACACAAGTATCAAAATGATACAATGTACAAGCTTCCGCTCTGGAACCGGAGGCCATTAACCTATCGCATCAATTGTTCCCCAAAGACTGCTATTTCCATATGCTCATACTTTAAGTTTGGATGCTCTCCTCCTTGCAGTTACAATTAAAATAAATGCAAGAATGAACATGAAAGTTAAAATAGCTAAAGAAAAGACCTTCCGCAACGCAGCCCCCTGCAAGTTAACACGCCAGCCTTGTGTTTCCTGCAAGATATACAGGATTTTGTTATGAGTATATCATGAAAAATTGCAGTAATTCCAACTCTAGCTGAGGAAATTCTAGAGTTTGCTAATGTTTGCTAAAGTTTTCCAGCTCATTCATCAAAGTTCGACCGACTTTCTCTTACCACCTAGGTGTCTTTTGGCAACAGGTTAAGTGAGGGGTTTGGAAGAGTTAACCCCTCCTTAGCTGACCAAACACAAAAAGTTAACACAGGCAATAAAATGAGTCGACCCACGCTAAATGCCAAACACAAAAATTATGAAAGGGTTTAAACACTTATTTTACAGCGGTTAAATGAGTTAATCCTTCAGGTGCCATTTGACAAGGGTTAAGAAGGGAGGTTTAAGGAGAAGGGTTAACTTCAGTTAACCCATGATGAGGTGTTAAATATAACTAAATTCTGTTCGGAATAGAAAGATGAAGGGTTAACTTTTGTGCTTGGCAAATACATTAGTATTAAGAAGGTTAATCCCCTAAACTAATTACTTTAGAAATCCCAAAATAGTTATATATCCTAAATTATCTACTAAAAAATCCTGAAATAGTTGCCATATATATATATATATATATATATATATATATAAATATATATACAAATAAATATAAATATATATATATATTCTCAAAAGATTTATTTTTGTTTTTAAAGAAGTCCTCTCTGCACTACCCCGATGAGGAAGCTGACTAAAATCCTCTTCCTCGTGCAGATTAGTTAACCCATTTAAATAAAGGGTTAACTAATTTAACCCTTTGATCAAATTAAGTTGTTTGGGGGTTAAGGATTAAGCCCCATAAACTGTCCCCCTTGGGGTTTGCTAATCCACATCTTTAGACAGGTTAAGAGATAACCCCTTAATTTAAAAAGAAAGTAGTACTAATCCTCTTTATTCACAAACACTCAAGAAGAGTAGAGTGTTTAAAACGAATCTTTCCTAATGGCTAACCAGTTGAATCCCTTGGGTTAAGGAATGGCTAACTACTACTATATCCCTCTTATTTAAACTATTGCCAGATGGACCCCTTAGTTACTACATGATAGCCATCCTATTCTGAAAGTAATTCAATACTTCATGCAAGTAAAAAGTCTGGTTTTCTGTGGTGATATTGTTCTTAATAATAGAATTCTGAACATCATGTGTATGATTACGCTTATTTATTTAAATTAAAAAAAAGGCAGCACTAACCGGCCCAGGTAAAAGCTGAATATGTCGGTGGTCTAAAATCTCTCGACTCTTTTGCATGAGATGTTTCTGTTGTTGGAGGAAAATACCCTGAGCATGCTTGTAGAGCTCCACATCAAGACTGTTTAATGAAAGTATCTCCTGCAGAAGTTTTTCAGGAACACGAACACGTGCCTGACAAACCCAAATTTAACTTCAATAAAATGACTGTTCCGCATAGGTAGCACAAGTTTTATAATGAGTATCTGCAGGTACAAAGATTGCATAACTAATTATAATTCCTAAGTACAACCTACCTCCTTGGAAAAATTTGCAGGAGCAATTCTTTTCAAAGACATGGTACGCCGAGCACCTTGTGATTTCCGCAAAGAGGATATACACACTTCGTATGCATCCATCAGTTGTCCAACTGTCATCTGCTAAACATGAAGAAAATACATCAGCTAACGAGGGAAGGGTGCATAAGAAAAACTATGGGCAATTCAAGAATTTTAAATTTAAAGCAAGGTAAATCCAAATTTCTTCAAAAACTTGAAAAAGAAGAAAAAATCACTTACACTTTGATTTTTTATTTTGGCATCCGTCGGGGAAGAGACTCCTTCAGCTTGTTCACTGCTTATGCTATGCTATCATGAAAATGGACACACGTGAATAATAATGACTCAAAGGCATTACTATCCTAGTAAGAACAGTGGATCAAACTAAACATACCTGATCCTGACTTAGTCCGTCTTCAGGTTCTGCAGCAAAGTTTATTTCTGCTTTGAGAAAGAAATGAAATGAGAATTTTGCATTTTTTCCAGCAAAATTTAAGTTGTACTGTGCCTATGCCAGTGAGACCTTTTTACTCATTAGTTTAGCTCAAAGGTTAAAATCTTTACTGTGTAAAGCTACTGCATATACAGACATAGATCTTCAGGAGGCACAAATGAACTTCAATAATCAGTGACTGGGCTCTAGAGTCAAATTTCCTGCACACAAATCAGCTGCCAAAACCAATAATGTTTTGTTTGTTTTCTTGTTTTATTTCTTGTGTGCATGCATGAAGTGTTTCAGTGTGTGTGGGTATGTGTGCGCGCACGTGTGTTGTACACCAGGCGGGACTTTTTTTTTCTTTTTTCTTTTTTTTTCTTTCCTTTTATTTTCTATCTTGGGCGGTTGGGGGCATTGATTTGTGCTGGATGCCAAATTATCAACGACTCTACAAATTGGAACTGTATCCATTGCACAAATGCAGGCAGCTATGGAACAAAAATAGTGATTTTCAGAGGATGTGAAGGACAGAATCAGATAACAATAATCAACATAATCTCATTTAAGGTGGTGGCTATAAAACATGTAGACATGTGCATTACATGCTCTGTATTACACAAACAACCATATTAGCCTCATTCATACCGCTGAGTAACATGTTGGTTTTTTCACAAAGAGCATGCCCACTCCATCAAGTTACCTAGTTCAAGATGCGAAACAAACAACCCGTGACACTGACAGGAATATAATAAAGAACATTGAACATCAAGGTGACTCCAACTCAAATATCAGTGCATACGTACTCGTACAGTACGTATAGATGAATGCATATCAACATGAAATACTATTTACACCACAAAAGACATAATTTCTGTTATGTAAGCTATGAACCCTTCCCCGAAATAAATTGGCATAACATGATTAACTTGCCTCTCTTCCATAACTACATGACGCGTGAAACCTCTGCCATGGTTGCCTGCTTACAGGGACAAACCTACCTGTACGTTAGTTGACTGAAACCAACTATTTTTCTCCTTTCTGTAGAAACATATAATATGAGCCCAGCAGACTCATACACTTTGCGCACACTAGATGGAGAAACCCAGACTACTCACAAATACCCAAAACCCACAGACAAAGCTAGTTCTGAAAGTTCCTCTCTATCCTCGCAGGATTTCATGATGTCAATATCATCTTTATCAACATCTACGATCAAAATGGGCATGACTATGGAACATGACATTATATGAGAAGGCTCCTTACAACAATAGAACAAGTTTCCTGACCAACTAGGAACGTGACATGGTACAAATTAAAGGTAGCTATGAGCAGGAAAGGGGCCACGCTAAAGCATTTTAAAGGCCACATACATGTGGTATGTCTACTGTTTTCATGCGGCCATGATTCATGATAGTAGTAAATAAATAGCTAAAAAGTTTCATAAAAAAAAAGTAGAGATGATTGTACTGCTTTCAGTACTCCCAGTAGGTTCAAACATGTTCCGTGTAATAATCAAGCTACAGCAAAGTGTACAAAAGTAAATCTGTTTCCAGTTTGAGGAGACTTGGCTATATTAAACTTACCTGTTTCCTTAGAGGCCTCTTGCCCTGAAGCACTTAAAGCTTCGGATTGGGAGAGTACCTGTGCACCAACCATATTGGCGAAGATTGTTGCAGACTCCTTGTGTTCTTCAGTAAGTCCAACATATAACATATGGTCCAATCTATTCTGCAACAGTACAATAACGTGTAACTGCTATATGCATCGAGTATAGCGGTGGGCAGTGATGGGAAAATCACATGCATGATCCAAAACCATACTTATCATACCTTTGCAATCTGAAGTACATATTGTCCAAGTGTTGGATACTTCCTCACACAATGTCGCACTGTGTGTGATCCATCAATATAGGAGTTGTTTGTTAGCCCTGCTACCTGCCAGTGAATATCATAAAGCCAGGATAACAAATAAAAATACTTTATGAAATAGAACATTGAAAATTCAAGTTTTCTTTTTCCATCTTCACTTTTTTATTTGGGTGGTGGTGAGGGTGTCAAAGAAGGATGATAATCGTGAATAACAATATTAAGTAGTCTTGAAAACCTTTATGATGTAGAACACGTTGCAGATGCATTCAAGGAGAAGTTGGAGACGCAGAAGCCCAAATGGGGACCCAGGAAGGGGTTTTGACTCACAACGAAAAATGGGTTGTATCGCCCACTCCGTAGGTGGCATCAGACTAATGAATTATTTGTCTGATACTGACCTACAGATTGTGAAATACAACACGCTCTTTTTTGCAAGTCAAAACCCTTTTTGGGGTCCCCATTTGGGCTTCTGCTGGTCCAACTTCTTTATGAACGCATCTGCAACATGTTCTACATCAGCAGTTTAGGTGCTAGACCCAAGTATCCAGGGATAAGACAGTATCCACTGGTACCCGGACATATACCAAACAAAATTCAATAACACTTAAATAGAACTTCTACTAGAATTGTACAAGAGGTACACAGGCTTCTCTATTCACTACTTTAAATCAATTGAAACTAGCAGACACTAGAAAAAGTCATACATGTATTTTCCTCGTTACATGAGTCAAAAAAAATCATAGTGTGGAATTGGTGATTAGTGTTATCTTAATCACGAGTCAGGGCCAAAATGGTAATCAAATTGCATACATCATATTTTACACTTACTCCCATGGTATAGAATTTAAATTAAACCAACTTGCTAACCGTCTTAAAGAAATGATAACAATTCGGATTCTCAACATAAAATTACTTCCATCCTACATATTTCCTTTGTAACGTAACTACACACCTCTAGAGGATGCAAAGAATTAGGAGGAAGTCCCCTGCTACTCCCAATGGTTATGTTATTGGAAATCAGGAATGCTGAAAAGTTGATTTGGGTCTCTTGTTCCTTAGATGTTGTCTTCTACGCCTACAATATTACTTGGTCACATATGTGAATTTGAGCCCATGCCCATGTAGCCTCGTTAAAACCTCTTGGGATATTAGTACTTATGAAATGTTGATTACATAATAGTAGAGAAATCTTTTAGAGGGAAAAAAAAGACCAAAAACAATTAATTTGCTCACATAAAGTTAACTAAAGAGTTTAAAGTTATACAGCATACCTGAAAGGTGGCTCCATTGTGAATGATCTCATGAGCTACAGGGTCATTGATGAATGCATGCAAAGGCATGACCATATCTTCCATATCATATGGGTTACCATTATACTTTGCCCACCCACTTTTCACGAACTTTCTAACATCTCTCTGCCCAACAATCAAATAGAGAAACAAATAAGCATCAAACAATCTTTATATTTCTTCCTTTTTCTTGTATATAGGCGGGTGGATGTCGGTGGGGGTAGGTGAGAGACGGTGTTCAAATGCATACACATCCACTGGATCATGCACACATGCAAGCTTATGCGCAGATACACACATAAGGAAGCACCATGCATACACACAGAACAAAAGCGAAAGATTATTGTAACTATGGAATGTATATGCAAGCATTATATGTAATCATTTGCCTTAAATGAATTCCTCCAATTATTTATATATATATATATATATATATATATATATATATATATAACAACGCATTCTTTCCTCCTCGTGTAGGCCTGTCAAGTCTAGGAAAATTTCTTTTGGTTAAGCTTCAAAAACATGTCTAGTAAAATGGGCTTCCTACTCAACTGCTGGACATCAATGTTCTAGGACCTTGGATCTCCATAACTGTCTGGGACAGGAAGTTGGTGAAAGGGTTTAACTTTCTGGTACAATTTTTTGGTGGAACTCTCTATGTGAAGTTCTGCCTGCACGAAGCTCCATTTCAAATAAAAACAAATTATAATGATGAGTGGATGATGATCGTGATCATGATTTCTGGTAAGCCTTTTTCCCTATATTCTTCTACTGCTATTTGAGTCATCCTCGCTATCTATCTATCATATGTTCCCAGAATTCCTCTTCAACTGTAAGGGCCTTTCTGTGTTAAGAACCAACAAAATAATCACTGCACCATTGACATGAAGTTGATGATGCTCAACACTTAGTTGGAACCTGTGCTCACCTACAAACAGTCCCACCAGTATGTGGATATTCTTCTATAAGAACAAAAGTTAAGCTCAGGTTGCGACCTAACACTTTATATTCCACTTTTCCAACCTGAATAGCGCTAAACACTTGGACACTTCAGTACAGTACAAGGAATTCAACAAATCAACTCATAATATTACAAACAGTTAAAGCCTCCCTCCCAAGGAAAAAGTCATAATACGCAAATGATATCAGGAATGCACTTCAATATTAATAATTCATGCGGGAAATCTCACCTCACAACCATGTCAAACCATGTCATGTGAAGGTCTAAATTTATATAATTAAATTAGTTATCCTGATATATAGAAATGAATATCAGTACAATTAATGTATGTTAATTTCTCTAAGTCTCAGATATTTGTAAATTCGCAAGGCAAACGCTGTTTGAATACATTACGCCTTGTCCTCGTTAGTATCAACACAACTGTGCTTGCTCCAACTTACTCTTTTAGCACTGGAATAGAAACCAAGGTGCTTGTATCGTCAAGCCCAATATATTTCTATCATACCTGGGATTGTCATAAGCACCTGTCTTCTTTTTTTGAGGTCTACACTTTCTTAATATGGAAAAATACCAACAACAGCAAAAAACATTGGCTACACGGATCCAATGCCGAGCAGTGGCAAATAAGTCGACCTAAAATTACAAAAACTCAAAAAACTAGCTACTGTTCTGAATACAATGACTCCGTATGAAATGTAATCAATATTATGGAAATATAGCTAGCATAAAACATGACTTAAGCTCATGCCCAAAAAGAAACTTTCTAACATTCTTTTATACTAAAACACGAAAATATAGTAATTAGATACATCAAAAAGCCTTTTTTTTTCTTTGGTTGAACTCTAATGATTAATAAGAGAGGTAATAAGAAGATGAGAACCAATTCTTGAACCGTTATGCTAGAAACCATAATCTTCAAGCATCAATCTGTACTTGTGAAATAATGCAAACTGTGGAGAGAAAATTCAGTATGACAAACACAAAGCAAATGATACTCAATAGACAAAAGCATGACAGTGTGACTATGGCATCATTTGTGTTACTAAGACAGAAAAAGTCAAACATTTTGCAACGAAAATCTTTAAAAAAGGAGAAAGTTACCCTTGAAAAGAGGTCCTCCCTCATCCATGGAACCAAGTATTTCCAAGGCCATATATCCAATGTACTTACTCCATGGGATTTTGGGCGTATCCGTCCAGACATTTGTGTTACTGAAGTTAAATTTGGATGCACAAGAAACCTTGCTGCAACTTCCACAGAAAACTCATATGTGCTAAAGACACGATCAATCGGATTTCTCAATATTGTTACCACTGAAGTTCTATCCTTGGGTAGTTTTGACATTAAACTGTAGTCATCATGAGTAACCATCAATCTGCAATTTGGTTTCCTATATACAAAAATCAAATCACGTGTACAATATGTCAACTCAAACCATCTCATTGTAGATTAGAATAGAATCCTATATAAAAGCCTAGGACTTCTATCCTGTGACAGTAAAGGTAAAAAGTAATAAATTTTAGGCTAATACCACTTAATACGTTATAGTTTTCACGACTTTGCACTTGCATACCCAATATTTTTTCTCCTGACATTTAAATACCCTATTTTTTAAAGTAGCACGTTTCTACCTTCTATGCACTAAACGTGGAAATATTATTGTGAAATGTTGAACTTTTCTCCTAAAATTTCCATGTGATTTGTATATGATAAAAATTGTCAATTAGACCCCTAAAATTGGTAGTTTCAACTAAAAAACTCATCTTCAACCTTATCTATTCCCGCTTAGAGCCTGCCTCAAAATTAGATTTTACACCGATTCAACTAACTTCAGGAATATAAATAAACAATTTTTATCACGTGTAAGTCACATGGAACTTTTGAAGAGAATATTCCAATCTTTCATAGGAAAATTCCAAGATTTAAGTAAACTAAGGTAGTAAAGTTCTACTATAAAAAACAATAGGGTATTTAAATCAAATGTCAAGAAAAAAGCTAGGGTATATACGTGCAAAGTCATGTAAACTATAAGGTACTTAAGTGCTATTTGGCCTAAATGTTAAAAAAGAAATAACTTAAATAGAAGAAGTTATAATATCTTATGCTTTTGAAGAGTCAATTAGATCGAACAATCTATGAAATGAACTCGATTTTGAATGTGTTAAAACTAAAAGCTTATTATCCACAAATAAGTTAAAGAGCTTATTATATATTAACACGAAAGAAATTTAAGGGAAAAATATCCAAATTAGTAAACATAGTGGTGGAACATATATAAGTATATACATGCAGCAGATAAAATTTGTGGCTTATAGAAATAATTAATTAATAAAAGATTATGAAGAAGAGAGGAAAACATAATCACATAATATATCTTGTGTTTACATGACAAAGAGAAAAAGTGTCTAGTTATAGAAATAACATAGTCCTTATCCAAAACAAGAGAAACTTCAAGAGACTAACCTTGGGTCAAACCGCAATTTATCATAAGATCGAGGGCATTCCTGATCACTTGTGTAAAGCTTCCTCAGGAAACTGCTGACGGTAAAAATCAATTAGTAACTTGTGAAAACCATGGCTCACAAGAAAATGCAACCATTCTCTTTGATCATAAGAAACTTGAAGCACATACCAGTGGAAGTATGTACGGCCACCTGTTCTTGGGACATGTAAGAAAAATAACAGATCCTTCAGGGTAAGTCTGTCTTCTTTGATCCCATTATCCCTAGAGGCTTCAGCCCAATTCTTGACCGCACTTTCACAGTGAAAGAAATCATTGGAAGATGCAACTGCTGCTTGTGACGCTACATGACAGAAATCCAGAAATGACCAGTCTGATTATCATATTAACAACATGTCTATCTCATAACAGCTTATACATTATAATAGTGTTTTTCTAAGCATCAGACCCCAGGGTTCTATGAAGTCAGTATTTGGTTATAAGGTAGACTCTTGGAGGATAATTAAAGAGTTGAATATAGAGTTAATGTCTAAGCTGAATGCATTACTACAATGGAACCGGGTGAAGATCAAGAGAAACCCACAGATAATTCGTTCTGGCTGAAATTGTGTAAATCACTAGGATAATTTTTTCTTGCTTAGGAAAATACAGGTATCAGATTATTATTAACTCCTCCTACACCTACACAGATTCTTCTCAGTGGAAAACCCAGACTATTCAAGAAGAATCGCAATTGTGTAACCACTGACAAAGAATCCAGTACATTCATTTTTCTAGATCTTCCGAAAAGATAACTAATTTGTGTTTAAAAAATTAATAATATTTCAATTTAAAAGCTAACCGTGTTTAAGAAAAGAAACACATAATAAGCTAGAGATGGTCTTTTTCAGTCAAGATACACACCATACTCCCTTGAAAAGATGAATTTGGGAAAATCTTTCCATGGCCAATATTACCCTTGACTCTTTTGAATATTACAATTTAACACTATCCTAATTAATATTATTTTCTATCTTTTAATAATATCTTTCATTAAAATACATGATAGAAATTTTTATTTAAGTGATAAAGATTTAGTCTTAATGGATAGAAATCTTTGAATTAATATACATGATTAAAATAATCATGTACATGTAAAATATTCAAAAACTTATCTCAACATACATGCATGTGCATGTAAAATATTTAATTGAGGACAAAAAAGTAGCCAACCATGAGTTTTGAATTAATATACATGATTAATATTTGGATCTAGATAAGGTGGTTAGTTGGTTCATAATCCTATTGCAAATCGTATCATATCATATCATACGTGAGTTGGGAAAATCAGTATATTTATCCAGTGGAGTTGGTTTTGATGGTTTTTAATTTTAAGAGTTCTTGTATGAGTTGGATAATTAAGAATTTGTTTAATAGGAGTTATCTATATAGTGTTAGCTTTGGTTTTTATAGTTAGGATTAATTTGATATTTTTCACCTTGCTTTCCTCTTCGAGTTTTCTTTGTATTCTTAATAATTTCTCTTTATGAATTTGCTATTATACTATATTTCTGTTTTTTATTTTACTTTCTCAAACTTTTTCTATAATTCTACCATAGTTTTATATCTCCCTATTTCTCTTCTTGCTTTAATTTTTTTTTTCGTTAACCATTAGACATGCAATTTCTTTATTTAAGATTGTTTGCAAGCTCTTATGTTATCCACTCCAACTAAATTAGGTAACAATCATATTTGTGGTGACCGATGAGGTTCAATGATTTATGGACACCAATTATTGCATAAATTTTCATTTGAAACAGAGTTTTTTATGTACAAATTGTAAAGGGAAAAAGAGAATTTAAGTATGCCATAGAAGGAAATTATAACCTGAGTATTGAGTTAGCCATGATATGGATATGTTGCGAGTATTTTGATTTTAGGCATTTACGTATTATCAGTCTAATTTGGTTTAATAATTATTTTCTTGATTTTTTTGTGCATAATGGTGAATAATAATATTTATCTCTACATAGGCAATAGACGAGGATGTGATGATTAAAGGCTGATGCTTTCATTAATCTTGGTATGTTGTGGGTGTTGCCATGTTAAGCATTGTTTAGATATCTCCGACATGGCTCGATATATCCTTTTACAGGATTTTTCGTAACCGATATGATCTCTAAATATCATTCACCCTTTTTGGCTATTTTACACGGTATATCCCTGATATGGCTGATATATCAGCCGATATATATCTTTTTATATGGCTTGTCACAAAACAACATACCGTGTTTGGCAATTTTTGGGCGAGATATCATGATTTCCCCATTATATCAAATGATATTTTTCCCTAAAAAAATCAGACCAAATGTTGTACCATTGATTTGTACCTTTTTTGTTTTACAAGGTTGAATAGTGACCATAAGTATGTTGAGATTACATTTTAGTGCATTATACTACAAATGCAAACATCCGTTATGTCATTTCGATGTTTACAACATATCTCCGATATGTCCCCGATGTCCGCAATCAGATGAGTTTTGGTCATTCGATATTTTCCCGCTATCTGATATTTAAAACCTTGGTGTTAAGTGATCTTAGTATTTGTGACACATCTTGGAATAGAGGTGAAATTCTTCTATATTTTCTTCTCTTTTTATTTTATTCTTTCTTTTGATTTTCTTCATTATGTCCAAGTGGTTTAGTTGCTTATATAGTTTTCAGATTGATTAACAAGCTTTGGATGGGATCATTTGTGTAGTTTTTCTTTAAGGAGAGTTGTATCTCACTATTACAATATGCAATGAGGAAGTATAAGTTTTTGTTGTTTAATTTAAAAATTAAGCATATTGGCATTTCCAGCACATGTGTAAAAATCAAAGGAACTATAAGAATAATGTTACAATCTTATACGATCATGTCAACAAAAGAAGTTCATTTCATCTTTACTACATGTAATACTTGTGTCTGACATGATTTTTCACACATATAAGGGTCAATATTATCATAGCAAAATCATTGTCTCTACATACTCCTTCACCATGGATATAGACCAAAAAATGAATCTTACAAATCAATCTCTTCTTTCCTTCTCAATATCTATAGTCTTTGTCTTGACTATTCCTTATTTTGATCTCTGTTTTAATTGTATAACAAAGGTAAGCTATTGTTATATTGCCTCCAATTGTCAAAGTATGGATTGTGTTCTATGTTTTAAATATCGGACGATAAACCAATATTATCGGCGATTTATTAGTTTTTGAGGCCTTCCGCTATGATAAGTTTGATTCTAAATCGGTTATCGTTTTTGGATGTTTATCGCCGATAATCCGGCGATAATGTGAGTTATCGGCCGATATTGTCGGCCATAAAATAGGAATTATCGGTCTTTGGGTTGAGTTTTGATTTCGGGCAACGAGCACCTATTCAATGCAATTTAAACCTGACCCGACCCGAGCTTCTACCATTGGTAATGGTTAGTGATTCTAAACATAATTATTTACATTTTGGTATGTTTATATTTCATTAAGTATGGTTAGATTATATTTTAGAATATTATATTATGTATATCACCACCCGGTAACGTCACTCTAATAAATACTATTTATCCCTGATATCCGCTATCCGATATGGATTTTAACTGTCTGATAAATCCCCGATAATCGATATTTAAAATATTGACCGTGTTTCTTTTAGGCTAAATTTTTGAAATCCTCCTTGGATGAGTATTAGATATCCTCTCTTAAACTTCAATTATTACTATGTTAGACAATAACCACCACCACCCCACATTTAGTAATTGTTAGAAGACCCCTTTCTACTTTAAGCTCTTTTCCCTAAAACCCTATAATAGCGTTAAGTGCAATTCTCACATATTTAGATCCTCTCTACTATCAAAAAGTAGTGGAGAGACCAATACTATATCACAATCATTGATTTGTTCAGTGGATCATTATAATTTGCTTTTGAGTATAAATTAGGTAAATAGTGCAATTCATAGGGGTATGGTGAGTGTTAGATATGAAATAAATCATAACCATCCACTATATAAATCAATAACTATGATTAATGCAGTGGTCTCTCCACTACTTTTTTAATAGCAGAGAGGATCTAAATCCAACTCTCACATGGGTGGGTAAAACATGCAGGGGTATTTTGCCCAATGAAAATTGTGGTTTACTATTATAGCAGTTTCTTGCAAAATGTTGAAAGTTGAGGGGTTTTCCTCATAACCCCACAACTTAAGAGGGGTTTTCTAATATTTTAAAAATTATGGAGCTTATTTGATAACATCCAAAGTTAAGGGAGATTTTGCGAAATTTACCCTTCCCTTCTACTATCAAAGTTATTTATTATTTAGCATCATTATCAAGAGTTGATACCTAATTGTAAACTTACCTTCGGATTTTTTTATATAACCTGCCACCTCCTTTCCATTTTTATCCACTTAGAAGTAAAATAATTACTCTTTTCTTTAAAAAAATAATCTCTTGTACAAAGATTATTACAATATTGTTGTTGGCTGCAGTGTTATTTTATGGGCCGATTTATGCTCACAATCATAAGATTTCTGATGTAGGTGTTGCATCAACATTTATAAATTTTATTTACATTACTTTATTGCTTTTCATGCAAAGGTGAATTGATTAAGTTGTAGAACAAGTTCTATTTTTTAGTAGATATCCTTTGGTTTACATCTTCTGTGCTACCTTATGTAAACTTCCATATTTAACGCTAATCTAAGCAATTGTCTCAATAAAGCTGGCTTATGAGTTGCATTAGAAAGAAATGTGTGCAAAAAATGGCATGGTGATACAAACCTACTTAAATTGGAGGTTAGGTATTAGATGAATTCTAATCAAGTCTAACCTAACAAAGTGCAAGGAAGAGCAATCAATTCGAGCTAACTGATGCGATAAAAAATTGTTTTCCAATATGGATACAGTTCACCTCTTATTTGATAGGTAGTGACCTATGTAGCACGGACACGGATCCGACACGGCCATCCGACACGCCGACACGAGGCAAATCCTAAAAAATACATAGGATACGTGTGTTCGACACGTGTATCCGACACGGACATGACACGATACGGCTTCATGTTATGTGTGTCTGTGCTTCATAGGTAGTGACACTTGCCTCTGAATAATTCTATCATATAAAATATTATAAGTGGTTCTTTAGATATTCATTTAATAATATTTCTAATTTCTAATACAATTTTTGGAGTTAAGAGAAAAAATCATTGTTAAAATCATATTTATAAAATACTATTCATACAACATTGCAATATTAACTCCCGTGCATTGCATGAGTAAAAACATAACATTCCAATATATTCATCGTAATCTAAAACTTATTTCACAACCCAGTTATAGTCGAGAAATAAATCCAAAAAGAAAATCAAAATATTTGACCATGTGCAACGCACGTGCATCTCACCTAGTATTTTAAAAAGTCACAAGTTGATAGCTAATAATACTAACATTTTACCCTTAATATTTTAGAGTCACGAGAATACAACGCCCTATGACCATGTGCAGACCAACCTGATAATATCACAGCTAAGGACACAAATATAGTGTGAATGCGTTTTTCAATCTATTGAGGCTCTATGATTACAAATGTTTCATCAGAATTTAGAAGAGGCATAATATGAAATGAACTAACACCATCAAGCTGAAGAAACATAATGCACGTTTAACCATTAATCTGCTTCCGCTCAAATTTTTTCTCAGTTTCCAACTAAAACTATATCCTAGCAGAATATATATCTAGTTGGTTTGTAGTAAGAAGAGTAGGCATCAAAGTGGCAGGTCATCCACTGGAAGATACGACATAACATGTGATATGCGCCTTGTAATCAAGATTTTGTGTGTGTGTGTCTGTTTGGGGGGGAGGGGGGGATTCATTTTAAATGAGAATTTATGTAAATTAATTGTTAAGTAAGAGCTATGAAAATGTTGAAAAAAATGATAACGCATAACGTAAAGCTCCACCTAGCATTAAAGTTAAACGCAAATTAATGTAATGCATAATGTCGGTTACTTAAATATTTAACAAATAAAAAATATTTACATTCTTAATAAATAGAATCATCATAAATATAAGTTAACATCGCAATTATCAAATATATCATCACAATTTATTAACAGAAATAGGTCATAAATGCTTAACAACTAATTCAAAGCATGTGTATTTCAAGTTTTTTAAAATAAAATCAAAGAAACACTCTCAAATCGTAAACAATGTTGAAAGCTACAATAATGTACAACTTAAGCCTCTCGATAACTTAAAGCACAATGCATAACAAAGTTTATGTAATTTCTCATTGTTTAATTAAAATTTTAAAAAAAATTCATAAGAATTTTAAAATTTAGGGAAAATTTTTCAAAATACAAAAAATATTTTAATAAAAGTTCTTTAATTCAATACAAGCTATTCAAATTTATTAACAAGTATCAAAGTGGAGTATTCAAGTATATGATCACAAATTTACATCTAGTTTGTAGTTTCACATTCATTATATTAGTCATATTCATAATTTCACAATCACATAATGGTGTCACCAAAATTAGCTATGAAGGCTTAACAAACAATTTAAGAGTAATTATATTATTGCTTCGAGTTTTAAGACAGGAAATAGTCTGAGATCTCTATAATATATTATATTAAAATAACGTGAGTTATATTGAAATAACACATGTTATAGTCAAATAACATAAGTTATAGCCAAATAACGCAAGGAGGAAAAAACTTGTTCTTTAATAGATAGAAGAAGGTTATGTAACATTATCTCAATATACTAACATATGCTGATAAACGCATATCGTCAAAGGATTTTTTTTTTTTTTGGGCTTATGTGACATGTCTTAGTTATTTTAAAAGGTTATGTAGCATTTAAGGTCTATTAGGCTACATAATGCAAATAACTTGTTATATAACAGGTTTTTTATAACAATGAACTGTGACACTTATGATAAGAGAAAAAGCCACAAAGCAAGGAGAATAAATCATATTATGCAAAAAGAAAATAAAGATGAACTAAACTAGAAATGAGAACGTAATAACTAATAAGTATAACTAGAAAATAATAAAGGCATATGCATGCTAATTCTTACAGAGGGGCTATAGTATCCTCCTTGCCCAATCAACTCAATAAGCACCACGTTGAAAAAGTAACTACAACAAAAATCCAACAAGTATCTGAGTATGCACAGAAGGTTTACATACCCAGGAAAAGAAGCATTATTATTGCACCAACTCTTTGCATCGATGCCATTCCCTTCCTTCCTTATCCCCTTTTCCTACACAAGCATAAAGAGAGCAAACAATAACTCAATTAGAACAAACATTAACAACATATGTGTGAGTATTCAATCATATAACAAATATGTGCACGCATGGCTTATGATAGGGACATCCAATATGCTAATACATGTAGATAAACACAGATCGTCAAAGGAACTCTGTAATATACAAGTCTAGAAACAATTATAAGCAGATAGAAAAGAATGACCATTCTTCTTTTTTATTTTGGCATTCTATAAACGTGTTTCGTTATTCTCTGTAACTTTTGGTAACCCTGTATACTATCAAAAATTTTCTTTTCAAACTTTGTGTCTTTAATTTCTCTAAGGCGGCAATTCACTGCCAAACACATCACATAGTAAAACCTTAAACAAAGGAAGGAGGAAAACTTTTAAACAAACACAAATTCTGAAGTTAATGTATAATCAATCAATCTAAATAACAAATTATCAAGCCTATCCCACATTTCACAGGATCACCGACATACCCAAAAGGACAAACATGAGAATCAAACAATTAGAAATTGTAGAAGCTGACAACATAGAGCAACTACCAATGAACATCAAAACTAATCAAATTAATATCCAGAAGTACGGAGTCTTTAATTCATAGGATTTTCAATATTAGAACGAGAGAAAGAAAATCTTAAATCTTTGTAGAGTGAAATAGACAAAGATGGAATTTTGATAGATCCAACAGTAAGATACCTTCAAGATTTCACGTTAAAACCCTAAATCCCAAATAAAATCACAATCTTCTTCTAACTTGAGAGGGAAAGAGAAAAGCAAAGGGAAAAAGAGGCACCTTATCGGGGGGATTTGACTCGATATTCAAAGAATCATAATCCTGCAAAATGTCCGTGCTCTTGCAGGCGATAAAATTGTCAACAGAGGGAACACAAAGCCCGACATCCGACCCTTCTAAGATTCAGAATCGTTTACGGAAATTTGACAGCGAGCAGGAAAATATCTAATTTTTTAGTATTAACTGGACGACAACTTCCTTTATTATTATCTTTCATACAATTAATTTCTTAAAATGGGCTCAGGTATTCATCAATATGTCAAAGCACTCTCGGAATTCCAGAATAAAACCAAAAAATCATGGTTTCCATCTGAAAGTTACACATGCTGATGCTGAACTAACTGTGTTTGCAGAAACTAGAAAGACCACATCTATCCGAACCATTAGAAATGCATCACAGAAGTTCGTACGTGCCTGAGATTAATCGACTGATCCGGAAACACGCATTGTATTTTCGGCAGACAGTACTTTAATAAAGATCCACAGCTAGCGAACTAGAGACACGCGATGGGCCCTGGAATTGGTGAGCACAAACCAAGTCCAACCACCTCCGCTAACAAATAACCTTTCGTAATTTGCTTGAACGACAATAGGAGTGAATAACATAAAACTTGCCAAAGTAGTTGGGTAATGCTTTAGTTAAACTATCATTTGTGGAGAATATACATCCGAAGATAGCGAAAATAGGAAAAATTCTGAAAATAGACCTCTTTTGCTAAATATTTAGCAAAAT
>BQKN01064007.1:2237-18313 GCA_022839385.1 Asparagus kiusianus
ACAAATTGCTCTGTCCCGGGAGGCTGTGCCAGAGATACAGCTAGAGCTGCCAATGCATCTGCATAGGTGTTCTGCAACCGCGGCACGTGCTCGATGAAGAATCCTTCAAATGATTCCGCCAGTTCTACCGCCATTTTGTGATACGGGACTAGATCCTGACTTCGAACTTCATATTCCCCTTGGACCTGTTTGACGATTAGTTGAGAATCACCGAAGGCTTCGAGATACTCAACCCCCAGCTCTTTGGCAAAGTTGAGTCCTATAATCAGTGCGTTATACTCTGCTACGTTATTCGAGCACGGCTCAGTTAATGAGTAAGCTCGAGGCATGACATGTTTTCCCGGGGAGACTAAGACCACCCCAACTCCGGAGGAGACCTTAGAACATCCAGGAGTACCTGCGGCATTAGCTGCTCGTGAAGCGCCGTCGAAGTACAAACGCCACACTTGTTGGTGCGAAGTTGCGTTGACTTCGTGGGTTTCATCAGGTAGGTCGTCGTATATCTCGGCGGCGTCCGTAGTTGGATTAGCTGCCAAGAGATCACAGATGGCCTGTCCTTTTACTGACTTCTGCTGTTTGAAGTGCAGATCGTATTGGGACAAGAGTAAAGCCCACTTCGCTAATCGCCAGCTCATGGAAGCCGGTTGAGTCATGAACACTCGGACCGGGTTAACTTTGGAGATGACGTAGATGGTTTGTCCAACCAAATAATGCCGCATCTTCTGGATGGCGAACACCAAGGCGAGGCATTCCCTCTCAATCATGGGATATCGAGATTCTGCGCCTACCATGGTTCGGCTTAAGTAGTATACCGCCTGCTCGTGACCGTTATCGTCATCTTGTGCAAGCAATGCACTTAATGAGTGGCTCGTCGCCTTGACATAAATCAAGAACGGTTTGCCCGATTTCGGTGCAACGAGTACGGGAGGTTTCGAGAGATATTCTTTGATACTCTCGAACGCTTTTTGACAAGCATCGTCCCATACGAATGACACGCCCTTCTTTGTGAGCCTGGAGAACGGTTGGCATTTCCCCGAAAGGTTTGAGATAAACCGACGGATATACGCCAATCGCCCTTGCAGTCCTCTGAGCTCCTTGAGGTTCCTCGGAGGTTGCAATTCATTGATCGCCTTTACTTTGTCTGGATCAATGTGAATACCTTTGGTGGTGACGACGAATCCCAAGAATTTTCCACTAGCCATTCCGAGGAAAGACTTGGTAGGGTTCATCTTCAACTGATGGGCCCGCATCAAATCGAACATGGTCTTCAAGTCTTTGATGTGATCTTTCTTATCACGACTTTTCACGACCAGATCGTCCACGTAGCATTCGACGGTCTTTCGGAGATGTTCCTGAAAGATCTTCGACATAGCTCGCTGATATGTAGCACCTGCATTCTTCAAGCCGAAGGGCATGACTGTGTAGCAGAATACGCCGAGAGGCGTTCTAAATGCAGTGTGCTTCTCATCCTCTGGATGCATCTTTATCTGGTTGTAACCAGAGAAACCATCCATAAAGGACATCCTCTCAAACCCGCACGTGTTGTCGATGATAACATCCGTGATGGGGAGAGGAAAGTCATCTTTTGGGCAAGCAGCATTGAGGTCCCTGAAGTCAATGCATATCCGGATCTTCCCGTTCTTCTTCAGGACCGGAACAATATTGGCAAGCCATTCGGGATGTTGCTCCTCCCGAATGAATCCTGAGTCGATGAGCTTTTTAACCTCAGCTTCGATTGCTTCCATCATTTGCGGACGAAACCGTCGTTGTTGTTGCTTGACTGGTTTGACATCCAGTTTAATGTTGAGACGATGCACCGCTACATTCGGATCGAGACCTGGCATGTCTTCATAATTCCAGGCGAATACGTCGATGTACTCCCGGATAAGAGAAATCAACTCTTCCTTCTCTTCAGGTAAGAGGCTGCCGCTGATGAATATTGGCTTTGGATTCTCCTCGGTTCCCATATTCACCTGAACGACTGGGTCTTCGGTAGGAGGCTCTCTCTGCTCGAACCGGTCGCCATACTGCATGTTTAAGTGATGAACCCACGGGTCTTCCCATGTCGGCATCTCATCATCTTCTTCTATTGTCGCTGGATCAACCGTGACCATGTTCGACATTAGCTTCTTAAACACTTCACCAAGACTAGCGTCGGAATCCCAACCCGAAGAGTCGGAGGAATATCCCTTCCTAGTCTTGTTAGCAATTTGGTCGATGATTTGCCAGCCACACTCATCATCCGATGAGACATAGCCTAAACCTCTTTTGTGGCGATAATAATCATCGGGTTTTCCCTTCGGTACATAAGCCATCCGGGGTGGAACCCGTGGACCTCGACCAAAGAAAAGACCCTCTCCGATCTTGAAGTCATACCCGTGCCTTTCCATCATGTTGCGCGCTTTCGCATCGTATTTGGATAGATGACGGGCTGGTTTATCATCGTCATCTTCTTCTTCCATGAAGTGGTCGGGTATCGGAGATGCTCTTCCTTTGCCGTAGACGACCTCCTTTCCACCCCCAATCCCTGCGGGGATGATAAGCGTTGTTCCGCAAGGGTCGTGTACCTGCTTCTTTGTCAAACAAAATGATTGAAGAGGCATATATAAATCAGGGTTAGCATAGAGTTCGTTGGTGATATCATCAAGACCCGTCGAGTACTCTAAATCATCGTTTATTGATAGTTCTTCGGCAAGTTGCCAATTACAACTATCTTCCGATGATTCATCATCGTCAAGATTGATTACAACGGGTACAATGTCGTTTAAAACAAAACCGCCATCGTAATCAAGCCCTGGTTCGGTATCAGCTTCATCTCCGCTGTCCGTCCCTTGGGCCGATGGTTCAGTATCGGATTCAGCGCCGTATAAAAGGGAATCGGTGAAGTAATTCTCCAATCCCTTGAACGGTTGCTTATCCGCGACCACCGTCTTGACTTCATTATCTGTGCCCACATATTTGAAGCACTGATGCAGAGTTGACGGGACTATAAGGTTACCGTGGATCCAAGGCCGACCCAACAGCAAATTATAGGAAGTTTCCGCGTCAATCACATAGCATGTGACCTCCGACTTCAAATCCCCGATCTGGCATTTAATTCGGACCTTCCCCAAGGGCCTAGACCCGCTGGTGTTAAATCCGTAGATCGTCGTGCCAGTGGACGCTAATTTGCTAGTCGGGATTCCGAGATGATGCATCAATCGGAATGGCATGATGCTCACAGCGGAACCCGGATCGACTTGGATCCGGTTGACAACGCTGGAGCCAATATGCCCGGTGAAGTACAACGGCCTATCATGATTGGAGTTCTTTGTCTGCATGTCTTCTTTGGTGAAAGAGATGCAGGGGAAGTGATGTGCCGCCAGATTGCAATGCTGAGCTGATGACTCTGGCTCTTCGGAAGATGGCTTGATCCGAGTCAAGAAGGCTTCGGAATCACTCAAGGCTTCTTGTAGTGCTTTCCGTGTATCCTTCGACAATCGCAGCAACTCGTACAGGGTTATGCGAGCCGGGATGTTGGCCAATTGCGCCATAATGTCGAAATGGGGCTGAGAGCTCGTGTTCCCCGGTTTGTCTCGCCCAATCGGGTGATTGAATCGAGATTGCCTCGGGTTCTGAGCTTCTTGACGTACGGGCTCTTTTCCCTTATCCTTCTGCGGGATTCTCTCCGTGGCTGCTGGCGTTGGGGGAATTGCTGCAATCCCTAGTTCTGCCAGAGTCTTGGAAGGTGGGGTTTTGGTACCCAACTGCTCAGTAGCATCCGGATACTTGAAGTGATATTCGTTCCCGCTTCGAGTTGCAAAGGCTTCCTGCTCATCCTCAGAAAGTGGGAAGGTTGGAATTTTGTCATCATCCACCCCCGGTATAGCAGAGGCCCCATAACAGGATTTGCCCTTCCTCTTCGATTTCTTCTTGTTCTTTGTGGAAGAGGTCCCGGCCCACTGTTCATCTGCGATCAAGTCCGGATGAACCCACAAGATTTCGCCATTTGGGGCTGTGTGTGGCACAAGCCCTTTCTGGCGCTGCTGGTGTGGATCATCGTTCACTGTCTTCACCGCCGCTTTGATCACTGACTCGTGTTGGAACCAACTCGAGGGAACAGATCCAAAGCTAATGGATACGGTGTTCGCACCCACCTTCTTCTCTTTGGGCTGTTTCATAGTGATGACCCCAACATCGGTCAGGGCCTGAATCTTGTCCTTGAGAGCGTAGCACACCTTGGTAGGATGGTGCACTGCTCGGTGGAATGCGCAGTATTTCGGATCGTTGACCCTCTTGGCATCTTCCTGATCCTGAATTGGCGGCAGCTTGATCTTGTTGTTCTCCACGAGGTATTTGAAAATACCCGGGATTTCATCCTCTTTGAATGAGTAGACCTTTGGGAACCTCGGCTCCCCAACCTTTTGCTTCTGGGGCTGTTGTTGCCACCTGGGTTGTTGAGGCGCCCTCTGTTGTTGTTGTTGCGGCTGTTGCGGCTGCTGCGGCTGTTGCGGTTGTGCTTGTACTTCAAAGACTTGATTTGCGACCACCGCATTTGCGTGCGCCTTCCCTTTACCCTTGGGGGTAAAATTTGGTTGCGGGGCATTATTGGGTATTTGCCCCCTCTCTGCCTTCTTCCTCTTGAGGAATCGTTCAGCTCGCTCTCCACGCATCTTCAAATCCTTCCAGGTTTTAGATGGCGCCATTCCCATGGCTTCAAGGATGTCGAGCGTCAAATTGTTGTGGCAAGTCTCGAGGATGAAATCCTCGCTGACCGGATCCCTGCAATTCATAGCTTTGTTCCTGAATCTTTTCACGAAGTTTTCAACCGTCTCGCCGTTCTTTTGTTTTTCATCGAACAGCGTGCCGATTGAAACCTCGGTGTCATCATCAAAGAAGTTTGTTAGGAACATGTCCTCCATGTCATCCCAGCCGTTGATGCTCCCAGGCTTGAGACGGCGGTACCAATCGAAGGCAGCTCCGCGAAGAGTGCCGACGAATGACCGCACCATGAGGGGCTCATTTCCGGAAATGATTCCTAAATGAGACTTGAAATAGATTAAATGTTGGGTAGGGGAACCCTTCCCATCAAACGGCGTAAAGTTAATTAAATTAAACTTTGCCGGATATGGGATCGATTCCCACTCCCTCGGATATGGGCAGGGTATACCGGATCTTTTTACCTCCTGAGCATTCATCAATGCATTGATCTTGCTCTCCAGGTCTTTCATCTTCCTGTCCTCAATCGTCTCGGTCTTCGAGTGGCTTCTGGGAGAGGGGGCGTGGTCCTCTTGGGCATTATCTTCTGCGGGACCACCCCCGTTGCTGGTGTTGACAGGAGGGACGTTGACATTATCCCCTTCCCGTTCATGCTCCTCTGGATTGCGTTGACTCGGTTCTCCTTGGTGAATCGTCATTGCCGCGATCTGTTGGTCGTGCATCTCCCTCATCCGCTGCATGGCCATCTCCATTTCAAATTTGAAGCTCTCCTTTTGCTTGGCTAGGGCTTCTTCAAGTATCTTCGACACTTGTTCGGCGCTGATCATGAGCGATTCATAAGGTTGGCCCACACTCGAAGTTGTGTCGTCGGATGCGACGGCGGAGCAGGTATCAGAATCAGCATCGGATTCCTCCTCTTCTAGGGAAAGTCCCTTGTGTACTCTTGGGTAATTGTTTCGTTTGATGGTTCCCGACCGCAACCATGTCATGCATCGGGATGCCTCGGCAAGCTGATCCAAGTTGAGACGTGGTGTTGATCCCCCTCTGCCGGTCATGTTGACTGACACTTTCGAGTATTCATCCTCTCGGCGGAGCGATTTCTTCTTGTGGAAACGCTTCGGCTTGGAGAGTCTCTCGAACACCGAGATTCTTGTTGGGGTTTGAGCATAGCAACACTCGGACAGCACTGCCTTGATAATGTTGGCACACGGACAGTGGGACTCCATATCCTGCATGTACCTCTTTCGAGATTTTTCCACACCCCCAGCCCTGTAGTACAGCTCATCAGCTTGATAGCTGGAGCAACCTACGGAGTGCTGGTGGATGTCCCTCGGTATAACACGCTCATCCTCAGACGAGTGTGTTTCCCTTTGGGAATGCAAAAATTGGTTAGATTTTTCAAGAGTGGCCCGTTCAATTTTACGCTTTTGAGAGCGTAGAAACCGAACGGGCTCTTTCAGCTCGACTCGCAATTCAGTGCGGTCGGTAATAGGGGCTTTCCCTTTGTCAATATTCTTGGGGGGATTGATTCCACCCCCAGTCTGGTTTTTAATTTGGGGACCTTTCAATGGTCCCAGCCGTTCTTTGACGGGTATTCTTCCCCGGTTCTCCGGTAGGGGACCGAGGCGACTCGTCAAAGGAACCTGGGATCTTGAATGATCCCCTTTTTTACCTGGCCCTGTTGAGGGTGCCGGTACAGGAGGAGTAGGCTCTGATTTGGTTGAACTCTGGGCGATAATCTTGCCCTTCTTGGTTTGAGGTGTTGGGTTTGTTTTGCGTACCCACACCAGTTTGCTTGTAGACGGTGTTTTGACCACCGTTCCTTGCTGCATCTCCTCTGCCTTCTTTAGGAGGAGTCGGGCGTGTGCAAGTAGAGCGCGACGCTTCTTGATTCGCTCCTCGAGCGTGGAGCGGTTCCTCTTGACTCGGATCCACTCGTTTGCTTCTGATTTGGAGGGGAGGTTGATTGCTTGCCGTTGCTCTTGCTGCTGCCTCGACTTCAAGTTTTCTGCATAGCACACTCCATCTTTCGATTCCTTGGCCTTGGCGAGCTGTTGAGCGAGCCGTTGACGACGCCTTTGGAGTGCTCTTTTTGATGGAGTTGGAGCAGCATTACCTATCGCCTTTGTGGCGGTTGCGAGGGCCGGATCTACAGCCTTAACCACGCTGATCGACGCGGGGCCGTTGGGGGTACGGGCGTAGTGGCAGCGATGGCGGGGTCTTGAATTGAGGAGTTGGAGATCCCGCAAGCCCTTTTTGGAGATGGATTCTTCCTGCGCCGATGCGGAGAGGCAGATCTGGAGGAGGAGGAGGAGAGGTACTCTTCATACTTCTGCTGGTCGAACTCGTACTCGACCTCTTCATTCACCCGGATCTTGAAGGCCGGTTGCGTCACTCCGATCTCGGCAGCGAGGTCGGCGGCTCCCACTGTGGTCGCCAGCTTGTTTCCGGTAAAAGTTGCTGTTTTCATTGATGTTCTCTTTTTCGAGATCTGTTACAACTTTGATCGTTACAACAGTATAAAATGAAAATAAAAGGGGTTACAACTTAAACGAAAATAAACACGAGATCCCGGTTTGGTACGGTCTCGCTTGCGTGGGTTGTTGGCCTGTGACGGGGACGTCGATATCCGTGGACCGCCGACTCTTCAAGATCCTTCCGGGAAAATCCGGCAGAGCTTCGTCTATCTGCGTGGGATATAGAAGCAGAACTTCGTCGATCCGCGTGAGATCTAGAAGTTTAATGCGTATATCTCGGCTAACGCGAGATAATAGCTCTTCTCAGTGTCGCCTGCGAAGGGCAACACCAAGGCACAGAAGGGGGTGAATGAAGGGTGCTGATGAAGAACGCCTTACTCCTTACTCCGGCAGGGCTTCGCCACTATCTTGTAGACTCTGACTCCTCACTCCGGCAGGGCTTCGCCGCTCTCTTGCAGAACAATCCTTAGCTAAGATAATTCAGCCTTGAATTGAGTGCAAAAATCAAGAGCCCCTCACAAAGGAGGCCCTAAGGGTCTATTTATAGGCTCATGAGGGGGGGAGAGGACACCTAGGAGACACCCCCTAGGGGGTGTCTCGGCCCTGGCCGAGACACCCCAAGGGGTGTCTCGGCTTGGCCGAGACACCCAAGGGGTGTCTCGGGCAGGTTTTCCTAAGGTGTTTACAGGCTGGATTATGAGTTGCATTTCTTCACCAAATACTCCATTTCTTTTAATGGATCCCTTCACGGTTATTTCAAAGGAGCTAGAGGTTTAAGGCAAGGAGATCCACTCTCTCCCTACCTATTCATTATTGTGATGGAATACCTATCTAGAGAATTAAACATGCTGAAGAATGATATAAAATTCAAGTTCCATCCAAGATATGGGAAGCTGAAAATCTCTCATCTGATATTTGCTGACGATCTCTTGTTATTTAGCAAAGGTGATCTCTATTCTGTTCAAAAGCTCTACAACTGTGTCAGGAAATTTAGGCTCTCTCCAGGGTTAGAAACAAATCTGACCAAGTGTTCTATCTTTTATGGAGGAGTGGATAATGCTGTAAACGATGAAATCAACATCTCCTCAACTTCCCTGAAGGTAATCTACCAATCAAATACCTTGGTTTGCCTCTTATCACAAAAAGGCTGTCTTATTTAGACTGCAGTCCTCTATTCAAGAAAATAACAGGTCAGTTTCAAATCTGGATGAAGCACAGTAATGTATCCTATGCAGGGAGACTTCATATCATTAAGAGTGTGATTTTAGGTGTTCAAATCTATTGGACATCTAGTTACATATTGCCAGTTAAGGTTCTCCAAAAAATTGATGCTCTGTGCAGGGAGTTCTTATGGGGCAAAACTGAACAAAAATTCAAAACTCCTCTTGTGTCTTGGGACAAAGTCTGTATGGGGAAAAATACGGAGGTCTAGGGATATTTTTAGCTGCTAAATGGAACATGGCTTCAGCCCTCAGAACTATCTGGCATATTCATTCTGACAAGGAGTTGTTATGGATCAAATGGATCCAAGAAAACTATGTAAAAAACAGTGATATCTGGCAAGTAAGTATAAAAAAATTGGAGACTCTTGGCTTTGGAAACAATTGTTGAAAATTAAAGATAAGGCTGTGATTCTTTGTGGAGGAATTAACAGCTTGAAGCAGTGTTTCAGCTCTACATGCAGGAACTCTAAAATTCAGTTACCTTTGTTGTATTCTAAACTTTCTCCTTCAGCTAACAAGGTCCTATGGTCTGATACTGTCTGGGAAAGGCTTAATTCTCCTAGGCAATCTTTTATATTATGGCTGGCCATCCAAAACAAGCTCCTAACAAAAGATAGGCTATTCAAGAGAGGAATTCTTCAATCTGTTCATTGTGCTCTATGTGATGGTGCTGGCCTTGAGTCCCGCAATTATTTATTCTTTGAATGTGTATTCTCAAATGTAGTCTAGAATGGAGTCATGAGCTGGCTTCAATTTAATTGGAGAGCTTGTGATTGGAATTTGATCCTCAATTGGTTCAACAACAGGTTGAAAGGAAATAGATTCAAACTGAAAGTGAAAAGAATGGCATTATCGGCATCAGTCTACAATATTTGGAGAGAACGTAACGCAAGAATTTTTCAGTTGAAGAGCAGAAGCACAAGCCAAATCATTAGAGACATCAAAATTGATATGCTGACAATCATTCTCAACAGTCAGCTGTAGGATGAACACAAGGAATGTATTCTATCCCTGTAATTTTATTTTTGACTGGGTTTTCTTTTATCCTCTTTTCTATCTCCTTTAGTTCCCCAGTTTTTGCTTTCTCAGTTTAACTGCTGAGTTTTCTTGATGTACATAAAAGCTCATTTTGGGAAATGAATTAAAAATTTTCATTGACCAAAAAAAAAACTTTGACTTTATATTCCACATAAGCATAAAAAGAATAAATAAATAAATAAATACATACGTATATACATACATATACACTTAATTATTTAAATATGAGAACACACGTCTCCCATTCTTAGCATTGCCATTAATTTTAAAGAAAAGACAAAAGCATATAGTCAAGCACCCATGTGAATGATGATTTCATGTTTCACTAACAAATTTAAAACTAAGGAAATAAGAGAGAGAGAAAGAGAGAGAGAGAGAGAGAGAGAGAGAGAGAGAGAGAGAGAGAGAGTCTTCTTCTTCCTTGCATCTAAACCCATTTTCATCTGCTCCAAAACTCCCAAGTCCCCTCCGTTTGGGTGCGGAAACATACCCAAATCGCATCCGACACGGGTACGGCGTAAAATTGCCGTGTCGGGGTATCATAGGGTAAACTTAATAGCTCTTGCATTCGGTTTAAAGCCTACCACAAGGTTCTCCTAGTTTTAAGCAACTATTTGCTAATGAAGAGGAGCCGAGAAGTCACGCCACTCGTCCAGATGTCCACACCAAGCTGCATACTAGCAACCCAGACACTCCATGGCGCAAAAGAATCTGCTGACTCAGGGCGAAGAAGGCTTTAGTGGCTTTATTATCCTAACTTTAGCGTGAGATAAATAGGCTATATCCCGTCGGTTTGTAGCTTGCTTTAAGAAAGGGGGTTTCCATCCAGGTGTTGTAGAGATCCCTGACACGCGGAGGCTTAACTCATGAGTCTACCCACAAAATATTTTGATCAAAAAAGAGAGAGTCAATATCAGTATAGAGAGATTTAACATGGAAAATCTTATGTCGGTGTATGTCCATCATTCAATTATGAATCCATTGATCAAGTTTGAGCCGAATCAGAATCCCAAAACTCAAGTATGACCCATTTAGTGAACCAATAGTAGAATCATAAATATCTTGAAATCTGTCGAAAAAGAGAACTAGAAAGTAGTTTTTTTCTCAAGGACAGTACTATGTACGAATCATATGTCCATCATATTGTCTAGACGGGATGACAGTCGACTGTGGATATGTCTTCATGGTTTATATGGTAATTTTCAGCCCGAATCAACTGATATCACTTGCGTTTTACGGATGCTAAAACGTGGGGATACGCCTATTTTTTGTTATTTTGTTTGATATGAGATGAAATTTGAATGATAAATGGAATGATTTAATGGGAAACCATCTAATCTTACTTTTCCCTACCTTCAGCCTACCTCTTATGGAGAAAAAGAGATGATGAAAATTATAAGAAAGAGGAGATAAAATTGTAGAGATAATAGATCTTTATTGTGAGAAAAAGGGAAAGTTTTTCTATGGTTTGAAGGAGATCTCTATTGCCACCACCTCTCGGAGAAAGTTTTTCTATGGTTTGAAGGAGATCACTATTGCCACCATTGTTGGCCTCTTTGTTTTGATGATGTTTAATAAATAATTTACCACTAATGTTGTTTGTCTAGTATTTGTGTATTTATATTTATTGTAGACAAATAACGTGTTGGAGGATGGATGGATTGCGCCATAACGATCATATCAAATGGAGGTTGGCGGAATAGTGGTTGAAGCCTTGCTATTCAAAGTTGAAGATCCAAGTTCAAGCTTCATCTAAGTTTACCAAGTTGAACTACAATGAAGATCAAGATCAAGCTTGAGTAACATTAGTTTAGGTTTATATTATGTGTATTAATACTTTAAGCTCAATCATATATACACACACATTATATTGGTTTCCTTGTATATATATATATATATATATATATATATATATATACAACACAAGTTTTTTTTATATATATACATAGTTATATATATATACACAATATAGTTTTGGTTTCCATGTATATATAGTTTCATATATACATATATGTTTGGTGTCTATATATATATATATAGTTATATATATACATACATAGTTTTGAGTTTTCATATTTATAAATATGAGATTACATATTTCATATTTATTATTCTGTTTTGGTTTAGCTATATAGATATGAAACAAATTTACATTCATATATATAATCATATGTTTCATACTCTATTTTGTTTAAGAATATATTGCATAGAATATGCAATTTTGTGAAAAATATTATTTCCATGGTTTATGGACTTAACAATCATTCATTAAGTCCAAAAAATCAATTTGTAAAGTTTCAAAACATGGTTTAGCCAAAATGTCAAAATTCATTTATTCACATTTTCATGTTTTGGACTATTTTGTAAAATAATGATATTTCTCATTTGGGAGGTCCTTTCTGAAAACCAGCTTTTGTAGCATATTTATTATCATGTCTACAATCATCTCCCAAAGTATCATAATTTTTAGAATTTATTTGATATTTTTTAACATGGTTTAAAGTTGAGTTTTTCTGTGCATTTCAGATTTGTGCACATTTAGTCGACTCATAAGTCGACTCACGAAGTGCAGCGGAGTTGTAATTTTTTGTCTGCTGAGTCGACTCACATAAGTCGACTCATAAGTCGACTTATCAGAGAGCCGTTGTATAGTAACGGCTAGTTTTCTGTTTTGTTTGTTTATGGGTTTTGGTCTTTTTCATGGGGTTTTTGCTAAAGTTTTGTATGGGTATAAATACCCCTTGCTCTCATCTTTCACAACAATCTAAGAGAATGTATTAAGAAAGTTTAACAAGGGTTTAAAGTTCGGTTTAAGTTTGTTTAAAAAGCTTTTAAGACTTTTTCTAGTTTCGGTTTGTGAAGAGAATTTCACAAGAGCAAGTGGAGATCATCATTTGGTGTTTGAGCAATCACTCTTCTCCCTCTCTCTTGTTATCATCTAGAGAAGTTTCCCTAAACTCATTCTAGCTATTTATTGTTTTGTTTCTAATTTCCATAAGCTTGATTTATATTGAGTTTAGTTAAATTGTTTATATTGAACCTCTTTGTTCACTCACAACCTATTAAGCTTATAGTATTTACATTCATAGTATATTTTAGGTTGTGGGGTTTGTGACTTAGAGTTGTGCCTTATTGAGTTCTCACCTTGTTTAGAAAACAATCATTTGTTGTGCTTAATTTGTGAAGTTCACTTTGTAATACACTTGTACACCGAGAGGAGTGTGTGGTGAGGACGGAGTCGATGCCCTAGTAAGAGATGATAATTCCGAGCACTTGAGGGAGTCGATACGTGAGGACCAACTCTTAAGGTTGTAGCTTGTGTATGTACTTTGTGAGGATTTGTGAGAGTTGTCGGTTGACTTGATAACCGAGTGTGTAGAGTTTTCGGTTAGCTAGAAAACCGAGTGTGTAGAGAAGTTCCGGCTTTCAAACCGGGTTGTGTAGTGGATTCTCCTCAAGAGTGGGGAGCGGGGACGTAGGACGGAAGGTCCGAACCTCGTGAACATATAGCGTGTTTGGTTTGCATTGGCGCACTTATAACTATTTATCTTATAGCCTATTGCGTCTTGTTTATATTAACCACTAGTTTGTTTCACCCTTGTGATAGTTTAAATATATCCTTGCATATACCATATATTATATCTCATTGCTAGGATATATCATCTTAGTTATATTGCTTATTCTTGCTCATATCATATTGTATATCTATCTTGCAAGAATAATTTGTTAATAAGTTTTAAATTGGTATAAAATCGGATTAGATTAGCATAAGACCCTAATCACCCCCCTCTAGGGTCTAACAATTGGTATCAGAGCTTGGTACTCTTTGATTTAAGGTCTAATCGCCTTGAGTTAAAGATCCAAGTTAACTTTTTGTGCTAATCTTATTTTGGTTGTATTTGTATCTTGCTTGCATATTTTTACAAATTATGGATATGAATCATGCATCTTGTTTAGGCTATGATCCTAGTGTTGCTCCAAAATATAGAAACTTCCCTTATGCTCAATGGTGCTTTAGATTTAAAATATTTATTAAATCTAAAAATATTGATTTATGGAAAGTTATTGACAGTGCTTATATTGTGCCCACATTGGAGAAATCCAAGTGGAGCAAACATGATATGAAAATGTATACAATGAACAAGTTAGTGTTAGAATTTATGCTTAATTCTTTTGAACCATGTATTTCTAACGAACTTGCTCATTTTGATAATGCTTACACGATATGAAAACTTTTTGAAGCACATCAAGGTGACTTGGAGGAGATTCGACGCGTTGTGGCAGAATCGACTTCAAGTAATAGTGGAGCATCATCATCATGTACACGTCCACTAGGGGATAACCCTAGTGTGGTAAGCGAGTCCGAATCCGAATATGATTTATCTTTTGATGAACTCGCCTGTGCTAGTGAAAATTTATTGCATGCCTATAATAAATTGCATAAAGATTTTATTAATTTACAAAGCAAGCATGAAGGTTTAAAATACGATCATGAGAAGTTAGCTTCCAAATTTGATATCATTTCTCAAGAGAATGACGCTCTTAAAGAAAATAATGATATGTTAAATTTGGAAAATAATAATTTGAAATTGGATATTGCTAACTTGACTCATGATAAAAGTAATGACATGTTAGAAGTAAAGAACATAAAAAATGATACTGCTTCTTTCATAAATGACTATTTATGTTCTACTTCTAATAAAAATGCATATGTGCCTAATAATGAAGAGTTGAATCTTGTTAAAAACCGCATTTCATCTTTAGACTCAACTCTTGTTAAATGCATGGATAATCATAAGAAACTTATTAACATGTGTGCTAAGTCTCATGCTACTACATCTAGACATCCCATACATCATGCACACATGTATAGCAAAATTTACAAGTGTTCAAATTACGACCGAAAAGGCCATATTGCTAAATTTTACTATGATGCACATAAACCTACAAAGACTAATATTAATGCTCCTTGCGCATCTCATAAGGCTTCTTCAACACATACACATTCACATGCTCATTCTCATAAAGTTCATCATAAGCATGCGAATGTGTATCATTGTGATTTTTGTGGTAGAGCTGGTCACTTAGCTAAATTTTGTTTTAATTTACGAAAAGTTTCTAAATCGCAAAATATTTCAAGTAGACCAACATTGTTGCAAAATATTTCACATCTGCAAAATAATCTTAAAAGACCATCTATGTTTGCAAATGTTTCTCATGCACATGTTTATGGTCAACAAAATCAAATGGGCCTCTTTCATTGTACTTATTGAAATTAGAAAGGTCATTTGCACAATTTTTGCTTTGACCGTGTTCGTGCACCACATGCGCCCAAATGGGTTCATAACCCTAGGGGTTTGAGCTTAAATGATAGGGGTCATGTTCCTAACCAATCCGACACAAAGAATGCTTGGGTGCCAAAATCTTTTTAAACCAAGAATTTTATTATTTTTTATTTTTCATGTCTTGGTTTTGAAACACGTGTTTTGAAATTTTTTTTTAAATATGAAAATAATTTTTCTTTGATCAATTCTTTTGTTTCATGATTACTAGTTTTGATTTTTGTTGAGAGGTTCGTGTTTATATAACCCCTCGGATTTATTGGGTGTTTATTCCCAAATCATGTTTACCGGATGCTAGAATGATTATATGGGTTGGAACAAGCTTAAGAGCTTGATATATTGTTGCCTCTCTTGAAATTCCTTTGTCAAAGATTTTCTTTTGATTTGTTGCTTTGAATTCATTATATTTCACTTATATGATGATATTTATATGTTTGTGCTCATGGATCATCTATTCGTGCATTATAATGTATTCTATGAGTGGTTTGATCAAGTTATACAAAGAAAATTTTCTTTTTTGATCAAACATTGTTTTTGGACTCAAATCTTGATTTATGATTTTATTTGAGTGATTTGTTTTCATTTGAAAACTTTTTTCATGGTTCTCATGTTTTTCTCATTCCTTTGTTTTCATAACTTTATTCATACATGGTTTTTATGTTTGTGTAATGAGACATTATTTCATAATGATATATCAATATATGTTCTTATTGTCTTGTTTGTATGTGAGTTATATTTAGTATATCTTTCATTTATACTTGCTCACATGTTTTTGCCTTAGCATTCATTTCATACATCCATTAAGGCATTTAGATAGGGGGAAATCCCTATACTTATTTTATACTCACCCATGCTTATATGTAGGGAGAGCTTTCGCTCTCTTCATTCTTGGTGTTTCCCCTTTTTGATGTTGTCAAAGGGGAAGAAATATTGTGAGTATAGCATTTCTTGTTTATATGCATGATATATTATACTTTAATATATTCATTTCCTTTCATGCATATATCCTTTTTGTAAATTGTTTGTCATCATCAAAAAGTGGGAGATTGTTGGCCTCTTTGTTTTGATGATGTTTAACAAATAATTTACCACTAATGTTGTTTGTCTAGTGTTTGTGTATTTCTATTTATTATAGACAAACGTGTTGGAGGATGGATGGATTGCGCCATAACGATCATATCAAATGGAGGTTGGCGGAATAGTGATTGAAGCCTTACTATTCAAAGTTGAAGATCCAAGTTCAAGCTTCATCCAAGTTTACCAAGTTGAGCTACAATGAAGATCAAGATCAATCTTGG
>BQKN01064008.1:5334-16524 GCA_022839385.1 Asparagus kiusianus
CCTTCGGATTCTGGGGGTGGAGATCCCACCCCGAGTTTCCTTTCCTGTGAGACAGAATATAAAATTCTTCCTCTCTCAGCCTTTCGATTCTCGGAGTGGAGATCCCACTCCTAGTTTCACCTGTCGGATTCTGGGGGTGGAGATCCCACCTCGAGTTTCCTTTCCAACTGAAGATAGAATATAAAATTCTTCCTCTTCAGCAATGGGAGATAGAATATAAAATTCTTCCTCTCTCATTGAGCCTCCTTTCCCATTGAAGATAGAATATAAAATTCGTCCTCTTCAATACCGGGAGATAGAATATAAAATTCTTCCTCTTCCATTTTCCCCTGTCTTTGCTTTTAGAAAAGACAGAGATGAAGTCAACGCTTAACACGCGTTGCCGGGTAGTCTTTCCCGTGAGAAAGACGAAGTCTATGTATTCAAAATCGTAGCACCAAGTCTAAGCGAGCTTGCTCTCTTAGCACAACGTTACATGAGGAACGGATTTAGATAATTCGCATGCTAGCCCGATGCAAACGGCAGTCGGTAAAGGCAAGTCAAACCCGTTGAGGGCTGGGGGTTTGCCAATAATCCCAAAGTCTGTACCTAACACGTATAGCCGGTTAAAGAAGACACTACGGCATATCAAGCCCATGGAGGACTTGGGGGTGCGCAAAAGAAAAATCCTGTAAAGAAACATCAGGAAAGAAGTAAAAGCAATTCTCTTAGCACATCGGCATGTCAGGCCTGTTGAGGGCTGTTGGTTGGCCAAAAGAAATCCTACAAGCAGTGTGACCATCAGGTTCACAATCAACAGAGGAACATAACCAGATCAAACCAAATGGAAATACAAGAAAATGTCTCAAATCAGATCTGACAAGCTGAAGGAGGCAAGCTTAGCCTTAGCAGCGGCAATCTTCTCGGCGTGTTCCGCTCGAACCCTCTCCCCTTCTTCCTTCTGAAGCTTGTCGTAAGCAAGAGCGGCGGCAGTGTCGGCTGTTACGCCTTCTCGGCGCAACGTGCGAAGAACCTCCAACTCTCTTTTATAAGTATTCTGAACTCTGGTGCTCTCAAGCTCAAAGTCTCTCAGAGTCCTCTCCCCTTGGACAGTCCTGGTCCTCGTACTATCAGCCATGTCGTTGTAAGCATCCATCTTACTCTGCAGACGAAGTTGTCGTTCGTACAAGTTCGCAACAATCACTTCCTGCTCTGATATGCGTCGTGTCCGGATCTTGCGCTCGTGCGTCCTTTGAACCTGAGCCTCAATCACGAGCGGGGTGTCCTCATCATAAGAGTCAAGGTCTACCAACTCTTCCAAGTGATATATGAGCTCCTCTAAGCAAATCAACCTCGCCTCACATTGTCCGGCTAACCGGGGGCCACCCACACGCCGAATGTCCTCAAGACTGTCTTCTATGAAAAGGGGCAAATCACAGAGTCTCCCCCGTCCAGAACTAATGGCATCGACCGTTTGTTGGACAACCTGCTCTATCTTCTGGAGGATGCCCCGTACTGATTCAGAGACCGAGAAGACAGATTCTTGATCAGACACAATTGCAGCAGCAGAATCCTCTTCCCCTTCATCATCGGATATTAGGATGATTTCGCGGCTACGACCGGTAGTCGCATGAGAAGGAAGGCTACCACCGGAAAATGCGACTGCAACAAAGCATAAGCATGGGGTCAGAATATCTATCTCATAAAGGCAAAATGAGATTGTTCACGGGACAATTGGCGAAGACGATTTCGAGTGCCCTACACCGGGAGGACGGTACACAATCACATAAATCCCGTGATAACATATACCGACCTATAGAGTGTAGGGTAACACGAGATCGCCCCAATATACCCAAAGACTTGAATTGGCTAAGCAAAACAAGTCTGAAACCTTAACCCCCGCGGGAGGGGTATCGGTTCTTCCGTCATGACCCGCGAGAGGTCAATTCGGGGTACAGAAAATATAAATTCTCACCCCCGAGGAAAGAGGCCACTGAGGATGATATCTTAGAAGCCTCCTCCTCGCTGTGCTGCGAGTGGGAGCGACTCCTGGAAAGCTGAGCACGACGAGAAGACATCACAAATCTGCAGTAAAGAGCAACACATCAGGTACAATATACAAACACGAAATATTGAAAAGGGGAAATTAAGCACTTGGACTTGAAATCCTATAAACAAATAGGATTTTGTAGTTAAAGTCTAATTAAACCTACGAATTTCGTGCACACGAAACGATAATCGTCGTTTTGCGGTAAATTTTGGTGAAATACCCGAAATACCCCCGTGCTCAAGGCCAAATTCAGGTCAAGGACACGTGTGACTCGGGTCATGGTCATCATACTTGATCATCTAACATCCTGGTACCCTATAATTCTGATCAAATTTTGCAAATAAGCCCTTTTGCAGAATTTGGTCAATTTTACATAAAAGTCCCTCCACGAACTTCTGATTTTGCATCCACATGCCCTTACCAAAAATTCGATCAAGGGTTTGGGGCTTACACTCAGTAAATTTCAGTCCCAAATTCGTGGCCCTTTTGCAAATAAGCCCCTCTAAAAACATTTATGGGCTGTTTTGCCAATAAACCCCTCAAATAACCCTTTGATCCTCTTGCACAAAACACCCCACATTTCTTAACCAAATGAACATGAGCCCAAGCCTCCCAAATCTCAGTTCATGTTTGCATAAAAGCCTCCACGAAATTTCAGTCCTATTTTGCAAACAAATCCCTCAAACTTCAGCCATTACCCCTTTTACACAAAAACCCCCGAAGTTTTGAGCATGCTAAACCCACTATCTACTAAGCATAAAGATCTAACCTTTATCAAAAATAAGAAGATTGGAAAGGGAACTTACCAAAATCAAAGAGGTGTTCTTTGAGTTTGAAGCTTGGAGAGAGAAGCCTTAGCTTTGAGAGGAGATAATTCGGCCAAAAGGGTACCTACAAGACCGAAATTTGCTTGAGGATTTGATGGGTTCTTGGCAAAATCAATGGAGGAAAACCCTAGAAGAGGAAGAACTCACCAAAACCGAAATGGGGGGGGGTTCGGTCTTAGATCCAAGAGAGAAGGAGAGTTTTCTCCTTTGAAATTCAAATTAAAGGTGAGGGGGGGACCATGCACAAGAGCCAAAAGTACAACAAGACAAAACACCACAAAAGGGGGAGACACCCCTAGAGGTGTCTCGGCATTGCCGAGACACCCCAAGGGTGTCTCGGCATTGCCGAGACACCCCAAGGGTGCCTCGGCCATGCCGAGGCACCCCGGGGTGTTTCGCCCGGGTTTTTGGCTTCTACACAGTGTTTCGTCCCCCCGGATAGCGTTTTGACCCAGTTTTGATCCCCGAACGTTTTTTTCGATCCCCCGATTGTTTTGTGAACACCGATTCTTCGCCGACGGTTGAAGATATGGATGAATCCCACAAGACAACGCACGCGGTTCCAAAACCTTAAGGTGGACGCCGGTCAACGCGTAACCTTAGGTCAACGCCGGACAGCGCGTTGCGTCAAAAGTCAACACGTGGCGACGAAAGTCAACACGTGACGACAGAAGTCAACCCACGCGGTTTCAAAACCCTAAGGTGGACGCCGGTCAACGCGTAACCTTAGGTCAATGCCGGACAGCGCGTTGCGTCAAAAGTCAACACGTGGCGACGAAAGTCAACACGTGACGACGAAGGTCAACCCAAGCGGTTCCAAAACCCTAAGGTGAACGCCGGTCAACGCGTAACCTTAGGGCAACGCCGGACAGCGCGTTGCTACAAAAGTCAACAAGTGGCAACAAAAGTCAACACGCGACGACGAAAGTCAACGCGTGACGACGAAGCTCAGCCCAAGCAGTTCCGAAACCCTAAGGTGGACGCCGGTCAACGCGTAACCTTAGGTCAACGCCGGACAGCGCGTTGCGACAAAAAGTCAACTCACAGTGAGCCAAAACCCCAAGTCAACACGATGTGACAAGGGTAGCAAGTTCGAAAGTCAACTCAATGACACGAGCCAAACTCAACTCACCAGCTGTAGACTCGAGACTCCGACGACGGCCAGGCGATAAACGCAGCGCCGGTACAACTTCGGTTATTCGGCAAAGCACCGGATAAACCGAAGATCGAAAGAGCCGAGAGTTGAAGCGAACCACAGGTCCCTTAAACCGACTGAAGGTTGGACCAATCATATCCAAAGTATTCCGGGCTCTTCTATAAGAGAAACGAGTCCGAAACACTTTGGAGGGGGTATCTGTAGGCATCAAAAATCGCCAATAGGTCCCCGCACATAGCTCGGCATCAACGAGCGACGATCGAACGTCACTACCCGGTTCACAAGAAATTCAAATGACGCCGGTGAGCGACTGAAGCAAACCGACGGATTACGTGAGCCGACAGAATGTCAGAATCACGAGGATATGGGTTGACCGAAAACCCCGCGATCACCGCAATCGGACCAACGCCTGCTATGCCCCGATCACCCCACGGATAATCCAACCATCGGGGCCTACAGAGCTCGCCGTCACGATTCCAACGCATCCGAAATCACTCAAATCCGAGTTCGGACGAAAAGTCAACGGCGAGTCAACAGCGGGACAACGGCACGAACCCGGGCTGAACCGGGGACACCCAAACAAGTCTCGGCCAATGGGCGAGACACCCCCCAAGGGGTGTCTCGGCCACAGCCGAGACACCCCAAGGGGGGTGTCTCTCCTCTTGGGGTGTCCATATGGCCCCTATGCTCTCCCTTATGGCTATAAATAGCCCCCTTAGCCCTCCATTTACAAGGGCTCTTGATTTTGGGCTCTTGATTTTGGCTCTGATTTAGCTTTGGGAGAAGAATTTCCGGTCTTGGGATTATCCTCGAGATCTGAAATTCCGGAGTTTGGAAGCGGCGAAGCCCTGCCGGATCGAGGAGTCTACACCGTCATTCACCCCTTTTCCTTAGTGTTGCTCCTTAGCGGTGACACTAAGAAGAGCTATTATCTCGTTTTAGCCGAGATATACGCTTACAACCTCTAGATCTTGCGCGGATCGACGAGGTTCTGCTTCTATATCCCACGCGGATAGACGAAGCTCTGCCGGATTTTCCCGGAAGGATCTTGAAGAGTCGGCGGTCCACGGACATCGACGTCCCCGTCACAGGCCAACAACCCACGCAAGCGAGACCGTACCAAACCGGGCTCTCGTGTTTATTTTCGTTTAAGTTGTAATCTCTTTGTTTTCATTTTTATTCTGTTGTAACGATCGAAGTTGTAGCAGATCATAAAGTAATGAAAACAGCAACTTTTACCGGAAACAGAGCCACCCCCGGGTTGGTTCGGTTCGGGCCGAGTCCCCCCGGGTGTGTTCGTTTCGTCCGTCGTTCGGGTTTTCCGGTGTTTTCGGTTCTCCGTTGTTTGGATTTGATTCGGTTTGTGGTTGACTTGATCTGGAATCGATTTGTTTACTTGATTCCAAATATGGCAGTTAATCCGCTTCTGAGTTCGAGTCCGGAATTGATCTTGATTCGATCGTTATATCACCGAGTTCGCTCTTGTTTAGATGACTCGGTGATTCCCCGAAACGTTGGTTTGATTCCGCATGCGAGTGGATGCGATCCCATGCTTGGGTGCGATTTGTTGGCTTCGTCGCCTCGTTAACCTGCTCCGTTGCGTATGGCTTGGCTTCGGCGTTAGCGGGATAACGGTCGTGCTTGGATACGTCGCCCGATGGTCCGTTTGTCGAATTGACGTCATCGAGCTGTATTGTGGGACCTATAGGCAATTTTATACGCCTACACAAGTACTCCAAATTTGCAAGCATTAGTCGTAAAGCTTCTAGGCCAACCTTGTTCCTCTTTTTGTTGTGAATGGGATTGGAGTATGTATGGTTTCATTCACTCCTTAAAGAGGAACAAGCTAACCCTGGCACGTGCAGAGGATCTTGTTTATGATCACACCAACCTTCGCTTACTTTCTTAAAGTTTGGAAGAGTATATGGAAGGGGAATCAAGAATGTGGGATGTTGGTGGAGATGCCTTTGACTCATTTCAAGGTGCCGGTATTTTAGATATTGCCGCCATTTCTCTTGACGAGCCCATGATGGAGGCCGTTGTGTTTGAGAAGGATGAAGGAGTTGAAACCATAGAATGATCTTTTGATGTTTCAACTTGAAAACTTTATTTTTAAGATATGCTTTTGGTTATAATTTTTATATTTTTGTAATGTTAGTAACTTAGTATTTTGTAGACATGGAACTAGTTGCAACTTGAACTTTATTCTCTTGTATTTTGATATGCTCAAGATGAAAGTAATACAAATTAAAATTTGATATTATCTTCAAATCAGTTACATAACATATATTTGTTATTGATTATACAAGCCAATGTTACATAATAATATAACATAAAATTAATCTATTTTTCTATATGTTCATCTTCTCTTTCTTGTCTTCTTTAACATTATTGTTTTCAATTCTTTAAGAGATCATTGCCATCCCGACATCTTAATTCACACCTGCAACACACACTTTCTTTTAGTTTCTTATTTATAATCTTCACTTTACATAACAAAAAATATGAAAATGTAATATGAATTTAATTCAATATTGATCTATATATAATAATAATATTAAAAAATCTAGCCGTGTCATTGTGTCCTATTTTTTTGGGTTTTTTCGTGTCTGTGTTCGTGTTTGTGTCATGTCCCTGTTGCCATGTCCGTGTCCGTACTTCATAGTCTGAGAGTAATTAACAAAACTAAAATATTGATAAAGTACTTGAGGATGCCGAGAGATGATCCTTCTTCGAGATGATCCTTCTTCATTGGCTTGAAAATTAGGTTCCCTGAAGATCGGCGAAGGGGATGCTTCCATTCTTCGCTTGAGAATTGGGTTCAATTGCAAATTTTTTTTAAAGATCGGCGAATGATATTTGGGATACGAAGATGGAGGAGGAATAGAAAGTAGCGGTTATGGTTTTGGGGAAGATGAGAAAGCAGCGACGCTTTTGGTGAAGGAAATGTGGGTTTTTTTGCATCTAAGTCCTTATTCTATTTAAATTTTAAATTAATACAGAATCTTAATTGTTATTTTAATATTTATTGCTAATGTGTGACAATCGAATTAAAAATTGACATGTGGCAGCAGCGCAGGAATTTTCCTACGCTGCCAGCTCACCTTCCGTTTTCTCATATATATATATATATATATATATATATATATATATATAATACCCAAATTTTATTTATTAATAGTCAATAATATTACATAATTTGTATTGCATGTTAAAGGGTATATAATTACTATTCTTGCATTATAACCCTTTTTCCAATCTTCGGCAAGCTGGTTATTTTATGCACGTCATGATCACTGAATACAATATCCTCCCCAACCCTAATCCTAAATGAGCGAGACTTAGGGTTAAATGCATAAAGTAAGCACTCAACTACAACTTGCTCATTAGGTATAGTAGGTGGATTAAGGAAGTGGGAAAAAAAAGGGTTTGACAAAGGGCTTTGTAATGATTATCATTTAGTGAAGACCTTTTTAAACAATCGTTTACCAAATCACAGAATACCCCAATATTGTTAGCTATGCACCATTTTCCTACAAAAAGAGAATACCATTCAAAACAAATGGCCATTAAAATTATGAAAAATGAGAAATCATGTGAAAACAAAGTGATAAAAATGATCAAAACTACGTTCTTGTTAATTTTGAATTCTAAATTTATTATTTTTTGAGCAAACGTAAAGAGATCTTTCAAAACAAATAACCATGACCAGAAGATGTGATGATAAGAAAGATCATGTAATAAAATTTCAAATAAATGATAAAAATTTACTTACAAAGTAGCCTTACCCTACGGTTGGGAAGAACCCTTCTATTTAATTCTGTTAGACATCTCTGACAACCTATCGATAAGAATTTGAGAATATAAATAATTATTGAATCTCCCATTATAAGACTCAGGTTCTTTTCAAATCAGAGAAATGAATATATTGACTATCAAATTTACCTAAAAATTCTCTCAGACAATGACTTCTTATCTCTTTCGCCTGAGAGTTAATCTTGTCTCGTCATGATGCACCAAAATAAGAGCGAGAGAGGAGTGTGATGCTAAATTAAAGAAAAGATGTTAATGTTTATGTGATCTAGAGAGATTGAGATCAAATTTTTTCTAGGACTTAGAGATAGACTTATGGTTTTTGAGGATCGCCTCTTAAGGTTATGGGGATTGACTAAATTTGGGAAAGTGAAATAATGGGGTGGGGGGTTGGGAGATACCGCTGGTTTTATTTAGAGATCAAGGATAATTTTGGATGTTTTAATTTATTGGGAAAATATAGTATAAATAATGAGTGTATTATACAGACTAGGTTTCAAAATAAGTGGCATGTGATACTTTAAGTTTATGAATGTTTATGTAAGTGGGTGGAATTTTAAATAAATAGGGGCAAAACTTAAGGTTAAAAGGCAAGAACCTCTAATACTTAATATTTGTTACTTTGTTATTTAATATAGGAGTTAATTATATTTAATATTGCACATTTGCTATATTTCTTAATATTTGTTACTTTCTTATCTAATATTTAAATAAATATTAACTATAATTGAAATAAGTATTAAATGTATATTTCATACATCATATTTTATAAATTACTGTATATATTTAAAACATGATAATTAATTAACATATTTAATATTAAATATACTAGGCTATTAAATGTATAATATTAAAATAAAGATGCAAATGATTAAATAATAAAAATATTAAATAGTATAAAATGTTAAAAATTATTTTATTTTAGTTGTATTAAATATATTCATAGAATCTCGTTAAAATTATTAAAATAAGATATATTAAATAAGTAAAATGAATATTTAAGTTATTTAATATTTTCATAGATTATTTTTAAATATTAAGTATATTTATGTATTCACCACATTTGCAATATTAAATGTATTCACCACATTTTATAAATTAATGTATACATTATTAAAATAAGTATATTTATGTATATTTATGTATTCACCACATTTTATAAATTACTATATATATTTGCTCAGAGTCGGCAGAAGAGTTATGCAGATAAGAGGCGAAGACCCCTAGAGTTTCAGATTAGGAATTTGGTTATGCTGAAGGTATTGCCTATGAAAGGTGTACAGCGATTCGGGAGGCGAGGAAAGCTTGCACCGAGATATATTGGACCTTTCCGGATTTTGGAGCGCATTGGAGCTGTGTCATACATACTAGATCTTTCAGCCTCTATGTCTAGTATACACAATGTTTTCCATATTTCTATGCTCAAGAAGCACTTGTATGATGAGGAGCGGTGTGAGTGTTGGATGCACCGGAGATTGAGATTCGGGATAATTTGTCGAGTATTAAGATTCCAGTGTCCATACTTGCTAGAGAAGACAAGAGACTAAGGAACAAGGTGATTCCATTGGTGAAAGTTTAATGGAACCGAAGTGGAGTTGAGGAAGCTTCTTGGGTGTGCGAGGAGGACATGTGACGCAACTACCCACACTTGTTCGAGCAGGTAAAACAAATTAAAGTATTTATGATATGACTTTTTACTTGTATATATATATATATATATTGATACTTATATTTAACACTAGAATGAGGGTATTTTCACTTAATTCTTAATCTTTCGGAACACATGGTATATACATGGGGGGTTCATTGTTTGGATTTTTTGCCTGACGTACTAGTTCCGCTAGAATAGGGGTTAGGTAAGAATATTATCATTTTAGATCATTAAGTATGAATATCGCTATATGCTTAACTAGCATTTAGTATTGCGAAACGTGTATGTGTGCAGGTTGGATTAGACCCTTGTCATGCTTTTCAATTATCTTTACGAGTTAGATATGATTTCCTAAATTTCGAGGATGAAATTCTTTTAAGGGGGGAAGAATGTAAGACCCGTTGATTTTGAAAATTCATATATATGAATATTAGTGAAACGCAATATTTAATATATGATAAAATATCTTCATAGCATGGTTATACACGAAAACTAGTGTTTTGAGTTTATGAGGATATGGATATGCCTCAGGTATGAGGTTGAGTTGCAAATTTGCAAATCGTGTGCAACAGAAATTGAAGAATGTAGTTTTTAGTCCATGAGTCGACCTATGATATGTCATGAGTCGACTCATCATGTTGAGTCGACCCATGACTGTCATGAGTCGACTCACGATATCGAGTCCTGTTGCCATTTAGTTTCTGCTGAGTCAACTCATGAATTATGAGTCGACCCATGACCTATGAGTCGACCCATAATATACCATGATTCGATTCATCGGGGATTTTTAGCTTTTCTCAATTCGGGTCTGTTGGGTTTCGGGTCGGGTTTTATCTACTCATATATATTTCCCTCCACCCGAAAACACTCTTTTTCATCAGCAAACCCTAGAGAAACCCTAGCCTCCTCTCCCCTTCAAAACCCTAGCTCGTTTTTGGGTATTCTTGGGCGATTTTTAGGGATTTTCAGCAGCTTTTTGGTGGATTGCAACGAAGAGGATTGCTCTTCATCATATCTGAGGCGAGTAACATCTCACCCAATCCTTCTCCCATGTTTTTAATAGTTTACAAATGTTTTTCATGAGTTTTATTGAGCTAAGACTTATTTTCAAGTATAAATCAATGTTCTTATTAGGGTGAATGCTAGAAATCATGTGTTTCAGATTTTAAATCCTCACCAACGAGTTTTTGAAGAAAACCCAATCTGGAAACATTTCTAAGGAATAAAAATATGAGTTTCTTTTTTTGTTAAATGCCTTTTTCATGTTTAAGGGTTAATTGTTAGATTTAACATATAAGAAATTGTTTCTCATGCTAGATATGAATTTCTCACTGTATCATAGTCTAGAATTGATAGCTATAGAGATGTAGATCAGTATAATGGAAGGATGGATCGAGTTGGCGAATTTAACTTGTGATATATGCAGATTTCAGCCCGTAAGTCGACTCACGACTCATCATGAGTCGACTCATCAGGTTGAGTCGACCCATGACTGTCATGAATCGACTCACGAAGTAATTTTCCTGTTATCTCAAGTTTCTGCTGAGTCGACTCGTATCGGATCATGAGTCGACCCATGAGACATGAGTCGACCCATAAATGAGCACGAGTCGACTCATCACAGTGTTTTCTGTTTCGATTGTGTTTCTGTTTAATCATCTGTTGTATACCTATATATACACATATATACAGTGTGTATATATATATATATATA
>BQKN01064009.1:0-21495 GCA_022839385.1 Asparagus kiusianus
ATATATATATATATATGTATATATATATGAGAAAGAAAACAGGGTGAGGAGCCCTGTCGGGGGCGAGGCAACCGTGAGCGAGATCTCTTGTCGGTCTTGGCTGGGGCAGTTTCTCTCCCGTCTCTCTGAGAGACAAGCTTCTTCAGGTACCCTCTCTAGATCAGGTCCTCAATGTCCCTCTTCAGGATGTGGTAATTGTTGGTGAGGTGGCCGTGATCTTGGTGGTAGCGGCAATACTGCCGAGTATCTCGGCTCCATGGATCCAATCTCATCTTGGAAGCGGGCTCATTGAGGTGCCCCTCTTTTTGGACCATGGCAAGAGCTTCTGCGAGGGAGGTGTTAAAGACGGTGAGAGCGGGTCTAGGCGCTGGGTCCCTCCGTCGGTCCCTCCTATCGGACTAGATAGAGTGGGAGTCGGCTCTCTGGAGACCTCTCGGCCACTACTGCCTTGTTAGGAGGGCTCTAGCTGACTCTGGTGTTAGCACTACAATCGGTACTGCTGTGGGTGCCGGTGGCGTGGTAGTGTTGCTGCTACTGGCGTTACTGCTACTGCTGCCGAGGTCATAGCCACAAAGGTTTCTATGGCCCTGGCTGCCGCCTTATAAGCTCGGGCATCCTCCATGTACATATACCCATGATCTTTGGCCATTAATTGTTCATAATTAGCGATCGACTTCTTGGCAAGTGAGTCGGCCAATTCGTTATTTTGCATGCCGACCACAAGGGCGGACATGGCGACCGCACTCCCCGGGTCATTAACCTCTAGCCTCTTCGCCTGGAACCTCTTGAAGTAGGCTCGAAGACTCTCTCCGGGTTCTTGCCTTATCTGGATCAACACATGAGGGGGCAACTTCTGTTTGGTGTCAGTCAAGAAGTGATGGATGAACTTCCGGCTGAGTTGCTAGAAACTACTGATGGACATCTTTTTAAGGGCATTCCACCAGAGCTTGGTGCTCCCTGACAGAGTAATGAGGAAGCATCGACAAATAACAACTTCCGAATCTTGGAGCATGCTCATTACATCATAATAGTGTTGGATGTGCTCGAGGGAAGGGGGTCTCGTTCTCCCTTGTACTTCTCCATGTGAGGCATCTTGTACTTCTCACATGGGACATTCATGAGGTCATCGGAAAAGGGGGTGTTCCCTCTAATGGCCTCTGCGATCGATCTGTACACCCGATCACATCCTGATCACCCTAGGGTGGTAGAGAGGGCTGAGGAGGTATGATGGTAGGGGAGAGTCTTAGGGATTACTCATCTAGGGTAATTTCCTAGGCGACTAGGACCGAGACTCTCGCCGATGGCTTCAGGATCAGGGAGAAGGCATCAACGAGGTTCCTCGGGGTGAGTTGACCGATGTGGTGGTGAGGTTGCATGCTCAACACGATCTCTTTGCTGCGTGGCAGCAGCGTGAGGAGTCTGCAGATAAACTATGCGTCGGGTTCCAGTAGGGAGTGAGTCCCCGATCGTTGGTCTCCAGAGGGTGGAGGGATTGTGGAAGTGGCTTGCTGCGACTGTGAAAACTGGTTGAGGAGCTCACTGGTGAAGGTAGCGAGCTGCTATTAGAGGGATTGAGAGATCTGCTGAGCCATTTCCTCAAGCTGAGCTTGAGTAACGTAGCTCTGGTATGGTCCTCCAGGGATGGACTGATCAGCCCTATGCTCAAAACTAGACATATTTGTTAAAAAAGAAAGAGGCCCCACGGTGGGCATCAAATTGTTGATAGTTTAAATCACACGGTTAAAAGAGAATGTATATAAGGATTGGGTTGATATAGAGACCCCTCACTTTTCTGAATATTCGATTTGGAGTTGGGTTGTTTGTCCCTGCACGCATAACAACTAGTAAGAGGATGGGAACTAGTTTCCCTGTTATTTCTCCAACGATCAAGTCATCTAGGTGCTTGAGTGGGAATATGAGAAAAATGTTGGGGAATGGAGAAAAAATGTTGAGAAATTACTTCCCTTTGTATTTGGAATAGCTTTTATTTTTATAACCAAGCAAGATGGTTGGTATAGTCTTTTTTGCCGAGCCTAAGCTGACGGCTAAGTCAGCATCTACTTTACATGTGTTGGTCATGGATCGGCTACAGGATGGGTGTTGTCATTTTGCTATTAATGAGATGTGATGGGCGGCGCACGAAGCCGACTTGATCTGATGTGTCATAAATAGTGTTAGGGATAAAGAAATGATGACATCTATCAAGCATTTAATGTGGCACCAACGCGCTGTTAGTGGGGGGGTTAGGGTTGAAGTCGTCTTTTGGCTTGTAGTGAGGGGTGTCGAGAAGTAACGCCTTTCGAGTTGACCTCACGAGGTGTCAAATAACTGGTCAAGTAGGTTAGTAGCGAGTCGTTTTCGACAAGAGGACCGACAAGTACCGCCCTTCGAGTCAACCTAAGGAGATGTCGACTCGGCGAGTCGGCTAAGTCAAGATCGTAGCGGTCCTAATCGTTAATTCGATTTGAGTGGTGCATGTAGGGGGACACATGTCCGTTGTTGGCAAATGACTATCTTTTGGCGACTAAAATCACCATAACCGTTAGCCCCTTTCGTTTGGTGTCGGCTTGGGCTGGGTCCTAGTGAAATGAGAGTAGTCCTGGACGAGTGCGGGTGTGCATTAAATGAGGAAATTGAAAAGTATTTTTAGATTTCACGTAGCTAATGTCACCACACATTCCTTTTGACTGCCGCAGCTCTGCTTTTCATGCCGGATTGCGGGTTATTCGAGGTTAGTAGGCTGCACCTCGATCCCTAAGATGTCGCTTCAGATTTTGAGAATTAATCTTGGCCATTAGCCAAAGCCTGGTCCGTCTGTTCAGATTCTGGCAGCTGCGAATTCAGCTGCCTGTATATAAAGCCAGGGCTAGGGAAGTGACGGTTATTATTTTTTGAAATTCCCTTTGTAGAACTCGAGACCTTTCTCATCCATCTTTTTCTAGTGATTACTCTCCATTCTATGATGATATCTGATCCCATAGGTCGACAAGCTATTATGGAGGAGTCTAGCTCTAAGGTGACCCAGGCATAGATGAGGATGCTCCATGGAAGGTTCGATATCCCCCGAGAGTATGAGCAAATAGCCCCGATGAGGTCGGAGGTAGTCTATGACCATGGACCAGATCGGCTCCACTTTACTTGAGGCACTCGGAGTTTGGCCTACAGCTACCCTTGCACCCTTTTATTTAACAAGTTTTCACGGATCTAAGGTATCGCCGGCCCAGATGAAGCCGAACGCTATCGCAACCCTAGTGAGGTTCATGGTGATCTGACAATTGTTGGCAATAAAGCCATCTCTGCAAATCTTGGGCTATCTTGTGAGTGTTAAAATGAACCAGACCGAGCCCTATTTCCGTTTCCAGATGGTAGGGAAGTACAAGCTCATCATCAGCCTTCCCGACTCGAACAAGGACTCAAAGGAGAAGTTCGTCTGGGTCATGGGGAACAACTTGGATCTTGGCTATTCGAACTAGCCCGATATAAGGAGGAAAGCACTAATGGCTGGTGACCTTCTTGACGCCGAGAGGGATGCGCTGGATCAAATCAAGACGTATGCTCGCTCTCGCCGAGTCGAGCACCTGCTTGACAACTTGGTATTTCGGGTTTCTAATATATCAGTCTTGCCTCCCTCTGGAAAGGACTAAGAGAGGGCTTCAGCCCTAATTTTAGACATAGCAAAAGCGACGATGGCATCGTCCGCTCCTCTGGCCAACCCCCAGGAAGGGCCATCAACAAAGCCTGAAAAGCGTCTCCACCGTGACTTACCCTCAATAGCGACCGAGATGACCGAAGTGGAGCTTTCTGCCACCCTCGTCCATAGGTGAAGGAGGAGGCCGAGGAGGGATGAAGAGCAAGTACCTCGGGAGGCAGCCGAGGTGGTTGAGACTGATGTCATCCATGTGGATGAGTCGGCTCCGCAATAGCAAACCAAGGCTCCCTAGGAAGAGGTTGGAGCCGAGGCAAGAGCCTTCACTGACGAAGGAGGGTCATCTGTCTGCCTCAGCAAGTCATCTCATCGGGGGGAAAGAGTCAGTTGGGGAGGTAATGCCTCCCACTAGGTTGGAGTATCCCTATCCTCATCATGTTTCCAAGATTAGGGAGGAAGAATGAGATAGGATGAGGCAGTACCTCATTACGTCTTCGGGGGTCGGCCCTCGATTTGGACAGGAGACCGACCCAGAGCACCACTACCAGCCTACTCACCATCTCGATGTCAAGGGTTCGGACATTATTTCTTGCCCGACTCAGGCGAGGGCAGTCTCCACCAAAGCCAGTCTCCACCAAAGCCTTTGGAGCTACCTGGTTCGGGGGACGCTGGTGGAATAAGAGATATTCGGCCAGATGGAGCAGATTCAGACTTTGTATCTCAAGCTCTTAGGGGAGGTAGCTTCCCTGAGGACCGGCTGAGGGGTCAACTCAGAATGGGCTGTAGAGTCGCCAACCCCAAGAGCTTCTGAGGTCGATAGGCTCAGGCGAGATCTTGATGAGAGCAGCAAGAAGGCTAGGAGACTATATGAAGCTCTTCAGGAGAGGGACTATGCTATGGTGCAGGTCGAGGCCGAGAAGCAATCAGCGGTGTATGCGAAGCGTCAGCTAGACAAGGAGCATGCAGCGCTTGTCAAACTTTAGGGGGAGGTCACCCACCTACAGGAGTTCGTGGTAGTGGCCCAAAGCCGTAACACCTACCTCGAGTCCGTACCTTATCACGAGGGGATCATAGAGGAGTATCGCCAGGGCTATTGGAAAAACAGAGGTGACGATAGCCTGCAAGGCTGAGTACAACTACCTCGCGGCGCAGCTTCCGGCCGAGATGAGGAACCCAGGCGGTTGCTTCCACTATCCTCCCATCGTAGCCAAGTATTTGGATGAGTTGGTGGAGGTGGAATCACTCGGGGGTACTCGATCTTGGTGAGGAAGAGGGAGTCGGACGATGAAGCTACCAGGGCTTTAGGCGGGAAGAACGACGAAGGAGGTGACTGCTCGACTCCTCCGCCGACTGCTACCGACAGATCCTTTCCTTTGACCCAGGAGCAGGAATGGACCTCTCTTAGTCTCGTAGGAATTTCTTGTCTTTCACTTTTGCGTTGTATACATGTGCATATATACTTTGTAGATACTCCCTATAAATGAATAAAAAGATATTTTAAGCCAGAATTACTTTCTTTGTGCTGTGTAATCTTATTTTGGATCTCCTAGGTGAATTAACTCCGCAATGCGTTTATGGATTTGATTGTTGACCCGAGGGGGCTCATTCTTTGTTGAGAAGATATGTCTCGAACTCAAGCAATTGTTTCTGTTATCTTGCTTTTCTTTCTCTTTTTTTTAGTTTAGAGCCAGTCAAGCAGACGACCGATGTTATTTGGCGTTTGAACTCCTTGGGGCGAGTGCCTGATAAGTAAAAGTCAGCTTTTATGGAGGGTGAGCTTAGTGGAGAGTTTGTTTCTTTTAAGTCCGTTGTCAGCTCTGGAGGGTCGACTAGGTCTGGCTGATTATTTATCGAATATATGTTGTATGGTGAGTTTCTAGATGCCTTTATTAGGTAGGTGAAATGTCACTATTTAAAACGACGTGATGGCATTATCAAAAGTCAGAAAGTGGTTTGTCGCTTCAATTTTCGAGCGAAGAGGCGTGGAGAAAAGGGGCGTGGCGCTTCGAGTTTCGTGCAAACCGATTCAATTTCGAGGTGTATTTCGTCTGTTCATTTTGAAACAAGCCAACCATTCAGATTATTCCACGTGTCTCCCCTGGGTGCTATATAACCCACCGATGGCGAAGGAAGTTCTTCTTTACAAATTTTCGCTCTAGATTTCTGATGTTTGTCTCTCAAATTTCCCAAATCTCCTTACAAACTTAACCATCTTCCTTGGCTGCTTAAACTTTCATCATCGGCCACAACAAGGAGAGAATCAATCTTCTCCGGCTAATATGATTGAAGATCTACACCCAAGAGCTCGAGATGTACTATGAGCTTTACGACCTCCCAAACCCTTCACACTTTCAGTGCCGAGCAGGGATGAGCCAATGTACCGCCATGGCCAGAACAAGTTGCCACTGTACATTGCCCACATTGAGTATAGGCTTTGGCTATCGCTCCATCCCTGCATCAGGGATGTGTGAGTCGCTCTAGGGGTATCCCCTTCTCAGTTCACCCCTAACGCGTTGGTGGGCTTTGTGGTGATTTACCCTTGGGTCGGCATCCCACTGAGCATGTGCCTGTTGAGGAACTTGGTCGGTGTCAAGTCGATGAAGAAGGACCCCCATTACTTCCTCCAATACACTGAGGGTTGTAAGTTAGTATCAGACGCTCCAGAGTCGAATAAAGACTAGAAGAAGCAGTTTGTATGGGTCTTTAGGGCCGACGTCGTCCTATCCTCCCCCAACTGGCATGAGATCAATAAGGACGTACTGAAGCTATGCGTTCTTACCGCTGAGGAGAGGTGGCAGTTGGAGAAGATCTGCTCTTATGTCGGGTCTCAGGAGAGAGAAAATCTCTTCAAGGCAGCATCTCTCCGGGTAGCAAGCATATCGATGGTCTCCCTTACCAAGGTCAACAAAGTGAGGGCGAGCCTACTGGCCCTCCCCCTAGGAAAAATCCCTCAGAGGAATTTGAGGGGGGAAGAGTCAGGCTCGTCCATGACGCCCCAGAAGAGGTTAAGTGGTCATCTGGATCCTGAGGAAGTAGGAGGCCAAATGTCGCATGTGGCGGAGATTGCTGCCAGACTGGCTTGGTCGCATGCTATGGCCAGGAAAGAAAGAAAAGAGAAGAAGATAAGGCTGATTGGGGGCTCAAAACCCAGCGGGTTAGCTGGAGCAACCCAGGCCGAGTTGGCGGAGGAGCCACAGCCGGCCGACACAGCTTGCCAGTAGGCTGAGGTCATCGTCATTGTAGGCTGTCTAAAATTACAATGGATAGCTAATTAAAACAAGCCCCTACGATGGAGGTCACCATCAAATGACTTTCAAATCACCGCAAACACAACCTCATTTCTGAGATGATTGATCTTGATGGCTGCGACAACAGCATGACTAATAGAGATGTTGATGAGCAGTGTAATGATTTTAGAAATAAAAGGTTGGACTTAGTTAGTGAGTTGCTTGGTAGAGAGTTGTGGGCAAATATTCGTCTAAAAGACACCATGGATGTTGATTCCCGTCTAAGCTCCTACAACGGAAGCTATAATCAAATAGTTTTCGGGTAGATAAGCGAAGAAACTGCAAATGGAGGACTTTTCACAAAGATCGAGAAGAGTTACAATTCGACGACACTTCCGATAAATGATGGAAACTCTATTCAGCAGTCCTCACAATCTACAGTGAAGGTTACAATCTGACGACTTTCACACTCTACAACAGCTAAAGCGAGGATTACAGAACAATGGTCTTTGCAACGCCTTACAGAAGAAGTCACAAGTCAACAAACTTCTTCTAAAACGCGAAAGTCATCCCCGCGTCACAATTATGGAAGTGCAGGCGACCCCCGCGTTTCCAAGTCACAAATTAACGTGAGCGACCCTCGCGTTCGTGGGAGTTCAACCCACACCGACCCCCGCGTCACCAAGCAGGTAACAAGCCAAAACGCGAGCGACCCTCGCGTTCATCAATGTTCAGCTAACACCCAACCTCGCGTCTCAATCCTAAGACACGAAGTTGGGTTCTGAACGCCAGATTGGGCGTTTGACTTGTTCAAACACGAGTCGAACGGTTTCGGAACTGATTCCCCACGTTCTGAGGGATTTTCGCCCACGTAGGAGCGGATATAGGGGTAAGTTACAACCCCTTATCCCCCTATAAAAACTCAACAAACTCAACAGAGTTGGGGGATCAGATTTTTGATAATCGGATCAGGAGGCTGGCTCTTTGGAAACCCGAAGAGTGAGCAGGTTGGATTTGAGAGATCAAAACCGCACGGGTTTGGGGATTCAGCACTAGCAGCAACAAAATCCTTGGAGATAGGATTTTCGAATCAAGCTCAGAAGATCAAATCTGAGAGGATTCTTCAACGACAGAAGATTTGCTTGGTCATTAACCGAATTTTCGGTTCTAACAACTCTATTCACAGAGTTCTAACTCGTTCAGAGTTCTTAAACTCGTTAAAGAGTTATCCATAAAACTTTCCACAGAAAGTTCATCGTTCCCACGAGATAAGAGACGGTCGGATCGTCAACGGAGAGCAAATTCGACGCGAACAATCGAAGGAGGCACTCCATCGCTACCGAGAAGAACCCAGTTTTAAACAAAGGGGAAGAACCAATTTTGTTCTCCTCTCTTTTGTAATCAAGTTGTAATCGAGATCAAAGGAATCAATTCAAATTTTCTTTTATCTTCTTTATTGCAATTTTCCTACATACAAAAGATGGCGACTCTGCTGGGGACGAGCTTTTCCGACGATGAAGTGGTGGCGCAGTCCGACGTCCACCTCATGGGAACGACAGTAGAAACTCTCATCGTGGAGTTTGATCAAGCAAAGTATGAGGAAGCATTATCCTCTGGATCGCTTAGCCCCAAGGCTAAGCACGATGTACACAAGACCTTCAAGAAGGTCAATTCTGTTGTCGAAGTGCCGAAGAAAGCCCTCTCCTTCGGCCAGGAACTCAAGTTGGCTCTGCAGGCGGAAAATCCCACCTCCGCGTCAGCCCAACGTGCTTCAGGCCACAAACGGCCTTTGGAAGAGACAAGTCCTGTAAACGTCGATGATGTTGCTGCTAAGGCTTTGAGACAAGCCAAAAAGAACGCCGCTCGCCGACGGAGAAGATCCATACGACGAGCACACTTACGTGAGAGCCGAATGTTGGCTCAACGCGAAGATCGCGTTCCTAAAGCTTCAGCCGAACTTAGCGTTCCCAAAACAGAACGCTCGCTTCGTGGCAATGAACCCAATTATGAACCTCGGCTAATTCAGCTGAAACGCGACCCTGAGTGGCGCGTTGTCTCCTCAAAATGCAGCCCTCAGAAGGAAGCTGTCAAACGCGACCCTCAGGGAAGCGTTCAATTAAAACACGACCCTCGCGGGTCTGTTTCACCAATTAAACGCAACCCACAGGGAAGCGTTCAATCAAAACACGACCCTCGCGGGTCTATTTCCCCAATTAAACGCGACCCCCAGGGGCGCGTTCAAACAAAACAGGACCCTCGCGGGTCCGTTTCATCATTTAAACGTAGGCCTCGGCCTAACGTTTACAAATCCCAACGCGACCCTCGCGTTAATCTTCAAGAACGCCACTCTGGTGCTGTTCTTCGAGAACGCGATCTTCAAGAGGTCCGCCAGGTTCAGAAAGATCAGCGGGGTTTCAAAATCCACGTTCGACAAGAACTAGTCTCACCTACCCAAGGGCAGGGGGTTCCATCTCCACTTCCAAGCCCGGGGAAAAGTTCCTCCCAAGTTCCTGATCTGCGGGAATTATTATCAAGAGGAAAACCAACAACACAAGCAGCTCACTCGTGTCAATGTGAGAGGCTCATCTCGGCAGTCCTGTCAGAATGCCCTTGTTGTGCACCCGCACCTCGACAGTCAGTATTCGATAGGTTGACAAACGTTGTTAGGCCAACCAAACGACAACGCCGCAACAGAAAGAAGACAACTGAAGCGGAATACCCTCAGGTCACTATCAACATGGTCGGCCGAGGGAGGGCCTCGCATACTGATTCTGACGAGTCACAAGAGAGTCATCCACCAACTGTCCGAGAAATTTGTGACCAGTTCGAAGGAGTATATCAGAATACTCGGACTCGGACGGGAACTATTCGCCCGGTTGACTATCAAAAATTAGCCAAGGGCATTACAACAAGTGAGGAACATTCGGCAATAGCCGAATCTCAATCTTCAAGCTCTGTCGGAGCACGCGAGGTTTCCGCTTATACAACAGGGAACCACGAAGACATAGCCAAAAGAGTGGACGAACATAGTGTCATACTCCAGACGCAACAGGAGACACTTCTCCAATTAAAGGAGATGTTGGCCCAGCTTCTTGCTGAAAAAGGCCACAAACCTGAATCTTCCCGGAGAACGACTTCGAAGGGAAAACAAAGAGTGCACGAACATTCAGATCGTGAAACTCACAATCTGGGATCTTCTTCCGAAGGTGAGAGGGAGATAGAAAAGGAACTGCATCCTCAATCCACCAAGGTGGACGAACTGGAGGCTCGCCTCAACGCAATCGCCAACAGGAGCGAGCTTCGCGAAGAGGGAGTAGTACGGCCTTACCCTGCTGAGTGGGATACAGCTCCCTACCCACCAAAATTTAAGGCCCCTACCTTGCAACCTTTCGATGGTACAGGATCGCCGAATCAACACATCTACTACTTCAAATCCCAAACTGGAGACGTAGTAGCGAATGATGCTATCCTGACCAGGTTATTCATCGGTACCCTTAAGGGTGTCGCTTTCGAATGGTTCATGAAGTTGCCTGCTGGATCTATCCAAAAATGGATAGATCTGGAAAGGCTATTCTTAGCCAGATTCTTTGAGGACGATACAGAAGTCTCTGTCCCAACTCTCCTTGCCACTAAGCAAAGGAAAGGAGAGTCAATCAAAGCTTACGTGGAGAGGTTCCGCAGCATGGCGTTGCGATGCCCCTCAGGTATGACTCAATCAACTCTGGTTGAAACGTGCAGGCACAACCTGCAGACCCAACTCCTCGCTCAGATGGGAGTAGCAGAGTGTCGCTCCTGGAGACAATTAGTTTCGCAAGGAGAACAAGCAGAAGAGATAGTGGCGCGAGTCAAAGCTGAAGAAGAGCCACAACCCAAGCCGCAGCAACAACGCAATCAGCAAAATACCCAGCGGTCTAAGGGAAAAGAGACTCTAGCAGCCGACTACACGCGAGTGCCACCACCTACCAAGCAAGGCAAAGCGCCAAATCAACAAAGAGCGCCCAAACAATATTCGTTCAAAGAGGAGCATGTGGATACCTTATTCCAATTGCTTCGAAAGAACAATAAACTCCAGTTGCCTGAAATCAGAAAACCAGATGAAGCGGGGAAAGTTGATGATCCCAACTATTGCCGTTATCACAGATTCCTTGGGCATCCTACCAAGAAATGCTATGTCTTCAAAGACATCTTGCAGAATTTGGTAAACGCTAATGTGCTCACCTTGAAACCAGAGCAGAAGACCGTATCCACTAATATGATAGCGGTCCAATTTGGTGACTTTCCCCCGGTGGTAACCGCGAACGGTGTTGTACCCATCCGCAAGGGAGAAATGCACTTAAAGAATGCTGACTTGCATAGTCAGAAGGACAGGGGGTTGGTACCCCTCACCACCCCAAAAGGGGAAATCATGTGGGTCCACCCTGATTTGCTTGAAGATCAACAGTGGACGAGCATCTCGTCCAGAAAGAAGGGAGGCAAGGCTAAATCTTCCAACATGATTAGCCCCTCCGTTGCCGAAAACGATGATCACCTTAAACCTCTTACTGATTCAGAAGAGGAGAGGATTGTCCTGGCAGCATATCCAGGAGACAATCCTGGCACTCGGTCAGGAAAAGCCTACCTGAGGGATTATGGCCAGAATGCTCAAGAGGTGGAAGAACAGCCCCAAGACGCTGGGGGTTCTGTGCCAAAGAAGCCGGTCGACAAAGGCAAACAAAAAGAGCTCCGGTTCAACAAGAATCTTCATCAGGAACTCGGGGAGTCAAGTGCTCCCTTTCAATTCAACGTCATGGCACAACTGGCTAACATACCGGCTAGGATCACTTTATATGAGCTCTTGAAGTTATCTAAAACTACCAAGGAAGCTCTAATCGAAGCTTTAAAGAATACGGAGAGCTTTATTACGCAAGTCACTCCGATTCCCGAGGCTTCTGATGATCAAACTTGTCTGCAATGCCTGCAAGCGGCGAGAAGTCTACCATGCATATCGTTCACACAAGAAGACATGCAGGTCAAACACGAACATGACCGACCACTGTACTACACAGGGTATATTGGATCTTCGGAGATTAGTCGTGTTCAGGTTGACCCGGGTTCAGCGCTCAGCATCATGCCCTACAGGGTCATGCAGGTATTAGGGATTCCTATGCACCGACTGCACACTACCCAGACTACTATCTTCAGGTTCAATGCAAACAGTACCCGACCCCTGGGGAAGATTAAGCTCAGGTGCCAGATCGGAGATCTCAAGTCTGAGGTAGCATGCTACATCATAGATGCGGACACGTCTTACAATCTTTTGCTAGGACGACCATGGATACATGCCAACCGCATAGTCCCATCCACTCTGCACCAGGTTATGAAGTACGCTAATGACGAGGGCGAAGTTCGAACCCTAATCGCAGAAAAATACCCCTTCCGAGGAGTAGAAAACTTCCACACCGACTCCGTCTTCTATCTGGATTCCCAGGAGAAAGGAGATGTAGATAGCGGTAACGAAGCTGACATCGAGCCAGATCCTGACGAAGACTGTCCTTGGGAATTAAACTTTGATGTAATGGGTCAGGGTGAGAGTAATAATGATGTACCGAGTGGGGGCGAGTGGTGCATTAATGAAGATTTCATTTTAGCGTACTTGTCTGATGTCTCTCTTAACAATAAACAAATAGAGAATAATTCTAGTGCAGGTACCAACCCATGGCACGTACTGTGCACGGCATCACTCACATTGCCGATCGAGTCATCCCTCGTTTCAGAGGAAGAAATAGAGGATGCACAGAAAGCCTTCTTCAAAGTCCCATCCAAAAGGAAAGGGCGGAAGCCGATCTGTTTCGGAAAAGTCAAACCGATACAACTCAAACGAGGAAGTTCGGACGAAGGTGATGGAGTTCCTCAATTCCATTATCACGAACCTAATTCCCTCCGGTTGATGAAACAAATGGGGTATGACTTTGACGAGAAGCAGGGTCTAAATTTCGGGAAAGGAAGGCGAACACCAATCCGAATGTCCCTAACCCCCGAAGGGAAACCCCCAGATTACTATCAAAAGACTAGAAGGGGTTTAGGATTTGTCACACCTCCCGCTGTCTCAGAAAATGAAATAAGTAATTATCTGCGTCAGGACCGCTCATCCGGAACATCTGCATATGAGTCTGATGTCAGTGTCGGACCTCTCTTTAGAAATCTGACCGCGAATATGGTTTCAATCAATCACCCGGATGAAAATGCAGGGGACGATGAAGGGTTAATGGAATCGATCAATGACCCCTGGATCAAACGTCTTAACATTTTGTGGGATATGCGATTCGAACAACGCGAACCACCCACTGAAGATAAAGTGGTCCAGGTTAATATGGGAGACGCACAAGACCCTAAACCCATTTTCATATCTGAGAATTTATCATCATCCGAGAAAGAAGATCTTATATCTCTCATCCGAGAATATATAGATGTCTTTGCTTGGAATTATGAAGACATGCCTGGCCTTGACCCGAAAGTTGCCGTGCACCGTCTCAACATTGATCCGGATGCCAAACCCGTTAAACAACAACAACGTAGGTTTCGTCCGGAAATTATGGAATCAATCGAGTCTGAAGTGAAAAAGCTTATAGACTCGGGTTTTGTCAGGGAAGAACAACACCCAGACTGGGTAGCTAACATTGTTCCAGTTCCCAAGAAAAACGGTAAAGTCCGTATATGCATCGACTTCCGCGACCTTAACACAGCCTGTCCAAAAGACGAGTTTCCACTTCCTATCACGGATGTCATGATCGATAATACCTGCGGATACGAAAGAATGTCTTTCATGGACGGGTTCTCCGGGTACAATCAAATCAAGATGCACCCGGACGACGAGAAGCATACTGCATTCAGAACACCGCTGGGGGTGTATTGCTACACAGTGATGCCCTTCAGCCTGAAAAATGCAGGTGCAACCTATCAACGTACAATGAACACTATTTTCCACGAACATCTGCGTAAGAAGATCGAATGCTACGTTGACGACATCGCGGTGAAAAGCCAACATAAAGGTGATCATCTTACAGATCTGAAAATGATGTTTGAAATCATGCGAACACATCAGCTGAAGATGAATCCTACAAAATCATTTCTCGGAGTATCAAGTGGAAAATTCCTGGGATTTATTGTCACATCCAAGGGAATTTCTCTTGATCCAGAGAAAGTACGTGCCATCCAAGGCATGCAACCGCCGAAGAACCTCAAAGAACTTCGAGGTTTGCAAGGTAGACTAGCCTACATCCGGAGGTTCATATCTAATCTTTCGGGGCGCTGCCAACCTTTCTCGAAGCTCATGAAGAAGGGAGTGTCCTTTGTGTGGGATGGGGAATGTCAAAAAGCATTTGAAGAGATCAAGAAATATCTCACCCAGCCACCCGTTCTCGTGGCCCCTATATCAGGAAAACCATTCCTGTTATATGTAAGGGCTATGGATCATTCGCTAGGAGCGCTGCTGGCCCAGAACGATGATCAAGGTCATGAGCAAGCCATCTACTATTTAAGCAGGACCATGATGGGAGCCGAACATCGGTACAACCCGGTCGAGAAAGAATGTCTCTCTTTGGTATTCGCGGTTCAAAAAATGCGACATTACCTAGTTGGACAGACAATTCATGTCATCTCGAAAGTGAATCCTTTAAGAGTCCTGATGACGAAACCATCGTCTTTGAATTGTCGGCTTGCAAAATGGGCCATCCTTTTGTCACAATACGACATGCAATTTATGCCCCAAAAGGCAGTCAAGGGTCAAGCATTGGCAGATTTCTTAGCCGATCACCCGGTGCCAGGGACATCTAAGTTGTATGAAGAGTTGCCCGACGAAATTGCCGAAGCTTGTGTTGCTCAAGAATCTACACAAGTATGGAAATTATTCTTCGACGGCGCGTCTAGAGCAAACCCTCACGGAGCGATTACTGCGGGAGTAGGAGTGGTGCTCGTATCGCCTAATGGTCACGTAATCCCAAGAGGATTTTCCTTAATCGAACCGTGTACCAACAATGTAGCTAAGTATAACGCGTTGCTACTAGGGATGCGACTTGCCGAAGAACTCAATATTCGGCGCCTTGAGGCTTATGGTGATTCTCAACTCATTGTAAATCAAGTCCGAGGAGAATACGAAGTACGTCATGAGGACTTAATCCCATACTACTTCGCAGTGCTGAATCAAGCTAAGCAGTTCGAGGGATTCTTTATCGAATACATTCCACGAGCCCAGAACGCTTACGCAGATGCTTTGGCTTCATTAGCAACCTCGTTGGCATTACCACCAGGAACCGAAACGACAATCCCAGTCTCAGGACGTGAACTATACTCCTCCAAGATTCCTAAGGAGGAAAGCTCAGACGGGACAATGACGGAGGAAGTCTGTACGACCTCTATAGAATTCGAGTCTAGAGATTGGCGATTTCCATATATTGACTATGTCTTATACGGAATCTTGCCTGACGATCCTAAGGAAGCGGCCGGCATTAAACGAAAGGCCCTCCGATTCTATTACAATACAGTCACTCAGACTCTGTATCGTAAATCCCATGACGGTATTTTGCTCCGATGTCTTTCTCAAAAGGAAGCAAAAGAGGCCCTCAAGGAAGCTCATGGAGGGATGTGCGGAGCTCATCAGCCCGGAGCTAAATTAGGGGATCGCCTCCGACGAATTGGCTATTACTGGCCAAAGATGTTCTCAGACGCGGTTGACTACGCTAAACGTTGTCACGCATGCCAAATTCATGAGGATTTCATCCACCAAGCACCTGGGAACTTACATCCCACATTTGCATCATGGCCATTTGAAGAATGGGGCATGGATATCGTAGGTCCAATTTCTCCTCCGACTTCTAAAGGACATCGGTTCATCCTGGCTGTGACCGATTATTTCTCCAAGTGGGCGGAGGCAATCCCGTTGAAAGAAGTTAAAACTTCCAACGTAATCAAATTCATCAAACATCATGTTGTCTACCGTTTTGGAGTCCCGAGGCGGATAGTTCATGACAACGGGACACAATTCGTCAGTTTTGGGTTCCAGAGATTTTGTGACAAGTTCAGAATCCAGAGCGTTGCATCTACGGCATATTATCCGCCGGCGAATGGTCTTGCAGAAGCCTTCAACAAAACCATTGTGAAACTTCTCAAGAAATTTGTCTCCAAGAGTCGACGCGATTGGGATGAAAGACTCGGCGAATGTTTGTGGGCTTACCGCACAACGGTAAGGACCCCTACAAGAGCTACACCATTCTCGCTGGTATATGGCTGTGAAGCCGTATTACCACTAGAGATTCAGATTCCTTCTCTGAGAGTCGCTATCACGACGGGGCTAACAGAAGAAGAAAAGCATCAACGGCGCCTGCAAGAACTTGAAACCCTCGACGACAAGCGACTTCAAGCTAAGCAGCAGATCGAACTATATCAAGCTCGGATTTCCAAAGCCTATAATAAAAAGGTTAAGGAACGAACTTTCAAGAAAGGCGATTTGGTCTTGGCCAACAGACGACCCATGGTGATGACACACAAAACCAAAGGGAAGTTCAATCCTAAATGGGAAGGGCCCTTCGTAATAGACTCAGTTTATTCGAACGGAGCATATCGTCTTATCAATCAACAAGGAGACAGGCTCATGATGCCAATCAATGGGAAATTCCTAAAGAGATATTTCCCGTGAATCATGTAGCCCCCTAATCCCCAGCCAGATCAGGCTGGGGGTTGCCTATTTATAGTGTAACTCTATTTTGTATCTCGTCAAGTTAACACTACACTTCTGACGATTGAAATTTTCTAGAATTACTCCAAGTAATAATAAAGAGAATTTCGTTCTTTCCAGTTAACACTATATTTATAGCATTTTGCATGCCTTTTTCATTGTCTTGAAATATATTTCAACAAAAGTGATAATGCAAAACAAAACGATATCATTTTCATTCAACATTGTTAACTTTGATACAAAGGCGCCGATGAGCAAAATGAAAATGATACAGAAATCCCTTAATAAAAGAAAAAGGGGCACAAGACTTAGGCATCAGGTTTCATCAATTTGAGAGATTTCAGCCTGGATTTGAGGGCAGAGAGTTTCTTTTCATGAGTCACCCTGACTCGTTCCTGGATCTCTCTCCTGAGCTTAGCTTCGACAGGTTCGGCAGCAACAATGTCTTTGCGAATCTTCTCAGCCGCGTGGAGCGTACGGCAAAAATCAGTGTAGATACGATCGCCTTGAAGCTCTAACTCTTTTCGAGCGTCTTCGTATTGAGCCAACTGAGTTTTCTTCTGGTCTAACTCCGCCTCCAAGCGAGCAATGTCTTTTTCAGTGGCACGAATAGCAGAAACAACACCTTTGGTGTCGGTATAGGCCCGGGTATGCTGCCTCCGTAAGAGAGATATGCGTGCCTTCTTATCAGACAAGTCCTTGCAAAGGTCTTCTCGACGATGCGACTTGGAGATCATGGCCAAGGAAAGAGCGGGTTCCACTTCAGAGTCCGGATTGGTGTGCTGCAATTTTTTAAAAGCTGCCAGCTCTGTCTTCAAGAGAGCAACTCCTCCCTTGCAGTGCTCAGTCCATGACACATCTCCCTTAGCCTCGATTTTGTCCAAACACTTGGTCAAGATGGGCTCACAGTCTTCAAAAGAAGCACCATCAAGACGGACTAGATCAGTAGTCATTTGTATCCAGTACTCCAATTCTTCGATCAGTTTCTTCAAAGCTCTTGAGCGTGGAGGAGGAATGGTTGGATAGATTGGACCTGCATCTTCTTCATGGACAGATGACTCAGCGAGTTCAGAAGAAGAATCCTCGTACATACTTTGGTCCCGGGAAGAAAAAGAAGATGCGGATTCAGAACTCCCAACAGACAGTACTTCCTCGATCTTAGTTTCTTCAGGAATAGGAGGAATTAATCGAAGCATCTCTTCCTCTCCACCGGTTAAGTGCGCGACAGGCGCAGATTTCATTGCGTCACCCATCAATTTGGCCTTCTTTGAATTTTTGGCTACGACAGGCAGCCGTTTACGCATTCTCCTATCATACTCAGCCTGCTCAGCAGCAGAAAGAGCCTTCTTACCCGATCTCAGAAGACGAGGTTCAGAAGCAGGCACTTTTGGAATTGGTTTTTCTTCGGGAGAGTCAGCAATCGGTGTTTCCTCTTCGATTTCCATAGGAGTTTCTTCCTTAGGAGGCTCGATGGCAGATAAATTTCCAGGAGCTTCGACAGCCCCAGATGCTTCTTGTTCGCAGGATAGATATTCTTCTACCCCCGGCAAACGAGTGCCGGAAGAACGACTCCTCGAACGATACAATTCCCGAATCTCACTTATGCAGGAGGTATAAACATCATACCCCGTGACCTGGGAAACTTCTTCATACCAGCTGCAGAAATCAGCAACAGTGGAGCAGCCAGGCGGCGAATTGGGTAAAGTGAATTGCGCATGGGTTCCCCCGGCGGAAAAGAAGTACCATGCACGAGCTCCTTCATATAAATTCCCAACTTGAGCCAAGGCCGGGTTGGGATTGCCAACATAAAGCTGGTCATATCCAAATTGCCTAGCGAACCGAGAAGGCACGTAAGGTTCAATAAAGCACTTCTCCCGCAAGCGGAAGACCAGGTAACCCAATCTGATCATAAGAAGCCAGTTGAATGTGCCTTCTTCCAAAGAAGACGAGCCCTCAAAAAGCAAGTCCAGGAAGCGGGCATCCTTCACGTCAGCTCCATCAAAATTAGGAGTACAACAAAGCATCCGGTAATTATCTTTCCGAGATAAGAGTTGTCGAGCCCTGACTATGTAAGAATGAGTCCATGTGGCCGACTCTAATCTCTGTATGAAGGGGATATAAGCATCAGCACTCTCCGATACTCCCGTCATCAAGGAGGGGCAATGCAGCACGAACCAGGCCACCAAGTACGTATACGGCACTGGTATGCGTGGCTGGGGGTTCTTCCCGGCTTTCTTCCTGGCGACCTTAACCGTCGAGGTACCGAGCAGATCGGAGGTCAACATCCTTAGGCCGTTTTGAATGCAGCCGACCATGGCAGTGAGGAGGCTCACGGGTCTCCCATGTGCTAGCAAAACAGCTGGATATACAACCTCAGCCAAGATCGCTTCTATTGGTCTTGACGGCATTACACACCGTTTCAACCAAACCATAAAGAAGCCCGCAAGTAGAGCCGTGTCAGAAATGGGAATTGTAGCCTGGTGGTGGAAATTTTCAAACTCAACACCAGCCTCAAAATCCTCTTCTACATGCTCTGTTTTGTAGATGGCGTTAGAAGCCTTAATCCGAGCTTTGGCCTCTTTGGGAGAGATGGCTGCAACACGAGACACGGCTACATCTTTCCGGTTTAAATTCTGAAAGAGGTATTCCGCCCACGTGGTATGCATGATGCCTCCCCCACGCACCCCACAGACTTGAGCACAGATGTGGAAGTGGCACATCAACTCCCAGAAAGTAGCATAAATTTCTGGGTGCGCCAACCTCAGTCGGGAAAGCTCTTCGGTAGTGGGAATGAACTCCTCATAGGGTGTTTTTCCAAGTGGCAATCCCGACACTGCTTGCATCTCATGGAGAGCAAAACCTAACTCTCCTGCAGGTGTGAAAAATGTGCAACTGTCCGGGTTATATTTCTCCAACATAGCGAAGAAATTATGGAAGCTCTGCACGACTCCCCGTCGAGTAGCTAACACGGGAATTGTGAGACCCGATTGAGTGAGTGACTCCTTAAGCTCCTTAAGAACAAAGTCAATCATACGGGTCCACCAACCTCCTTCTCCGGAACAAACCCATCCAGGGGATCTGAACGCTTGGGTAGAAAATTCACCCTGAGCCATAAGGAATTGGCGAATAAAGATGTTCGCTGGGCGTGGCATCTCCTGAACCAGCTCCTTTTTCTCAAACAAACCAGGTCTTAATCCCTTGAGCTGCCCTCCGATTTGTGTACGAGCCCGTCGACCAGATCCGAACGACACATTTTCCTTCTCTTTGACTATGTCAAAAGTCAGACCCCGACGGTGGCTTGCATTCAAAAAGTGGGAAAGGGGATACATCCTCTTCATGTTTGGAAGGAAGAAGTAGCGATTGTCAACTTTCCGCAACAGCTTCGAATCTTCTACGTGTACGAAGTGATCATCGATGGATATGCGATCTCCGAATAAGAACGCCGGTTTGGGAAACTGTGTATGACCAGCAGGGGTCTCCATGTCCAAATCAGTAATCAAAACTCTAAGAGTTGAACATCAAGGAGATCTAATCATGTCCGTTCTCTCGGAGTCAGCGAAAGTGCAAAGCGGAACTGTGTTTTGAAGACTGAAAGTTTCATTTGCATCAGGTCCGCCAATATACCCAAAATGATACTCTTGTGAAAGCGGCACGTTCGGTAAAAGCACTACACAATCAAAAGCAGATATTAATGAGTTATCGACATAAAGAGGAAACCCAAAGCAAAGGGTTAAAGTCTCATGTCAAATCTCCAACGCGAGGGTCGAGCCCCGCGTCAGAAAACTCCAACGCAAGGGTCGAGCCCCGCGTCAGAATTCTCGTGTTAAAAAAAAAAAAATTGGAACGCGAGGGTCGGACCCAAAGGGGATCCCAATCCCGCGTTTTCATCCAGTTAGAACGAGTCATCTCCCTCGTTATCAAGAACCCATTTAGGGTTTTCAGAAAACTTGCCAAAGCAAGTTCTTTTAGTCGGCACCTACCACGACAGGGAGGTTCTTGCGACGGCGGGGATGACGACGACGTCATAACACGATCAGGAATACCGCCGGCGCCCTCAACCGACGGTGTTTCGGAAGTCGCTCCGGCGATTTTCTTGGAGCTTGAACCCATCCTCCGTGGCGCCATCAGCACAGTGGATCGGAGGAGATGTTTTCGAACGAAGAAGACGAAGTTCGTCGGAGATCTCGCCGAAGTCAAACGAGATTTCTCGTTCTTGGAAATAGCCAAAATTTTGAGAGTCAAGTGACTCTTGACATGACCACTCAGGTCTATTTATAACAGCCGTCAAACTGTTGAGATGGTACGGGATTCTAGGGAAGAATCCCAATCGTCTTCAAAACGCGAAGCCCACTATCGCGTTCAAATTTCAAAAGGGGCAAAGCCCAAGCCCGCGTCACTAAGGCCTGAACCTCGCGTTCCAAACCTTAAACGCAAAGGTCACCTTAGCGTTATAACTCTTTGATACTTAGCCTCTAAGTTCATGAGTTCTTTTTAACAGAGTGCGTTCAAAACTCTGTATCTCATCAACCCATCAGGTTAATATTACACCTCAGATGGTCATCATCCTAACAGAGATTGAATTTAGCTATTATCACCACCAATATAACTACAATTCCTCTGTTAAAGTCCACTTATCGATTCTCATTAACAGAACGATAAGTCCTCAAAATCACTCAGATTATTGTCAATTTATTAGCTCTTTCCAACAGGGCAATAAATAACCAGTTTATCAACTCTTCTCAGTGGGATAATAAAAGTACCCAAGATCTTGTTCAAATCCTTAGTATCACAATTCATCACTCCGATGATGAAAATAATACTTAGTGATTTTCCCCAGCAAGACATAAAAGGATTTTATCCCCACAGATGTCATGTTAAAACCACACCTCTGACAAAATCAACTTATCGACTCT
>BQKN01064010.1:0-11154 GCA_022839385.1 Asparagus kiusianus
TTGTGTGTGTGTGTGTGTGTGTGTGTGTGTGTGTGTGTGTGTGTGTGTGTGTGTGTGTGTGATTGATCATGATATATGGAATTTTATTTTGATAAATACAGTTAAAGTGAAGAAAGAGGTTTTGTTCTTCGTTTGAGTTTTTATGCATGATTTAGGGTTTTGAATATCAATTTACTACAAATAATCATGTTACATATATGAGTTGTTTACAGAAGATTTTATCTACTGTAGACCTATTTTTCTCGCAAGTTTCATGTTAATATATATATGGTTTCACCATACAAATACGTCACGAATACAATATATGATCACATCTTTAGAACATGGAAATTTTGGCTCACGGTCGACAACGCCCTAGCAGCGGTCGACCGCGTGAAGGACAGAGGCCCGGATAGGCCCTAGAACCCGTCGCGGTCCACCGTCGCATATTCGCGGTCGACCGCCAAGCTGCATTTTTGGCCTGTGCATGTTTTCTTTGTTGCTTTGCTTTTCGAGTGAGTCTCTCGACCTTGCACTGCTATGATACAATGTTTATGAGCTGTTTAACATCTGAAATGTCAGTAAACACCAGATATGGATACGTACACTAAGATATGTACACGTATGTTTAAAATATGATGTGTTAACATGATAAATAAGAAAAATACATAAATATTATGTTTCCGGAATAGAGAGATGGAACCTATTTTCGTAGGGCGATTAAGTAAGAGTATTACAAAAGTATCGTCATATTATGTTTCCGGAATATGGACATGAAACCTATTTCCGCAGGGCAATTGAGTAAGAGTATTACAAAAGTATCGTCATATTATGTTTCCGGGATAGGGAGATTAAACTTATTGTCACAGAGCGATTGAGTACGAATATTAAAAGAGTATCGCTAATGTATAAGAGATGCACTTTTGTAAGTAATATAAATTATAAATTGGTTTCCATTTTTTTAATACCCGTGAGTAGGGTGCTTTCTCTGAGACTGTGACTTACACAACATGGTATTTGGTTGGCTTTTGTTTGGATGAGTTCCTTTTATGGTCATTTGTGCACTATCACTTGTTTATTCACTCTTGTTCATATATCCTTGCATATATCAACTTGAATGTCAATATTGTTAGGATATATTTGTTAATTAATTTTAATCGGCATTAATGTCTAATAAGATTAGCAATAACCCTATTCACCCCCCTCTAGGATACTTTCAATTGGTATCAGAGCTTGGTGCTCTTGATTTAAGGTTTAACCGCCTTGAGTTAACGGTTCAAACTTTAATATTATTGATAATCTTGTTTTGATATTATTTAATTCGCTTCTCATATATTATGGATATGTTCGGTGTAGGCTACGATATAAATGTTGCTCCTAGATATAGTAACTTCCCTTATGAACAATGGTGTTGTAGATTCAAAATTTTTGTTGAATCTAGAAACATAGATTTATGGGAAGTTATTGACAATACTTATATTGTGCCCACTTCGGAGAAATCCAAGTGAAGCAAACATGATAAGAAAATATTTACTATGAACAAGTTAGTGTTAGAATTTATGCATGAAGCTTTTGGTCCATGTATTTCTAACGAACTTGCTCATTTTGATAGTGCTTATACAATTTAAAAATTATAACAAGTCATGGGGACCGAACTCCGTGATCATATCTTGTGTTTGAATTCCTCAATTGAAAGAGCAAGCCACCTCTTTGTAAACTCAAACTTAAATACTTAAACAAACTTTAAAAATACTTTTAAACTTTTGTTAAAGCCCACTTGAATAGTTCATCTGGTGAGAACAATAGAGGTTTATATAGAAAGAAAAACCAATACACAAAACCCAATGAAAACCAGCAAAAATGATAAAATAACAAAGGCTGGAAATATAACCCTTGGAGCTGGTCAGTCGACTAACGGGATGCATCAGTCGACTGATGAGCTGATTGTTGTATTCATTTTCCAGCTTATCAATCATCTGGTGATCTTTATCAGTTAACTGATGGACCATCAGTCGACTGGTCAGTCGACCAAAATAAAACAGAAACTATTTGATGATTGCAGGCACTTTCATCAGTCGACTGATAACACTGTATCAGCCTGATATGAATAGAAAAACTGATTTTTGAAGTGCATTTAAAAATAGAAAATAAATTCCAAAAGATGTAAAACTTTGAAAAATGATTGTAAATATGATAATACACATGTTACAAAAACTGGTTTTCAAAAAAGCATCTCCCAAATGTAAAATATTATTATTTTGCAAATATGTCCAAAACATGAAAACATAAGACACTTGTGTTTTGTAATTTTGACTAAACCATATTTTAAAACTTTATAAAATGATTTTATAGACTTAATAAAATATGTATAAAGTGATATTGAAGTTTATAAACTAATAAACCAATATTTTCATAAAAACACTTATATTTTGATAAAATCAACAAATACGTGTGTGTGATTAATATAAGCTTAAAGTATTAACACACAAGTATAAACCTATACTATAAATAATAAACTATATACCCAAGCTTGATGAAGGTCTTCAATGAGCTCGACTTGGTAAATATGCGGATGAAGCTTGAACTTGGATCTTCAACTTGAATTGCATAGGCTTCATACCATAATTCCGCTAACCTCCATTGGATATGATCGTGAATGCTCGATTCCATCCAACCTCCAACATATTGTTTGCCTAGAATAGATACAAAACACAAATATTAGACAAATAACATTAGATATAAATTGTTTGTAAATCATCATTAAAACAAAAGGACCTAACAACCTTTTCGTCGTCGTCTCCAGTTCATCGTTGAGACCTCTTCCTCATCGAGACCCATACGTCCTAGTCTCCAGTTCGTCATCGAGACCTCTTCATTGTCGTCATCTCCAATTCATCATCGAGACATGTTCATCATCATCTGTAGTTCATCATTGAGACCTCTTCCTCGGCATCATCTCCAGTTCGTCGAGGAGACGTGTTCGTCATCATCGTCTCCTATTCTTCATCATCACATATTCTTCATAATTAGGTATCTTCCTTAATTATTTGATTTCATATGGCCTGCATCGGTTCTTATTTGTTTTTTCGCTTCCTACTACTACTGAAGTTATTGTATGCATTATCATGATCTTGTTTCAAATGCTTATATGAATCACATTTATTTGAAACCTAACATGATCACCTAGATTGAGCATGATAAATTTCACATAGTTTATTCAGCAGCAAGAACATCCCAGTTTAATTTGACTATGAGTATATTTGTTAGGGAGTTTGATTTCAAGTTTCAAGGATTACCACATTCCTCAACGATAACTGATATTAGCCACAAGTCATCTATTTGCTACCAAATGTTTCTTGATGACATCCAACATCGTCTGTATCATTTATTAAAAATATCAAACTAAAACCCTAGCAGTGGGAAAACAAAACTCCCGAGCTAAGCTGCACGAAACTAAGACATGGGTATCGATCAAAATACGATGAAAATAGAAAATTTAGGGTTTTCAAGAGTGGGTTCTTACAGCCACTGGAGTGTCGACTCTCTGAACATTACTCTCCTCGACTAGAATCTCCATGGTTTTGAGGCGCAGAGCTTTGACCTCAGATTCCTTCAAGGGCTCGCATCATTTCTACATAAGCCAATTTTTTTAACTTTTGATATTTCTAAATACAACATCAAATTTCTTTAACTTTTATCAAGAAAAACCTCATGAAGGATTTTCTATGTTAGCCAACCTCTCTCTCTCTCTCTCTCTCTCAAACTAACTTGACGAAGAACACAACCTATTACGAATGGACTAAAATAATCTATTAATAAAATCCCTAACAATATAGAAATTTAACAAATTAAGGTTAAATCTAATTAGAGGCTCCTATTTAGGGGTCTAATTAAAAATTAAAGACTTGGAGGTCCAATATAGAAATAAACAAGATTTAGGGGTCTTGTATCATAAAAACCCCTTTGTTGTATTGCTTTATATTTTTTCCCCAACCTCATGAAGGATTTGTAATCATGCATGATGTCTTGTTGACTATGTTTGCATTATGCATTACACCAATGACAACATTGTAAGAGTGTTTTTATATAAATTCCACGTTGACCAATGATTGCATAAATAATAGTTTCTGATTGACACCATAGGTCAGCATCTTTTCCTTTAGATTCTGAATGACCCTACATCTGAACATATGAGTCTCAAAAGAAAATTAAGCATTTCTTTTGTTTAGTTTTTGACGTGGTTAAAATATTTTTCAAAATTTTTTTGTACATTGCTTGAAATTGTTAGACCCTAAGGCTGCTAGAAAAAAACCCTAGAGGGGGGGGGGGTGAATAGGGTTTATGCTAATCTAATCCGATTTTATGCAAATTAAAACTAATTAATAAATATATCTTAGCAAGTATGATATGCTACAAGATAAGTGCAAGGATATACAATATAAATAAGGGTGAACAATATGATCAATCAACAATGGCGATATAACAATATGCAATAATAAATGCACCAATGCCAAACCCAAACACAAGGAAATGATCACGGAGTTCGGACCTTCCGTCCTACGTCTATGCTCCCCACTCTCGGGGAGAATCCACTACACAACCAGGTTTGGAAGCCGAAACTTCTCTACACACTCGGTTTTCTAGCTAACCGAAAACTCTACACACTCGGTTATCAAGTCAACCGATAAATCTCACAAATCCTCACAATATACATACACAAACTATAACCTCAAGTGTTGGTCCTTACGTATCGACTCCCTCAAGTGCTCGGAATTATCACCTCTCACTAGGCCATCGACGCCACTCCTCTTGGTATCGACTCCATCCTCACCACACACTCCTCTCAGTGTACAAGTGTATTACAAAGTGAACTTCACAAATTAAGCACAACAAATGATTATTCTCTAAACAAGGTGAGAACTCAATTAGGCACAACTCTAAGTCACAAACCCCAGAACCCAAAATATACTATGAATGTAAATACTATAAGCTCAATAGGTTGTGTGTGAACAAAGAGATTCAGTAAAAAACAATTTAACTAAACTCAATATAAATCTAGCTTATGGAAATTAGAAATAAAAACAATAAATAGCTAGAATGAGTTTAGGAAAACTTCTCTATATATCAAGAGAGAGAGAGAGAGAGAGAGAGAGAGAGAGAGAGAGAGAGAGATGAGTTAAAGCTCAAACACCAAAGGATGATCTCTTCTTCCTCTTGTGAAATTATCTTCACAAAACCAAAACTTTGAACAAGGCTTTAAACACCTTTAAACAAACTTAAACCCTTGTTAAACTTGATTAAAATATTTTCTTAGTTCTTCCAAAAAATGAGAGCAAAGGGGGTATATATAGGAACCCAAAATATCAGCTAAAACCCAACGGAAAAGACAAAAAAGCCCCCAGAAAATACTGCTAGAAACTAGCCGTTACTGTGCAACGGCTCTTTCATAAGTCGACTTATGAGTCGACTAATGAGTCGGCTTATATGAGTTGACTCAGCAGAAGAAAAATCGCAACTTCGCTGCACTTCGTGAGTCCACTTATGAGTCGACTAAACATGCACAGACCTGAAGTGCACAGAAAAACTCAACTTTAAACTTGGTTTAAAAATATCAAATAAATTCCAAAAATTATGAAACTTTGGGAGATGATTGTAGACATGACAATAAATATGCTACAAAAACTGGTTTTCAAAAAGGACCTCCCAAATGAGAAATATTATTATTTTGCAAAATAGTCCAAAACATAAAAATGTGAACACATGAGTTTTGACATTTTAGCTTAACCGTGTTTTGAAACTTTATAAAATAATTTTGTAGACTTAATAAAATATGTATATGATTATTGTTAAGTCTATAAACCAAAAAAAATAATATTTTCATAAAAATACTTGTTTTGTAAACTTTCAAAATAATAAACATGATTTCATTGAACTAAATAAAATTGATATTGATGAAATCATATGTAAGCATATAAACATGAAACAAAAATGTATTTTCTAATTATATTCAATTGTTTCATATTTAACTTGAAAAACCAAAACAATAAATATGAAAGATGTAATTTCATATTTATATAAACTTGGAAACAAAAACATGTATGTATACATATACATATATATACCAAAACTAAATTGTGTGTGTGTGTGTGTGTGTGTGTGTGTGTGTGTGTGTGTGTGTGTATGTATGTATGTATGTATGTATATATATATATATATATATAAACTTGTGTTGTATATATATATATATAACTATATATACTATATATATATATATACAAGGAAACCAATATAATGTGTGTGTATATATGATTGAGCTTAAAGTACCAACACACATAATGTAAACCTAAACTAATGTTACCCAAGCTTGATCTTGATCTTCAATAAGCTTGACTTGGTACACATTGCGGATGAAGCTAGAACTTAGATCTTCAACTTGAATTGCATAGGCTTCAACCACTATTCCGCCAACCTCCATTTGATATAATCGTTATGGTGCAATCCATCCATCCTCTAACTTGTTGTTTGTCTATAATTGATACAAAAATACAAACACTAGACAAACATTATTAAAAGTAAATTATTTATAAATCATCATCAAAACAAGAAGGCCAACAATCTCCCCCTTTTTTTATGATGACAAACAATTTACAAAAAGGATATATGCATGAAGAAAAATGAACATATAAATTATAATTCACATGCATATAAACAAGGAAAGGCTATACTCACAATAATTCTCCACCTTTGGCAACATCAAAAAGGGAAAACACCAAGAATGAAGAGTGTGAAAGCTCCCCCTATCAATATGCATGGGTGGGTATTAAAATATATATATGGGGATTGCTCCCCCTATCAAAATGCCATATGGAGTGTATGCAATGGCAAAACATGTGAGCAAGCATAGATAAAAAAATATGCTAAATATTACTCATATATAAAAAGACAATGAGAACACATAAAGATGTATATTTATGAAAGAAGTGTCTCATTTACACAATTATAAAGACATAGTTTAGAAAAATAGATTTATGAAATCAAAAGAAGGGAAAACATGAGGATCATGAAAAAAAAGTTTTCAAATGAAAACAAATCACTCAAATGAAATCATAAATCAAGATTTAAATCCAAGAACAATGTTTGATCAAAAAAGAAAATTTTCTTTATATAACTTGATCAAACCACTCATAGAATACATTATAAAACATGAATAGATGATCCATAAGTACAAACACATAAATATCATCATATAAGTGAAATATAATGAATTCAAAGAAACAAATCAAAATAAAATTTTTGACAAAATACAAGAGAGGCAACAATACATCAAGCTCTTAAGCTTGTTCTAACCCATATAAACATTCTAGCACCCGGTAAACATGATTTGGGAATTAACACCCAATAAACCCGGGGGGTTACATAAATATAAACCTCTCATCAAACCAAAACTAATAATCGTGAAAACAAAAGAATTAATCAAAGAAAAAATTGTTTTCATATTCAATATTTTTAAAACATATTTTTCAAAACCAAGAAAAGGAAAAAAAATGCTAAAATTCTTGGTTTAAAATTAAATTTATTTTGGTACCCAAGAATTCTTGGTACCAAGAGATTTACGGACATGACCCCTATCAATAAAGCTCAAAGCCCTAGGGTTATGAACCCTCTTAGGCACATTTGGTGCACTAACCCGGTCATAACAATAATTACTCAAATGACCCTTCCGATTGCAATTTGTGCAATAAAAGAGACTCATTTGTTTTTGTGGACCATATGCTCGTGCACGAGAACCATTTACAAACAAAGATTGTCTTTTAAAATTATTTTACAAATGAGAAACATTATCAAACAAAGGTGGTTTACTTAGGAAATTTGGCAAGTTTGAACATTTTTTCAAATCATAACAAAACTTCGTCAAATGGCCAAATCTACTACAAATATCACATTTAAAAATATGTAGTCTACTAGAAACATTTGGCAAACGTGATTTTTTTTTCAAATCAAAATAATATTCGACCAAATGACCAAAACGACTACAAGGATCACACTTGAACACACTAGCATGCTTATGATGAACTTTGTGAGAATGAGCATGTGAATGTGTAAGTGTACAAGATGAAGAAGCTACATAAGATGCACAAGGAGCATTAGCATTCTTATGTTTGTGTGCATCATAGTAAAATTTAGATAAATGATATTTTCAGCCGCATATAGAGCATTTGTAACTTTGCTATATGTGTGCATAATGAGTGGATGATGACTTAGACTTAGCACACATATTCATAAGCCTCTTATGATTATTAATGCATATTTTCAAAGTTGAATCTAAAGATGAAATGCGTTTATTCATAAGATTCAATTCTTCATTTTTAGGCATATATGCATTTTTATTAGAAGTAGAACATGAATAGTCATTTATAAAAGAAGCTGTATCATTTTGTATGTTCTCTACTTCTAACATGTCATTATTTTTATCATGAGTCAAGTTAGCAATATCCAATTTCAAATTATTATTTTCCAAATTTAGCATATCATTATTTTCTTTAAAAGCATCATTCTCTTGAGAAATGATATCAAATTTGGAAGCTAACTTCTCATGATCGGATTTTAAACCTTCATGTTTGCTTTATAAATTAATAAATTTTTATGCAATTTGTTATAGGCATGCAATAATTTTTCACTAGCACGGGCGAGTTCATCAAAAGATAAATCATATTCGGATTCGGACTCGTTTACCACACTAGGGCTATCGCCTAGTGGTCGTGTGCATGAAAATGAAGCTTCACATGAACTAGAAGCGAAATCCTCCAAAGCTTGTCGGATCGCCTCCAAATTCCCTTGATGTGCTTCTATAAGTTTTCATAATGTGTAAGCACTATCAAAAGAATCAAGCTTGTTAGACATAGATGAATCGAACGCATTATGCAAAAATTCTAACAAAAGCTTATTCATGGTAAACATACGATGATCATTTTTATTCCACTTGGATTTCTCAGAAGTAGGCACAATATAAGCATCATCATCTCTAATTTCCCATAAATAGAAGTGTCTAGATCGAGCAAAAAGTTTAAATCTAACACACCATTAGGCATAGGGGAAATTATCTAATCTAGGAGCAATATTGATGATATAACCTAAACAAGGTGCACCGTGCATATCCATAATGTATATATGAGCAAGAAAGATAACAATAAAATCACAAAACTAGATTAGCATAAAAATAAGATAACTTGGATCTTTAACTCAAGGTGATTAGTCCTAAAATCAAAGAGAACCAAGCTCTGATACCAATTGTTAGACCCTAAGGCCGCTAGGAAAGAACCTTAGAGGGGGGAGGGTGAATAGGGTTTATACTAATCTAATCCGATTTTATACCAATTAAAACTAATTAACGAATATATCCTAGCAAGTACGATATGCTACAAGATATGTGCAAGGATATACAATATAAACAAGGGTAAACAATATGATTATGCAACAATGGCGATATAACAATATGCAATAATAAATTCACCAATGCTAAACCCAAACACAAGGAAATGATCACGGAGTTCGGACCTTCCGTCCTATGTCTCCACTCCCCACTCCCGGGAGAATCCACTACACAATCCGGTTTGAAAGCCAGAACTTCTCTACACACTCGGTTTTTTAGCTAACCGAAAACTCTACACACTCGGTTATCAAGTCAACCGACAACTCTCACAAATCCTCACAATGTACATACACAAGCTACAACCTCAAGTGTTGGTCCTCACGTATCGACTCCCTCAAAGGATCGAAATTATCACCTCTCACTATGCTACCGATGCCACTCCTCTTGGTATCGACTCCGTCCTCACCACACACTCCTCTCGGTGTACAAGTGTATTACAAAGTAAACTTCACAAATTAAGCACAACAAATGATTGTTCTCTAAACAAGGTGAGAACTCAATTAGGCACAACTCTAAGTCACAAACCCCACAACCCAAAATATACTATGAATGTAAATACTATAAACTTAATAGGTTGTGTGTGAACAAAGAGATTCAATAAAAACAATTTAACTAAACTCAATATAAATCTAGCTTATGAAAATTAGAAACAAAAACAATAAATAGCTAGAATGAGTTTAGGAAAACTTCTCTATAGATCAAGAGAGAGAGAGAGAGATGAGTTGAAGCTCAAACACCAAAGGATGATCTCTTCTTCCTCTTGTGAAATTATCTTCACAAAACCGAAACTTTGAAATTAGGCTTTAAACACCTTTAAACAAACTTAAACCCTTGTTAAACTTGATTAAAATATTTTATTAGTTCTTCCAAAAAATGAGAGCAAAGGGGGTATATATAGAAACCCAAAACATCAGCAAAAACCTAACTGAATAGACAAAAAAGCCCCAGAAAACACTGGTGGAAACTAGCCGTTACTGTACAATGGCTCTTTCATAAGTCGACTTATGAGTCGACTCATGAGTCGACTTATAAGTCTACTAATGAGTTAGCTTATATGATCGACTCAGCAGAAGAAAAATCACAACTGCGCTGCACTTCGTGAGTCGACTTATGAGTCGACTAATGAGTCGACTAAACATGCACAGACCTGAAGTGCACAGAAAAACTCAACTTTAAACTGGGTTTAAAAATATCAAATAAATTTCAAAAATTATGAAACTTTGGGAGATGATTATAGACATGATAATAAATATGTTACAAAAACTGGTTTTTAAAAAGGACCTCCCAAATGAGAAATATTATTATTTTGCAAAATAATTCAAAACATAAAAATGTGGACACATGAGTTTTGACATTTTAGCTTAACCGTGTTTTGAAACTTTATAAAATGATTTTGTAGACTTAATAAAAGATGTATATGATTATTGTTAAGTCTATAAACCAAGAAAACAATATTTTTATAAAAATACTTGTTTTGCAAACTTTCAAAACAATAAACATGATTTCATTGAACTAAATAAAATTAATATTGATGAAATCATATGTAAGCATATAAACCTGAAACAAAAATATATTTTTCAATTATATTCAATTGTTTCATATTTTTAACTTGAAAAACCAAAACAATAAATATGAAATATGTAATTTTATATTTATATAAACTTGGAAACAAAAACATGTATGTATACATATACCTATATATACCAAAACTAAATTGTGTATATATATATAACTATATATATATA
>BQKN01064010.1:16154-55394 GCA_022839385.1 Asparagus kiusianus
ACAAATTAACATAACAGATAATTCATAATTTATAGAAAGGTAGTTCTGAGCAAGCGGGATCTTGCCTCGGGTTCGTCGAATGATTCGACGCTGACGACGCGGGGATCTCGGCGTGGCTACGTGGCTACCGTCAGCGGGAGGCATCGTCGGCGACTACGAAGGGCAACGACACGACGGTTGGAGGAGCTCTCGGATGGGTGACTGCTGGAGTTTGGGCCTACGGTTTGCTGGTCGGTGGAGGGGAGCGGCGAAGGTGGTAAACGGCGGCAGCTGGGGGACGGCAAGGTGGCGGCAAGGGTCGACGGAGGCAGCGAACAGCGGGGAGTGGAAGGCCGATGGGGGCTGGGGTGGCGAGTGGTTTGCGGGGCGCTGGATGAGCGGAGCTCATGTGGGGCTGCGATCGTGATGATCGAGGCGGAGGTCTGGTAGTCGCGGGCTTGGAGTGAAGGCCGGCGACGGGATTTGGGGCAGGCGGCGAAGGTGGCAGGCGGCGGTCTGGGCGTGGTTTCGGGTAGAGAGAGAACGAGAGGGAGAGAGCGGGTGGCAGCGTAGGACTGGTGGTCGGAGGTGAGAGCGACGGTGCGGTCGAGGGCTGGCGTGGTCGGAGCTCGGGTGCGGGGTGAGCGGCAGCGGTGGTGAGCGGCGGAGAGAGGGTTCAGGCGGTTTGGGCGGCGACAGTCAGAGGGGAGGCGGCGGCTTGGTGGTGTTTTTGGTGCTGGGGGCGGTGAGGTCAGGTTGGGGAAGAAGATTGGAGGATGGAGTTTTGAGATCTGAGAGAGAGAGAGAGATGGTTTAATATTATATGTATATTTTGATAGGGTGTGTACGGGAGAGATAAGGAAGGTTTATTTTATGGAAGGGGAGAGAGAAATATAGGAGAATATGGGGTAAAAAGGAAGGTGCATTATGGGGAATGATTTGAATTGATTGGGGAAAATTTGGAAGGAATTCAAATTCAAATGAGAAAAAAATATAAGAGAGGGAAAAATTCGAAAATATCATATAATATTCTGAATTATATTAATAATTAATAATCAACCAAATATCTTTTTATTAATATTTATATACTACTATACTATGCTCACGTTTACATCAATAATAACAAGGCATTAATAATATTAGTCACCAAAAGATTATATATAAAAATCACCAAACCATAAATTAATATTTAGTAGAGTTAAAAATACAAGACTATATATTTTATTATTTATTTATTTTAAAAAAACTCAGAAAATTCCAAAAATTAGGAAAAGTATTAATAAAATATAATATACATTTTAAATACTAGAAAAATCGTTTAAATACGTATCGAAAAATTACGGTTGTTACAGTTACTTTGGAAAAATAAAAAAGGTCTTGATAAGTGTCAGAGATGTAGTGCTTCTTGGTGGAAACTTGATAAACATAGAAAAGAGATCAAGTGCAAGGCAAATGGTAAAAAAAATACCAAAAAATATATTGTGATACTTTTGTCTTAAGCCGCGATTGTAAAGGCTTTTTACATGTCTTCTAAGATAGTTTATGATATGAGATGACACCATGAAAGACAAGTTTAAGATGGAGTGATGAGGCATCCAGCTGACTCTGAGTTTTGGAAAAACTTTAATGAGCTACATGAAAGCTTTGTCGAAGAGCCCTGAAATGTTAGATTTGGGCTTGCAAGCGATGGTTTGTAGCCTTTTACAAATTCAAAAGTTTTATATAGCATATGGCATGTTTTACTTGTACCATATAACTTACCACCATGGATGTGCATGAAGCAATCCAATTTTATTTTATCTATGCTCATTCCTGGTCCAACTAGTCCTGGAGATGCCATTGACACCTACTTACAACTGTTAATAGAAAAAGTAAAGGAGTTGTGGGCCTCAAGCGTTCGAACATATGATGTATCTATGAGACAAAATTTTATTTTATGTGCAACACTAATTTGGACTATTAATAATTTTCCTGTTTATGCAAATTTATCTGGATGGAGCACTAAGGGGAAATTAGCATGTCCTTATTATAATAAACACACTTACTCTATTAGGTTATCTAATGGAGGCAAGGAGAGCTATATAGGACATCATCGCTATCTTGATAAAAATCATAGTTGGAGAAATGATAAGAAATTATTTGATGGCACTAGGGAGAGAGGGTATGGAGCACCGAAGCTGCCCGGAGATGACATCCTTAAGTAGGTGGAAGATCTTATAGGGATCATCTTGACCAATCATCCTGAGAAGAAACAAAAATATCACATGAAATATGGGGAGATAATTGGAATAAGAAAGTATTTTTTATTTGCAGTATTGGAGAATCCTCTTATTGCGACATAATTTAGATGTCATGCACATTGAGAAGAATATTTGTGATAGTCTGCTGGGAACAGTCATGAACATTAAAGGAAAGAAAAAGGATAATACCAAAGCTCATCTCGATTTACAAGCAATAAGTTTAAAACCAGAGTTACATCTAAGCTAGAGAGGAGATAAACTTGTGATGCTAGCAGCTTGTTAAATTTTATCCTAAGAAGAGCAAAGCAAATTTTGTCAATTTCTAAAGGAGTTAAAAGTTCCAGATGGATTTTCATCCAATATTTCTCAATGTGTAAACCTTAAAGAGCGTAAGATTTTAGAGTTAAAGAGTCATGATTGTCACATTCTTTTGCAGCGCTTGATTCCTGTATCGATTCGTGGCCTTTTTCCTGCAAAAGTGTGTGAACCAATTATTAAACTTTCCATATTCTTCACTATATTATGTGCCAAGATATTAAGGGTGGAAGAACTAAAACAAATTGATGAGTAGATTCCACTTACGTTATGTAAGCTTGAGAAGATTTTTCCACCTTCAACTTTTAATATTATGCTGCAATTAGTAGTTCATTTAGCATCTGAAACTAAACTTTGAGGGCCTATCCAATTTTGATGGATGTACCTAGTGGAGCGTCAGCTTTATATTTATAAATCATATATCAGAAATAGGTTACATCCAGAAAGGGTCAATAGCGAAAGGATATTGTGACGCCCCATGTTTCAAGCAAGGCTGCAGTCCAAGGCGAAACCCGGAATGTCAAACCTGCCAAGCACCAAACACCATGCTATGACATATTTCACCATCACAGTCACTATCTTTCTAGTGGAAATAATAAATAGGTGAAAGTACCGATAGGCAAATAATAAAGATAGAACAAACCAGGTGTACACAAAAGCAATAAGAGAATAATCATCAGTGAGCCCAACTAAAATAGAATAGAAATATCCCTGAGTCTGAAATAAACCTCAAGTACAATGAGTCAAATAAAGAATCACTATGGCTCTCAGCCTCTACAAAATGAAATACAGGTCTAGAGTCTGAACATAAACAACTAACTGTGGAGTTCTGTAATAACTACTAAAATAATAAATAGCTAGATGGAATCTATGAAGAAATCCCATCAACCTGTGACTCTCTGTACGTCGGACTCGCTACCCGAAAGGGGGAAAAAACGAGCGTTAAAGCGCTATAGCGAGATCATCTCCACCTCTCTACAGGGGAAAGAGTACGAGTATATAAAAAAATAGAGTCAGTACATATAAGTATGAAAGCATTCATATAACTCTAACTGGAGATTAGTATTTAGGAATTCACAATACGAGAGTTAGTACGTCGAGGAAATAATCCAAACAAGGAAACCCTCATGTATATACCATGTCTCAAATTGTGACTCCCTAAATACCAACTCCAAACTCTATGAATGAAAAATAGTAAAAAAAAGGAAACATTTCAAGCCTCAAACATGTAGAATAAATATCTCATCTCAAAACTACACTCGAGTAGACGGCTCTAATGTAAGGGGATCTCATCCAAACCAAAAGTTAACCATAACCCATATCATGTAAGCCACGATCTCAAAGAAAGTACCCTACTCGCGGGAACCCAATATGGAAGCAAAAAGTACAACTGATAATACTTACATGTGTGTATCTCACTATTCCAGATACATGAGTTTACTATACTCTTCATATCTATTTATCAAATTAAATTATGACAAGAAGTATGTTAACACAACATATTCTAAACATACGTGTACATATATCAGTGTGTGTGTCCATATATGGCATTCACTGACATCCCGGGTGTTAAACAACTCATAATCATTATATCTTAACAGTACAAGGTCAAGAGACTCGCTCGAAAACTCAAACAGTCAAACAAAATATGAACAGAACCAAAGACTGAGTGGCAGTCGACCGCGATTTTGCGGCGGATGATCGCGACGGGTTTCAAAGCCTACCCAGACCTCTGTCCTGCACGCGGTCGACCACCACTAAGGCGCAGTCGACCGTGGGCAAATTTTCTAGAATCTCATACTGATTGTGTGTGTGTTTTGTGTTCATGTCGTGTTTATATGATCTGAACATGATTAAAACAAATAATACTTGCATGAAAGCATGTCTACAACAGATAAAAACTTCTGGAAGCAATCTCAACATATATAGCATGATTATTTGCATTAACTTGATATACAAAACCCTAAATCAAGCATAAAAACTCAAAACGAAGAACAAATCATCTTTCTTTAGATTAAACAACATTTTAAATCATTTTTAGATCTTAAATATTTCTGTAAATTCGTTCTCAAACTTTTTAGCATGGAAAGACCTAGTCTTTTTACATATAATACAAAAGAATTGATTTTTATTCATAAACTAGTCAATTCGGCTCCATAAAACATGTTAAAAACTCTTTAAAAATATTTTAAAAACTAGGATGGGATTAACAGAGAACTCGCCTGAGATTTGTAAAAAAACGTTTAAGATGCCAAGCCAAAGAAGATCTCCGATCCAAAATCCAAAAAGCGAACAAAAATCCCGCTTGAAAGTCTCCAATCTTCTCCAAGAATCAAATTAGGGTTTAAAAGGGGTTTTTGGTGGCTGTTAGGGTTCTTAGAAATCTGAAAATATCGTGAACATATGATATATAAATCAGAGAAAATGGATGTGGGAAATCCTCCCGTACACATTTCGTACCATTAATCCCTAGATATGAATCATAAGTCACATTTAAACTTAACCAATCTAAAATATGTGCATCCTTACTTAACCCCTAATTAGACGAAACTAGTGCGTCGGGTGAAAAATCCAAACAAAGAACCCCATATATATACCATATGTTCCGAATAATTAAGAGCTAAGTGTTGAATGAACCATTCTAGCATTAAATATAAATGTGACTAAACAACACATATAATCATTCTATCAACGCATATAAACACATTTAAATATCAACACCTTACCTATTCAAACAGGTGCAGGTAGTCACGATGTACATCCTCCTTGCACTCCCAAGAAATATCTTCGGCTCCTTGTCGGTTCCACTGAACTTTCACTAATGAAATAACTTTGTTTCTAAGCTTTTTATTCTCTTTAGCAAGAATACATATCAGAATCTCCACAGTAGTCAAATCATCATGGATCTCAACCTCTGGTGAATCAATCACCCTCTGCTGCTCTTCGTCACACAAATGCTTCTTGAGCATTGAAATATGAAAGACATCGTGTATACTCGACATCGATGCTGGAAGGTCAAATCTAAAAGAAACAACTCCAATACGCTTGATAATCCTAAAAGGAGCAACATATCTCGGGGCAAGCTTTCCTAGTCTACCGAATCGCTAAACGCCCTTCATCGGTGATACTTTCAACATAACTAAGTCTCCGACCTAAAATTCTAAGGGTCGTCTCCGCTGTTCTGCATAACTCTTTTGATGACTCTGTGCAGCAAGAATGCGTTCTCGAATCAATGCCACCTTTTTCGTGGTCTGCCTAACTAGCTCTGGGCCAAGTAATAGACTATCCTCTGGCTCTGTCCAACATATAGGTGATCTGCAAGGCCTCCCATACAAGGCTTTGTACGGCACCATCCCGATGGTAGCTTGATAACTATTATTATATATAAATTCAATCAATGGGATGTGGTCCTCCCAGCTACCCTGAAAATCTATAACACATGCTCTCAGCATATCCTCCAACACTTGATTCACTCTCTCGGTCTGACCATCTGTCTAGGGGTGGAAGACACTACTGAATGATAACTGGCTGCCAAAAGCATCCTGAAAAATCCTCCAAAATGGGATGTGAAGATTGAGCCCCGGTCGGATACAATCATCTCTAGAACTCCATACAATTTGATAATCTCTCGAATAAAAATCCTCGCATATGTATCAGCCGTATAAGTCGTCCTCACCGGTAAGCAATGCGCCGACTTTATCAATCTGTCCACTATAACCCAAACAGAATCATTTCATTTCTTTGATTTAGGCAACCTTACTATGAAATCCATAGAAATATCTGTCCATTTCTGCTCGGGAAGGGGTAAAGGCTGTAGGGTTTCTACAGGTCTCTAATGTTTTGCCTTAACTTGCTGGTAGGTAAAACACTTATCCACGTACTCTGCAACCTCTCTGTGCATACCACACCACCAAAAATACATCTTCAGATCCTTATACATTTTCGTCGTGCCTGGATGAACTGTATATCTGCTACGATATTTCTCGTCAAAAATTTTCCTCTTCAGCTATAGATTATTCGGCATGACAATTCTTCCCTTCATCCTAAGACCTCCATCTACTCCAATAGTTCAATCATCCTTGGGCTCTTTGGAAATCTCCCCATTACGGGTTTGAATCTAAGAATCCTATAACTGGGCTCTAACTACTCTATCACTCTAAGATGACTGTACTGATAAAGTTCCTAAGAAGACACTGCTCCTGATGCGGCATAATTATGTACCCAAATTGCAAGTGCACAATTGATCAAGTTATAGTATAAAAAGTTATCGATCCCACGAGGAAGGTGATTTTAAGAGATTATTAGAATTGGTTCTTATATTGTGTGCATGACAAAATAGAATTAAAGAATAAGTGTGAGAGTTATGACGAGTGAGAGTGATTGTTTTGAATATGTGCAAGTAACAATAAATTGAATTTGAGCGAAGAGAAGAAAGAATCAAAGAATAGAATAAAAATCAAGAAAGAGAAAAATCAAGAAAACAAAAGATGGATGGTTCAATTAAAGATATGAGAAATCTAGAATTGAATCCACTAGCTAATCTCAATTATTAAATATAAACTATTATCTTTTTGTCATATTTCAACTTAGATTTATTAAGCATAGACTATCAAACCATTTAAGGAAAGTATAACCTATCAAATTATCATCTAAGTCAAAATTATAATACATGATAAGAATAACAACAAGATAGTAATCCTAGAATTCATAAGCATAAGCTATCAAACCATTTAAGATAAGCATAGATTATTAAATTCTTCTTATACCAATTAGTTCTCTAGTTGATACAATATAAAGGAAATTAGACTAGTTTCATACAATATAAAGGAAATTAGACTAGTTTCATACAATTCTAAGATTCCTACAAGAATTAATTTCACATCTTAAGAAATAAAAGCAAGAAGAAAAAGAACTAATTACAAAAATAAAAAGAAAATAAAAATCTAAACTATGAACAAAAAATAAATCTAACTACAAAGAATTAAAATCTAAACTACAAAATAAATTGAAAAAATTAAATGCATGAAAATAAATCTACTCTACAAATTAAAGTGCAAAACAAAATAAAAAGACAAGAAAATAGTTCTACACTACAAGCATGAATGTAAATCTAACTAATAAGCAATAATAAAGAAATTACTAAAAAGAAATAAAAGAGAAAAATAAAAGAAAAACAAACATTCAAATTGCTCTTCATCTCCATCCTCATCATTCAACAAAGAGGAGAAAAGAAAAATTTAAAGTGGAGAAAAATTCTTTTATTGATTGTTACAAAAAGTTATAATTTTTGGAAGGTCTTTTCAATTAAGAGTAACCATCCTCTCCAAATGGAGTTAAAAAATTTTCACACCTCTAACCCCTCACTCTCTATCCCTATTTATAGTAAACATCAGTGAATGAGAGACATTAGATCGAAATCTTATCCAAAAACCATGAATTTCAGCCTTTGATTCGTAACAGAATGACGATGGCATCGATACCAGCATCGATAGGGGTATCGATACCAGCATCGATAGGGGTATCGATGCCGCCATCAATGCTGGCATCGATGCCCAGTGTGCTGCAATTGCAATCCGTAGCTTCTTCTTCTTTTATGCTTTGGGCTTGCGCTTCTTTGGCATTTCTTCTTCTTTTGGGCTTTCATGCTTGAGTTCTTCATTTAATTAGTGGGTTTTGTTGAGAGAAGAGATATTAGGCTTTTATTTTTGATTAACTTGTAATTAAAGATAAAAACAATTATTAGTGATAAATTTATTCATATAAACTAGATAATGAGGGAATAAAATTGTAATAAAATATGATTATTAGCTCCCACCAATCTCTAGCATGAAATCATAATGGCTAAGGGCATAAAGATCCCGATATAGTGAACACCTCCAAGCCGCTAGCCCGTGACAACGCTTCCTGCTCAGTGGGTCTGCTACTACGTTCGCTTTTCCTGGATGATACTGTATAGGGAACTCGTAATCCTTTATAAACTCTATCCATCGCCGTTGTCTTTGGTTGAGTTCTTTCTATGGAAATAGGTATTTTAAACTCTGATGATCTGTAAATAACTCAAACTGTACTCCATACAAATAATGCCTCCACGCCTTCAATGCAAAGACCACTACCGCTAGCTCCAAATTATGCGTGGGATAATTCTACTCATGAGTCCTCAACTGTCTCGAACTATAGGCTACAACTCTTAGGGTCTGCATTAATACTCCTCCAAGACCCGATAAGGATGCATCAGTGTAGACAATAAAAGTCTTATCACTGCTGGGAATAATCAATACTGGTGCTGAAGTCAACTTAGTCTTTAATGCCTCAAAGGCCTCTTGGCATTCTTTGGCCCAAATAAACTATACACCATTCTTAGTAAGGCGTGTAAGTGGTGTCACGATCTTTGAGAAATCCTGAATAAATTTTCTATAATAGTCTGCCAAACCTAAGAAGCTACGAATCTCGATAACTATCTCCAGTGGTTCCCAATCAAGTACGGTCTCTACTTTAGCTGGATCTACTGCAATGTCCTCCCGGCTGATGACATGGCCCAAAAATCTGACCTCCGATAACCAGAATTCACATTTGCTAAATTTTGCATACAGCTGATATTCTCGCAAAGTCTGTAATGCCAATCTCAAGTACTACTCATGCTCGGCCTCTAATCTCAAATAGATAAGAATATCGTTGATAAAAACTATCATGAACTAGTCCAAGTATGAATGGAAAACCCGATTCATCAAATCCATGAATACTATGGGTGTATTGGTCAGCCTAAATGGCATGACAAGAAACTCGAAAGACCCATATCGAGTCAAGAAGGTGGTCTTGGAAATATCCATCTCCTGAACCCATAACTGATGATAGCCGGAATGAATATCTATCTTCGAAAGGCACTGAGCCCCTGCAACTGGTCGAACAAGTCATCGATCCTCGATAATGGGTACCTGTTTCGGATAGTGATCTTGTTTAACTCGGGATAATCAATGCATGATCACATACTCCCATCCTTCTTCTTCACAAAGAGGACGGGTGCTCCCTACGGAGAGTGAATCCGTCGAATGAATCCCTGAGATAACAACTCATCTAGCTGGATCTTTAGCTCCTTCATCTCAGCAGGCACCATACGGTAAGGAGTTCATGAAATTAGCACGGTGCCTGACTGTAACTCTATACAAAACTCGACCTCTCTCACTGGAGGTAATCCTGGTATGTCCTGGAAGACATCCTGGTACTCTGAGACCACTCACATCTCGCTCAAATCTGCGCCCCGATCCCGCAATATTAACTCCTTGACGAATGCCAGATATGACTCCGCAAATTGGATGCTTCTGGAGTTTGCTACCACTAACTCAAATCCATCATAAGCTCGCAAACTGACTATTTTCGCAAAACAGTCGATACTCATATGGTAGGAAGATAACCAATCCATACCAAGGATAACATCGAACTCAGACATACGCAACACGATCAAGTCAATCACGAACTCGAAATCGTCCAAACTGACGATACATCTCCTACAAACACTCTCTAAAAGAGACGTCTCCCCTAAAGGAGTAGATACAGATAAAGGAAAATCTAATGGTTGCGCTACAAGCTGAAGTCTAACTGTAAAATCGTAGGAGATTAAAGAATGTGAAGCGTTAGAGTCCAAAAGAATACGTGTAGGAAAGGAATTTACAAGGAAAGTACCTTCCACTACCGTTCCGCTTGCTCCATGATCGTGAGGAACAACTGCATACACTCTACCAGTTTGTTGTGCTATATCGCACGGAACATATGGAACTATCTGTCCTCGTTAGGTCTCCTAAATCGCTCGTACCTATTCCTCAATCCTCGGGACTGCTGGAGGTGCCTCAATCCTCAACTGTTAACCCTGACTGCGTCCCTGAGTGCGGTTCTGATGTTGCTGATGATGATTCCTACCCTGTTGGCCTGCTGTGGGTGCGCTGCGGCACTCTGCTGCTCTGTGTCCGAGCTTATTGCAATTGAAACAAGCCCCATGAAATCGGCGTTGCTGCTGTGCCCTCTGATCCTGCTGATGGCCCTTATTATGAGGACCATGCTGATGTGGACCCTTGCCCTGCTGATGGGGTCCTCCTGAGCCTGTAAGAGGTCTCTTACCTTTACCTTTATCCCCGAACTATCCTAACTTAGCATTACCATCTTTGCCCTTAATAAATATAGTTGTGTCTGTCTTCTGAGCCATGGATGCATCTGTCACCTCCCGCACTGAATGGAACCTCCGAGATACTAGATATTAGCATAAACCTGGGCGAAATCCCATCATGAACATCTGAGCCCGCCTCTCCTCGGTGTGCCACATTCTAGTGAATCTAGTAGTGACATGAATTTACTCTTAAAATCCATCACCGATATATTCCCCTGCTCTAACCGAGCCAACTCTAACTCCTTCCTGGCTTTCGCTGTAGCCGAAACATACTGCTCTTCAAAGAAATACACAAAAGTCTCTCACGAGGCCGTCAACCTTTGTTCTGGAGTAAAACAAAGCCGATACCATCATCTTGTATCGCCCTTGAGGCTGAAAGCTGCTAGCCTCTGCTTCTGCACAGTATTCACATTAAGCATGTCCAAAATATTTCTTACATCTTCCTTCCATCTGTGTGCCGCAATGGAATCCGTCGAACCATGAAACTCTGGAGTCCTCAACTTCTGGTACCTCTCTACAAGATGAAGCCAAGCCTCCTGGTCAGCCACTCCATCATCAACTGAAGGTGGTGGTTTGACTACCGATGTCCCCTCTGGCATCTCCTCCTGAATGGGTATTCCCTATCGAACCTGATCTGCTAATTGCTCCTCAATAGCTGCTAGTCGAGCAGCTAACGGTGCTATGCGTTCTACTAAGTACTGCGGAGCCTGCTACGGCTCGGGCTTTCTATCGACTTGCTTAGCTCCCCGAGCACGAGTACCTCGGCATCCACGACCTCTTCCTTACATCTATAATATAGAAGTAGGGCTTATTACATAGTAAACAGAATCTCAAATAGGAAAAGATATAATGTATACCAATAAGTAAATCGTATCACATATTGCTCATAGCATGCCTTATTATTCAAAGCAAATAGTTCATCATAATTTTTTTTTGTAATTTTCCACATACATATATAATACGTCCTCACTCATACTAGGAATTCCTAGCGAACTGTATACATGATTCCTAGGAAACTCTATCTTAACTCCATAATATGACACAGAAATGATCCTAAGGATATTGGAACCTAGAGCTCTGATACCAACTATGACGCCCCAGGTTTCACGCAAGGCTGTAGTCCAAGGCGAAACTCGAAATGTCAAACCTGCTAAGCACCAAATACCATGCTACGATATGTTTCACCATCACGGTCACTATCTCTCTAGTGGAAACAACAAATAGGTAAAAGTACCGAAAGGAAAATAATAGAGACCAGGTATACACAAAAGCAATAAGAGAATAATCATCAGTGAGCCCAACTAAAATAGAATAGAAATATCTCTGAGTCTGAAATAAACCTTAAGTACAATGAGTCAAATAAAGAATTACTATGGCTCTCAGCCTCTACAAAATGAAATACAAGTCTAGAGTCTGAACATGAACAACTAACTATGGAGTTCTGTAATAACTACTAAAATAATAAATAGTTAGATGGAATCTATAAAGAAATCCCATCAACTTGCGACTCTCTGTGCGCCGGACTCGCTACCTGAAAGGGGGGAATAACGAGCATCAAAGTGCTATAGCGAGATCATCTCCACCTCTCCCCAGGGGAAGGGGTACGAGTATATAAAAAAATAGAGTCAGTACATATAAGTATGAAATCATTCATATAACTCTAACTGGAGATTAGTATTTAGGATTTCACAACACGAGAGTTAGTACGTCGAGCGAAATAATCCAAACAAGGAAACCCTCATGTATATACCATGTCTTAAATTGTGACTCCCTAAATACCAACTCCAAACTCTATGAATGAAAAATAGCAAACAAAAGGAAACATTTCAAGCCTCAAACATGTAGAATAAATATCTCATCTCAAAACTACACTCGAGTAGACGGCTCTAATGTAAGGGGGATCTTATCCAAAATAAAAGTTAACCATAAGCCATATTATGTAAGTCACGATCTCAAAGAAAGTACCCTACTCGCGAGAACCCAATATGGAAGCAAAAACTACAACTGATAATACTTACATGTGTGCATTTCCTTGTGCAATAGCGATACTCTTGTAATATTCTTACTTAATCGCTTTGCGGCAATAGGTTTTATCACCCTATTCCGGATACATGAAATGACGATGCTTTTGTAATACTCTTACTCAATCGTCATGTGAAAATAGGTTTTACCTCCCTATTACGGATACATGAAATGACGATACTTTTGTAATACTCTTACTTAATTATCCTGCAGAAATAGGTTTTATCTCCCTATTCCGGATACAGGAGTTTACTATACTCTTCATATCTATTTATCAAATTAAATTATGACAAGAAGTATGTTAACACAACATATTCTAAACATACGTGCACATATCTCGGTGTGCGTGTCTATATCTGGTATTCACTAACATCCCAGGTGTTAAACAACAAATAATCATTGTATCTTAATAGTACAAGATTGAGAGACTCACTCGAAAACTCAAACAGTCGAACAAAACATGAATAGGACCAAACACTGAGTGGTGGTCGACCGTGATTTTGCGGCGGACGACCACGACGGGTTTCAGGGCCTACCCAGGCCTCTGTCCTACACGCGGTCGACCGCCACTAAGGCGCGGTCGACCGTGGCTAGATTTTCCAGAATCTCATACTGATTGTGTGTGTTGTGTTCATGTCGTGTTTATGTGATCCGAACATGATTAAAATAATATAATACTTGCATGAAAGCATGTCTACAGCAGATACAAACTTCTGGAAAGCAATTTCAACATATATAGCATGATTATTTGCATTAATTTGATATACAAAACCCTAAATCATGCATAAAACTCAAAACAAATAACAAATCATCTTTCTTCAGATTAAACAATGTTTTAAATCATTTTTAGATCTTAAATATTTTTTTAAATATGTTCTCAAACTTTTTAACATGGAAAGACCTAGTCTTTATACATATAATACAAAAGAATTGACTTTTATTCATAAACTAGTCAATTCAGCTCTATAAAACATGTTAAAAACTTTTTAAAACATTTTAAAAACTAGGAGGGGGATTAGCAGAGATGAACTCGCCTAAAATTTGTAGAAAAATGTTTAAGATGCCAAGCCAAAGAAGATCTCCAATCCAAAAGCCAAAAATCACATGAAAATCCCGCTTGAAAGCCTCCAATCTTCTCCAAGAATCAAATTAGGGTTTAAAAGGGGTTTTGGTGGTTGTTAGGGTTCTTAGAAAACTGAAAATATCATGAACATATGATATATAATCCAGAGAAAACGGATGTGGGCTTTAGAAAACCGAAACCAATTCGAAATAGGAATCTGACTCTCTGCAGGTTTCCCGGTCGACCGTGGCGGTCGACCGGACTATGGTCAACCGGACTGGAATTTTCTAGCTTCTCATATTTTTGGTCATTGTGCATGTTTTGACTCTTTTCTTCCTTACGAATGATCTTGTTTATACTCAAAACACATGGTATACTACTCATATACCATTTAACTATATTTATCAAAATAAATATCCATATATCATAATTAATCATATATTAATTATATTAACACAAATTTTTAGGGTTTTACAGATATATAGCAGATGAATGTATGACTCTTTGCTCAAGGTATCTAAAAGGCTTTGAGACAAAGTTTAATCCCCTTGAAAGAAATTATGAAAATGGCAGTAGAGAATGTCATGAAGGATGACTATCTATTTTTAGACATAGTGGGCGAGCATTAGGTGCCGCTACCACCCGCAATCTTGATGAATGTGAGTGGTTGCAAACTCATATTTATGTTCTAAAGAACTGTGATGAAGTGCAACCACACATTGAGTAAGTCGCTGAAGTTTAAGAATCTATTAATAATTTACTATAGTTAATCAACGTTAATCATATTTATGATATTTTAATATAGAGACTACAATGAATTCGTGAGAGAACCCACAAATCACTATGATGATAAAAATTGGGATAAGAACTTCATCAAGTGGTTTCAATCTCTAGTAAATATCTTGCCTTATGTTTTTTTCTTTTTTGTTCATTTTATTACATATTCCATTACTTGATCATATCTTGGTTTTGTATAGGTTTCTCAGAGTTATCGAGAAGATGATGAATTGCTTTCATTATCTCGTGGTCCAAGTAACATTGCCAAATGTTTTACTGGATTTGTCATAAATAGACATCGATTTTATACAGAAAGTCGAGATAATTGTTTGTCAACTCAAAATAACAGGGTTGCAGTTGTTGGTGATGTTGGTGATGGTGAAGATATAGATTACTATGGTACTTTGGTTAAAGTTGTTGAATTAGAGTATCTTAGTGGAAGATTTATTGTTCTATTTCGTTATAAGTGATGATATGTGCATGACAAAGGAAAATAGACCACTTTGAAAGTAGATAAATATGAATTTGTCAGTATTAACTGCTGACACTTGCTAAAGATGAATGACCAATTTATACTTGCTAGCCAAGCATCACAAAATTTTTAATGTTGAGGATATAGCTGATGAAGCTTGACATGTAGTTCTTAAAGCACAACCTCGTGATTCCTATAATATGCCACCAGATAAAGATGATTGTGAGATAACAAAGAATAGAGTTGAAGCTTATTTGCAAGATGAATCATTTGACACACAGGCTATTGCACCAACGTCATTGGTAGATGATGATATCAATTTGAGAAGGAGCAATATTGATCCAACTATTATAAATTTGGCCTCAACTTCACAAAAGAGGAAAAAGACTCAATACAGGATTAGAATGCTTTCATCAAAGAATATGACTCAAATGATATTGTGTAATTGAGATAATTTTTAAGTTGTATCTTACTATAACTATTCCTTTTTAAAGACATATAATGTTTCTTTTCTTCCTATTTCGAATGTGGCTTTGACATTACAGCAAGTTCTTCTACATTAGTGCACTATGTATTTATTATTATGCTTGTTCTTTGTGATTTCTTTTTTCTTTTATTCATTTCTCTTTTGACATTTTGTTTCATACATAGTGTATAAAATCATACTTAAATTTCTTTTCATAGCAGGAAAATAAAAATCCAAGAAGTCACTTCCAAAAGTAAAAGGGCATAATTTTTAGCACCCAGGACATTAATTACAAGGAAACTTCAAGCACTTGCAGGAAATTCATTAAGTAGAAAACAACTTTGTACTTGTCTTAGCAAGACTATGAATATTCAAAATCCAATACAAGATTAAAATATGACTACAAATTTTAGCGCTGATTCAAAAAACTTTGAAGAGAATAATTTTGCACAAAATCACAGGAGAAGTCTAAATACTAATAATGAAGAGAATGATGATTTTGCAGGTTTATAGGACTTAAAATTTATTATTATTTCTTTATACCTTTCAATTTTTTTTATGATTAGATTAATAATTACTCAATTTTTTGCAGAATCAAATAATCATCGAGCACAAACTAATGATGCAATACTAAATGAATCTTAACAAGAAGGTATATTTTTTATTAATTATAAGAAGGTATATTTTTATCAATTGATTTTTAACTATATCTTGATTCTAACATATGATATGATTTATGCGGCTGATACTCCTCAAAAGAAGAAAAATTCATCACGTAGTAGTAATAAGTGTCTAAAGTTGAATAATTTTGTCAAAGGGGATATCATTACTTTTATCAGAATAGAGCTATTGGACAAGAATTTTCACGATATCTTGGCATTATTATTAATGATAGAAATATTTGCCCAATAGCTATTGAGAATTGGGCCAAAGTACCATAACAAAATAAAGATAATTTGTGGACATCTTTTATGGTACTTTAAAAATTAATTTTTTTCAATTGGTCATTAATTCTTATAAATTACATTCTGATTCAAATTTGATGTAGGATAAATTTGATGCCGAGGACATGAAGCAAAAGAGAGATTTAGTAATGAGACGCTTGCGCGATCTGTGAAATAAGTGTCATGATGAGATGCACATAAAATATGTGAAAGAAAAATCATTACAATTTGCACTCAGAAATAAATATGCAGGAGTAAGTGTTGATGACTGAGATTGGCTAGTTAAGAAATATTATTTTTGTTAAAATTTTAGGTATTAATCTCCTACTTTTATTTATTTTGTTTCTTGTATATTGCTGAATTATTAAAATTCTTTTTTAATCTTAATGTATAGATCAATCTAACAAAATACACTTAACAAGGGCAAAAAAAGATGCTCTACCACACAGGCAGTAAACCCTTTTGACAAATTGTGTGGGAGCCGGTATACATTCAAAATTAATTTCCTATTTATTAAAAACTACTTTGTTTTTTAGTTTATTACTGTACTCATTTTTATTTAATATTTGAAGAAGGGTGGCAAGCCAGAAAATCCACCCGATGTGGCAAAAATGTTCCATGAAACCCGAAAGAAAGCTAATGAAATACTAGATACTTGGGATCAAGATAAATATATAAGTAGAATATATATTTATGTTTAATAATGATACATTATATAGTACTAACATATGAATTTAATTTTTATAGGATGAACTCATTCAAGTCATACAACAAACCCTTCACTTTTAGACATTGAGATAATTGAGAAATTTTAGGAGAAGCAATCTCATGGTCACATCACTGTATTTGATGGCGGGACTACTTTGAAGGATTTGAGAGGATCACTTCCTAGTTGATCTGATCTGAAAACACAGGTTATAGAAGAAAACGGAAAGAACCAGATGCTTCAACTACACTTAGATAAGCAGGAGCAACAACAACATCAACAACAAAGGATGTCTGAGTTAAGAGTCACAAGTGAAAGCTATGCATGAACTTTTTTTAGGCAACAATCTAATGCTTCATTAACTCCTCAAACTCGAGAACATGTACAAGACTAGATAATTTATTTTTGTAAAATCTCTTATATACTTTTATGATCGACTACTTGTACAGGAGAAAATATGATTTTTACTTAATAAAATAATATTTGCTTAATTGATATTTCTTAATTATATGTTTTTTTTTATTTTTTAGGCTATCAAAGGTTAGGAGAGGTGGTAGCTCGAATCTTCTTTTTGATAATGATTAGAGATGAAAGGACGTGTCTTTTCCAGACTTTTATTTTAATTTACTTTAGATAGTTTCACATATTTTTCTTTGGAATAATTGGGATTTGAACTCTTGTTATTAGTATTGAATATTTGAGGATAGTGAAATTTTATTTATTAATGTTATTAATAAATTTATTGATATTATTAATGAATAGAGTTTTTGTTTTCTCTTTTATTTTATTATTGTGTATTTTTAATATATTTTTTGTGTTATGAATCTTATTATCAGGTTGAGAATAATATGAAGGTTTTCTATGATAGTTGCCTATTAATGGAAAAATTATCATTAATGTATATTAGAAATTTGTAGTCTACAATGACGGTTTTGTAAACTGTATTTAGTACATCAATGAAGGGAAAACACCATCGTTGATGGATTATTAATTACCCATCATGAGGGTTTTTACGACGGTGTCATTAATTATCACCCGTTGTGACACAATAACGACGGGAGTACAAAACCATCATTACACAACAACAACGAGAATTAAAAACCATCATTTTATAGTAACAATGGGAAAAGTCCCCGTCACTAATGGTAACAATGGTGATAATTACTGTTGCAAATGTGAACGGCAGTAATATGTTCTGTCGTTGTAGACTCTACAACGATGGGTATTATTAACATTTGTAACACTTTAGCGAAGAAGGCTTCTACGAAGGGTGATGAAGGGATTTTTTCTTATCGTTGGCACAATAACAAAGGTTTTAAGTTCTTTAACGAAGGAAAATCTCTTCGTTAAAGACGTAATTTCTTATAAGTATTAAATATCAATTAAAACACAAATATAGAAAAATCTTATAGACCTTTGATTGTGCAAACCATTCTTCTAATGATTAAAATGAAGCTTTGAGAAAAATGATGATGATGATGAAGCCTAAGGGCAACACTAATCGAAGGTTGACGAGCAGATGATGAGGAACGATGTTAAGGATGCATTCTGAGAAGCCTGAGCTAGATCCTTTCACCAATTTTAAACCCTAGCTCTCTCTATCTTGTCTTTCTTTTTCTCTCTAAAATTAGGTCAAAAACTTCTCTAAAAATCTTGAGCAAGGAGCCTATACGTCAGTGGAAATGAACAACTAAGATTGAGTTCAAAATAAATTAAAATTGCAATTCTGGCGATCAACTATCGATGCTCGATCTTATGCATTGGTGGTTAAGTTGTCACCATCAATGATCAATATCTCACCATCAATGATCTGAACCTCTTTAGACGTTTGCATCATTGATGATCTCTTCAATCATTGATGGTCAGTAGATCAGGTCGAGGGCATTTCGAAAAACTATTATAATAGCAATTCTGATAACTGAAACTATTATAATAGCAATTCCGTGTATGTTTCCAGCTTGTTAGTAATTATTTTGACGTTATCTTACTAAAATACTCATATATCAAATTATGCATCTCTGAATTGAGTTTTGTTTGAATGTAAGTTCGATTAAAAACAATAAAATTCTTCTTCTTAGTTCGTAAGCCTTTTAGATTATAGCTTATTATTTTCTTCAGAGGGGCTTTGGTGGCACTCAGCTCAGCCCAGTGACATGTGTGTTCACATGTATATGATATTATAGGTTCTTCGTTAATCAAGCTCCTGCCATGGTTTGGTCACGCCATCACCTTCTTCTCCAAGCACTCTTCATTACCATCACAAAAAATCCCTCAGTCAAGTAACTCATTTCATTCGGGTTTTGCTATCTCTATATCTATTGGGTGGAGGCACGTAACAATCCTATTTCTTGTTACCCAACCACAATGACTTTTTAGAGTAACCCCACTTAACTTTAGATAATTATTAGTCAAGCTCCCATAACTTTTAAAATAATAGAAAATCCCCCTTAAATTTAGGGGTTATTGGAAAACCAATTTTAACCGCTAAAAGTGTCAATCACAACTTTCAATTAGGAGGAGGGGTATGAGGGAGGAAAAAACCTTTGCATACTTTTTATCCACCAATGTGAGAAAATGTAGTTAACAATGATAGGAAGGTTTTTCTGATAGAATCTTAAAGATAAATGGGGTTTTCAGTTTCTCTAATTACCCTTAAATTTAAGCATGGTTTTCTAATATTTTGAAAGTAACGGAGGGTTATCTGAAAGCTATTTAAAAAGGGTTTTATGATTTCGAGCCGTTGTTTTCTTTTCAAAACCTCATCACAAAATCTTCTCTCTCGCAATGTTTGTAGTTTTTTTTTCCAATCTGTGTTTATTTTTTTTTTTTGAGAGAGAAAGGATGGATTACCAAAATAGTAATCCAGCCAGCTAAATTAGGCTCCAATCTGTGTTTATATGTTTGATATTTTAACTTAGTGACTTGTAAGTCAAAATAACCATCTGAAAAAACAAATCACGGTACGGATTAGAACCTGTCAACCCGATCCACTAGCCCGTTTCTGGGCCGCGCCAACAAAGTTTTCATCTGGCCTCTAACCAGACTGGTCTAGGATGGGTCGGTTCTAAGTTGCCACATCCGATCCATTTGCCACACTTATTCCTAGAGTTTAAGTACGTCTACAAGCTATATTTACGATGCCTTTTTTACGCGTATTATTATGAGATCTGGATCCCAGAAGAGGTATTAAAAATCAGCATCTTAACAACTAAAACCTCGCAACAATCCATATTTGCAACCGTCGCCTCAAAAATCCAAGTTGCTCAACCCCCTATTTATATGAACCAACGGATGACGGATCAAAAGCGCAAACAATACCACCACTTGCATCCCTATCATCGCCAGTGGGGGAAGGGGGAGAGAGAGAGAGAGAGAAGTGGTCACGATCTCCTTCCGATCGATCAGAAAGCTAATCACACAAAAAAATGTCGTCGGTGGCGAGAGTAGACCTCGATGGAGCTCCGATCAAACCGATGACGATCTGCATGATCGGAGCTGGAGGCTTCATTGGATCTCACCTCTGCGAGAAGATCATGGCCGAGACGCCTCACACCGTCCTCGCCCTTGACGTCTACAACGACAAGATCCGCCACCTCCTCGAGCCCGACGCCGACGGCCGCCACCCCTGGGCTGGCCGCATCCAGTTCCACCGCCTCAACATCAAGCACGACTCCAGGCTCGAAGGCCTCATCAAGATGTCCGATCTGGTAAAAATTTGTTCGACCTGAACCTAGATCTGATCTGTCTATGCCCAGATCTGCGATTTCTGAAGAGAATGTTTGTAGATCTGATGGTTTGTTTGTTTTGGTTGCATGCAGACGATCAATTTGGCTGCGATCTGCACTCCGGCTGATTACAACACGCGTCCTCTGGATACCATATACAGTAACTTCATCGATGCGCTCCCAGTGGTGAGGGCTGATTTCAGATCTCGGCGAATTTTGGGCGGATCTCTGGTGATCTGTTGTTGTTTGAGTCTAATTAGAGTCGGATGTGATAATGTAGGTTAGGTATTGCTCGGAGAATGGGAAGCGTCTGATTCATTTCTCCACTTGTGAGATTTACGGGAAGACCATCGGGAGCTTCCTCCCAAAGGATCACCCTCTGCGCCAGGTGACGTTTCTTTACCTTAGAATTTGGGGTCTCCGGTGTCCCGTTTTATTTCCTTTTAAGTGGGAGTTGTTGAAGATCTACGTTCTCTACATGCTTTTGTAGAAAATCATTAGCAAAGGACAATTTTCATTATGCAGATTTCGGCTAATGGAATCTTTACGCGCCATCTGCATTATCTATGGGTGTAAAAAGAAAAAAAAAATCCTCATGGTTGGTAGATTAATAAAAAGTGCCATGCTCAGAATTCAATGGGATTTGTGTCAAAAAAGATAAACACGTGGTTTGTGCAAGTTGATTTGGAGGTATTCGTTGTACTAGTGTCTTGTGCAGTGTATGGTTGCTCTTTCTGTCCCTATTTCGTGTTAGTCTCAATGGCTTGGCATCTTATTCAACACCTTAATATCTTATGCCCGTTATTTACCATCATCAATTTTTTGGGAAAAGACAACTAGGGTCTTCTTTTAATTTCACCGATGAGTTAATTATTATTATTATTATTTGAACAAGGGGTTTGGTCATTAGAAGTTGCCATTGTTGCTAGTATTGATTAAGTTTGAGCAGACCATATGATGTTCATAAACCTTCAATACTTTGTAGTCCTATCTCTGGCCTATATTTTCATTTTTATTATTCGGTTGGAAATTGAGTAGCTATAGAAAACAGTAGTACCTCTATCTTTTTTTCGATTCTTTACAAGAGATTATACTTAAATCCTTGCTCACAAATAAGAAATTAATGAAATATTCTGTGGGAATTTATGGATACCCTCTAGTGTAATTAAACAACTGTGCTTTACTTATGGGGAGAGAAAATGGCATGGATGATGTTGAAGATCATATAAGGACAAAATGTGATAAGTTAGAAGGTCGAAAAATAGAAAATAGCATCTAGAAATAAAAACCTTAAGTGTTCAGGGACATGACCTAAGAACCACATCTCTGAGCAGTGGAGATTCTTGAGACCAATGCTTGGGGATTGATGTGGAATTTCAGGAAAAGGGAAGAAAGACTGAGTATTGAGGGGGAAAATGAATCTGGGTATACACAATCAATCAAAGAAAGTTCTCTATCTCATTTCAACTTATTTTCCTCCATAACAAAAATGGGACTATGGAGATCATACCATTCCTTTGATTAGAAACTCCAATTTAGTGTCAAATGTGATTGAACATCAACGAACACCCGATCATGACAAAATATCAATTTATTATTAGTCTCACTCATCAATGCTACACCTTACATTTTCTCAGGAATTATGTGAATAAAACATAAACAAGTTTAATTAAATCTCATCTAGCTAAAACTTATCTAAATTCTAACCAAATGCACAAATAACGTCTAAATTCTAACATCTGAAGGAGGAATGCGATAAACCCAGTGAGTGTTCCGGGCAAATGTGAAATTGGCTTGATCTAGTAAGCTAATTTCATTCCCGTCCTGTTTACTAAATGGGTTAGATATCTTCATCCATAATTGCACCCGTAAAACGTGAGCAACCACAATTGGTTGCATATCCTAGTTAATAAATTTATCAGGTTGGGTATATGTGTAATGTTAGGAAACATAAGCTAGGGTTTCTAACTTTGTTGTTTTATAGTATATTAAGATTGAGTCAGGTTCAGTGATTGATCCGCTCAAACTCAATTATTTAATGAGTTAGCTAGGACGAGTGGATCAAGGTATACAAGCTCATACCCGACCATGTTATGTGCCACGTTTGGTGGATTGACCCAATTTCAGTTTGTACTTGCTTTGGCTATATCCATACCTGAAATTATCTAGCTGGACTTGAGTTAATCTGACAGGTTGAGGCCTATTTGCCAGCCATAATCATGGGTGTTTGAACATAGTCAATAGAAATTATATGTGAGCTAGTGATTTGTTTCTTTTAGAGATCATTCTGGAAGATACTTTTACCCAATGTCTTGAGTTCGTGAGAAACTTCCAAAGTTCTACAATGAGTAACCATGTCTTAAAGAAAAAATTCTGAAGACATCTTATTTTAATGGAGAAAACTGTTATTTACATCTAGCTGGTTATTGAGATTTGTTAGAAATAATTGTTGCAGGAATAAATAGAAAGAACATGTATGTAGCTAGAGTATAATTTTTTTTCCTAGTGGTTTTCTCCAGACATTTTTTGTTTATTAACTCTAGCTACATTTTCTTTTTGGCACTAGGCTATTAAATATTAAATGGTAATGATTCTGGCTTCGGTAGTATGCGTGTTAAGTTTGAAAGGCACAAATGTCGGTAACTTAATATATCAATGTGTTTTGTTAGCAATAAAATTTGACATGCAACTAATATTAGGGTATTAGCTTTTTGTTGTTAAAAATATCTCCATAAACTATGAATTATTTCTAATCAAGGTAGATAATCAAAGTGAAGGAAAACACACAAGAATCTTGCCTTTTGTAGGGTTAGGGAGTCTTAGGTGTTGCCTAATACAGTATGGAGGAGTTTTTATTTATTTATTTGCCTTTTGTGTTCTTATCTTGCTGATCCTTCCCCAAGATGACTAGTATCACACAACATTTTCTTTTTGTAACGACTTAAGTCTTGATGCAGAAGAATCATTTTAGAGATTTGTTATGCTAGATTTTGTTAATCATTCAAATTCTTTGGGTTTGATTTATAGATTTGTTTTGTTTTTATCATTTGTGATATAAGATGAGAATATGTTAAAGAATTGATTGAAAATATGTTAAGAGATTTGATTTGGTTACCTCTGATTAGTTACTTGAGGTTTGAGTTATTAGACTTTATCTAATGGCTAGTTAATTGAGATTTGAGTCTCTTATAAAAGGATCTGATATCCAACTTTGTTATGTTGATTGAAAATGAATGCTTTATGTGTTTAATAGTGTGATCGTTATTTCTTTTGAGGGTGTGATTTCCTATCTTCCTTTTGGGGCATCGTGGTTCCTTATCTTATTTTTGTGGCTGTGTGATTCCATATCTTCCTACTCTTATCTCCAAAAAAATTGTCAAATTTCCCTATTAGCTCCTTTTGTCTTGAGTCATAGTAGCAGTTATGTGCTTTGAAATACACAACAACATCAAAGTCTTTATCCCAAATGTTTAGGGTCAGCTACATGAATCCTATTTTTCCATTCCATTCTATTATGAGACATCTCCTCCGTTAATCTACATGAATCCTATTTTTCCATTTCATTCTATTATGGGTCATCTCCTCCGTTAATCATAATCATATCATTCTTAATTGATTTCAACTAAGTTATTTTAGATTTACCTCTAGATCTCCTAGACTTTTAGCCTCATTAACTATAATACTATCATTTTTTCTAGCCGGTGCACCAAGAGGTATTCGTTGTACATGACCAAACTCGCTTAGTCGATGTTCTTTTATTTTATCCTCAATATGAGCAACCTCTAATTTACTATAGATGCACTCGTTTCTTATCCTATCTTTTTAGTGTATACCCACAAGACCATCGCAACGTTCTCTTTTTTCGTCACACTCATTGCTTGTACATGTTTTTTAATTGCCCAGGACTTTAACCCATAAAACATTGTTAGTCAGTCCTATAAAATTTTCCTTTAGTTTCATTAATATTCTACGATCACATAAGAGTCCTGAAGCACTCCTCTGATTTGATTTGATGCACAACATCATCTTTAATCGCACCATCACGCCGAATGATTGATACTAAATAGCGACAATAATTACTTTTAGATATTCTTGACCATCAATATGTATTATAGGCTCTTTTCTTTTCTTAGTTTTACTAAAAATGCACTCTATATATTCTGTTTTTGTTCCACGAATTCTAAAACCTTTAGATTCAAGAGTTTGTCTCCACCTTTCTACTTTAGAAGTTATACCTCTTCTAGTTTCGTCAACTAACACCATCTCATCCTCGAATAACATACACCATGGGATTTCATTCTGAATTTGCCTAGTAAGTTGGTCAATAACTAGGCTTTAAAATATGATGTGATTATTTTGAACTGACTTCTATGTGCAAAAAAGAATATTCATTAGTCCTCTACCATGCCCATAGGGTGTATGTGCAACCATGTTCAAATTTTGTTTCTATCAGGCGCCATGTTTCATGTTTGTGGGTCTAAATGGGAACTGATTTCTTCAACTATCAACTTGCCATCTTACTTGGTGCTTTTGCTAGTCCTCCCATTAGCATCAGTTCCAATTACCTGGCCTCTGTAAATGGTTAATTTGAAAAGGCCATCTTACGTGTCTTACGTTGATTTAATTTGTGCGCTGTTGGAGGGTTCAGTAATATTTCTTCACTGCCTATTGTAATGGTTGGAACTTGGAAGTTTCTAATATTGTGTCCTCTCAATCTCTTTCCAAGCACACAAGTATAAATTTTTAATCTGTTCCCATGTTGGTCAGTGAGGCCTTTTATTTGCAATTTGTTACAAAAATACGTGGTCATTGGGTGCTAACGTCAAGAAAGAAAATGATGTTCTTATTTGTGACTTAAGTGGATGTCATATCCAACAAATTGTTATTAATTGCTGATACAATTTATCTTGATGCACTAGTACTGTCCTTTATTCAAATCAGTTTATAGGAAGTTCTTTACTGTTCAACACTGTTATAGTGAATGTTTAACAAGCAGTGCCATGTCATTCTGAAACAGGATCCAGAGTTCTATGTCCTTAAAGAAGATGCTTCTCCATGCATTTTTGGCCCAATTGAGAAACAGAGGTGGTCTTATGCATGTGCAAAGCAACTTATCGAGAGGTTAATTTATGGTAGGTCTCAACGACCTGGATTCCTTTAGTGTATCTCTGATGTCTGTCTTGTGAATTCTGACACATCTTTTCCTCAATTTGAACTTCCTGCAGCTGAAGGTGCTGAAAATGGGCTTCAGTTTACCATTGTGAGGCCATTCAACTGGATTGGTCCTAGGATGGATTTTATCCCCGGTATTGATGGTCCTAGTGAGGGTGTTCCTAGGGTCCTGGCATGTTTCAGCAATGTAAGTACCAAATCTTCTTTATGGGTATAATTATCTTTGTGATTTCCCAAAAGTTCTACTGATGTGTTACCAATATGATTGGGCTTGCAGAATCTCCTTCGTGGTGAGCCCCTGAAGCTCGTGGATGGCGGGCAGTCCCAAAGAACCTTTGTTTACATCAAGGATGCCATTGAAGCTGTTCTTTTGATGATCGTCTGTTTCTCTCTACCGTTTCTATTTGCTTCCTGCCTCAAATATATGTTATGCTAGTTATATTGTCTTAAAAGATGAAACTATATGTTTGTCGTAAAGCAGGCTCACCAGTGATTTATTTTCTTTGACAGGAAAACCCCAATCGTGCTAATGGTCACATCTTCAATGTAGGAAATCCTAACAATGAGGTTACAGTAAAGCAACTGGCTGAAATGATGACAGAGGTATCTGACCCAACTATTAGTCATGAAAAATAAATATGTATGCAGCCATTCTGGATTATTGACTCTCTGGTTCCTTCACTCATAGGTTTACGCCAAAGTGTCAGCAACCCCAGCATTAGAGGTGCCAACTGTGGATGTGAGCTCCAAAGAGTTCTATGGTGAAGGATATGATGACAGTGATAAGAGAATCCCAGATATGACCATAATCAACAAACAACTTGGTAAACAACTTGCTATCTCTGCACTCAACTTATACACATGCATGTGACTTTGGCACACTTATTTGGTACTATGATGAGCAACCGTTTCATAAATGAATATAGGTTGGAACCCGAAAACTTCACTTTGGGACTTGTTGGAGTCAACACTGACTTACCAGCACAGGACATATGCTGAGGCCATCAAGAATGCAACTTCAAAGCCTATGGCATCAAGTTAGATGGTGATACGCAAAAACTATGCCTTGATACCCCCTCCGCGTCGTAAAATTCTTTTAAGCGATAATCATTCATGTCATATAAACAGTTTATATGTTCGCATTTGCTATGGGTTGAACTCTGGGCTTTGTAACCCTGACACTGTTTTTATTGAATAGAAATATGCTGCAGAATGTTAATGATTAGGGGCTCTTGGGATTGCTGCAGCTGGATCTAGATATAGCTCCAACTGCAGCAGTGCATTATGGTGTAAGGTTACGTAAACGTCGCAAATTTCCATAATTTGTTTGTAACAAAACCTTGTGGCGGAGGCTTTTGTTTTTGCTTCTAGTGCGTATGCTCTTATTCTTTTGGTTTATTGCTATGTACTTGAGTAATCTTATATGGGATCTCCTTGTTTAGTTTTTTTCACCACTGCAATTGTAAGAAGAAATATTTTTTACTGTAGTTCATTGTGTTTCAATTGTTTGTTAAACTGTAACAGTAGTAAAAAGCCAATTTACAGCCGAAATGACTACTGACTCTTACCTGCATGTTCTTTTTATTTACTGTCGTAATGAGTTAAATGTCGCAGCTGCAGTTAAAAAAGTGATTCTAGTGTTACTTCTTTTTTATGGTGGTAGTTTGGTAGGCTATTAAGGTTGGTACACCACTTCAAGAAATACTATTTAAGGGAAAGGAGAGATCAAGATTGGATGAAGTCGGCGATTTGTAACATGAGGAGCAATGTGAAACGTCGTCTCTGGGACAAAGAGACCTTGTTCTCTTCACGAAAAAAGAGGGTAAGTGAAACGTCGTCTCTGGGACAAAGAGAGCTTGTTCTCTTCACGAAAAGAGGGTTAGCCTACTTGTTAGATATGGAACCACAGCGACTGTCGAGTGATATTGATGAGAAGAGTAGCCATTCAAAAAGTTTCCTTTCAGAAACTAGCGAGGAAGTGATACAGGAGGAAGTAAACGTCAAGAGTACGACAAAAAAAGTTTCTAAGACCCGTGATTTTATACAATTATTACGAGATAGGGTTGCGACTGATGGAACAAAGAATTCTGCTAGCTAAAGGCTAGAAGGCTAATTTGGTCACTATACAAGGGTTTTATATTCAAATTGGTAATCGCATTTCATTTATTTTTTCCCACTTGGTCCATGCATTGGGGCTTCATACTTAGAGGCGTAGCTGTGCAAGGCTTACCCTGAGCTGCCCAGGGCAAGAAAGTGAAAAAAAAATTAATACCATGCTGCATAGTACCTGTCAAAAAAATTAATACCCTGCTGCATAGTGCATATGCTTGACTTTTTATCCCCCTCTTGAAGGTTCTCTCCCTCAGCCTCTCTCAAATCCCATCACTCTTTTGGGGGAAAACTAATAATCTCTCTCACCCCTCCCTCTCTCTCTCTCAGCCTCTCTCTCATCATTCTTTAAAGGCTCACCCCCTCTCTCTCTCTGAGCATCTCTCTCACCCCTCTCTCTCATCATTCTTTAAAGGCTCTCTCTCTCTCTCTCTCTCAGCCTCCTCAAATAGAACCCAAAGTAATCATCAATTCCTCTTCCGAGTTGCAAGATTTGACATTATTGATAACCAGATTGCCAATGCCAGAGTGAGATTTGGAGCTGAGAAGGACTTTGAGGGAGGCGCAGGATTGGGGAAGAAACAAATATCTTTCTCAGCCGTTCTCTAAAGGTGAATTTTTTTTCATCTGTTTAAAGCAAACTGGTTTTTTTCTTGGGTTTTTAGGGGATTTTTTAGGGTTTCGATTCTTCTCTAATTTATCAAGTAGTTGAAAGACATGAAGTTGAAACTGATATAGACACTAAATATTAGCTGCAGACTTGATGTAATTCAAAATTTTAATTGGCTGTGGACCTGTGGTCCTAATTTTCTATTAAAAGTCTGATAAGCTCTTGTATTAAATCTTTATAAATATGAAACTAGACAAACATGTGAAACTAGGTAGTCATTAGCAATGCGATGATATCCTAATCATAATCTTTTAATATGCTTCTTAATGCATGCAATCTTTTAATATCCTAATCAAAATCTACTAAAATTTGAAGCTAAAATGTCTGGAAAGAGAATAAAAACTTTATTTTCATTTTATTCTAGAAAAGGCATTATTGGAGCCTCAAGCAAGGCACCGCCTACAGAGCCAACGGTTGATGATAAAGAAGAAGAGCAACATCCTCCTAAAATCCAAAAGGTCAAGGATACCGTATCTTATGATCCAGGATTACGTTAAGCAAAATGGAAATATCCATATAAAGAACAAGATGAGGTTCGACGTTGTTACATAGCAATAGGGCTATGCCAACCTAACCTCCAAGAATATACAAGAAATGAAGACGGACGTAGCTTTCGACATGATTAGTTCAAGACTTATGCTTGGTTAGAATATTCTGAAACAACTGATCGTGCCTATTGCTTTCCTTTGTTTTCTTTTTGAGAGCAATTCCTCTCAACAACATAAACAAGAAGATTGGACTTTGAAAGGATTTAATAGTTGGAAGAGAGCGGGAGGAAAAGACAGTCATTTTTGAGTGCATGAAGGAGAAACAAGATCAATACATTAAAAAAATGTTTTAATGCTTGATACTTCGAGAAAGCCATCTCAAAATATTAAGAAACATTTGACCTTACAAAATGAAGCTGAAATAAAGAAAAATCGATTGCGTGTTGTCACTACGATTAATGCTATTCGTTGGCTAGCATGTCAATGTGTGCTCTTCGAGGGCATGACAAATCTCTTGATTCATCAAATCGTGGAAACTTTATTGAATTGCTCAAATATAGTGCAACTCTTAATGTGCAAGTTGCAGAGGTTATCTTAGAAAATACTCCTGAGAATGCTAGTTATACTTCACTGATGGTTCAAAATCAGATTATGAAAATTATGGGTGACTTGGTGAGGAAAAAGATTTGTGAAGAAATTGATGACTTTAAGTTTTGTATTTTAGTTGACGAATCTCAAGATGAATCCAAATTGTGAGTACATGGCTATCGTGTTAAGATTTGTTGATGCAGATGGTTTTATTAGAGAGAGGTTTTTTAATGTAATAGGGGTTGAAGACACTACCGCACAAACTCTCAAAAAGATGTGTTCACTTATACTTGATCGTAATGGATTGCTTGTACAAAATATAAGAGGACAATGTTATGATGGGGCTAACAATATGCCAGGTGCATGGAGTGGGTTAGAAAGTTTATTTTTGCAAGACTGTCCATATGCATACTATGTTCATTGCTTTGCCAACTGCTTACAACTTGCATTAGTTGCAGCATCAGGCGAATTATCTGGCATGAGTTATTCTTTCAGATGTTGAATTGCATTGTGAATTTAGTTCGTGTTTCTCCTAAGCGGAATCAACAACTAAGAGCTGCACAGAGGGAAGAATTTGATAATTTGATGGAAAGAGGTGAATTACAAACAAGTAAAGGAGGTAATCAGCAGACTACTTTGAGACGACCTACTTCTACCCGTTGGGGTTCACACTATTCTTCTGCTTGTAGTTTGCTTGGTTTGTATAAACCTGTGTGGAAAGTTCTTGGTATTATAAAGGTAGATGTGTTGAATAGAAAAATTCGTGCAGAAGTTAGTGGCGGGTTTACTACAATGGGTTCATTTAACTTTGTTTTTAACTTACACTTAATGGTTGAAATAATGGGAGTAGTAGAAGTACTTTGTCAATCGCTGCAAAGAAAAGATCAAGATATTTTAACTTTTATGGATTCTATCTCTATCACAAAACTCTTCTCTATGAGTTGAAAAGTGATCACAAATGGCAAAATTTTCTGCAGTTTATAGTATCCTTTTATATGAAACATGAAATTGATATACCCGATATGAGTTCTCGTTATGTGAAGGGCACAGGTCATTCTTGTCAGCAGAGTGATGAAATTATAATTGAGCATCATTATCGCTTTGATATATCATATGAAGTTGTTAACACACAAGTGATTGAGTTAAGTGAAAGATTCTTCGATAGAACAGTAGAACTTCTAAGTCTTAGCTCTGCTTTGGATCCAAAAGATTCTTTCAAATCATTTAAAGTTAATGACCTTTTCATGCTTGCGAAGAAATATTATCCTGAAGATTTCAGTAAAGTGGAGATTAATTATTAGCTAAGGCATCAATTGCAACATTATGAGCATGATATGCGGTGTGATCCTGATTTTTAAAATATTACTACACTCTCAAGATTATGCCAAAAGTTGGTAAGTAAAGGAAAATCCAAAAGATATCCTCTTGTTGATAGGTTGATTCATCTCGTGTTGACTCTTCTTGTATCGACTGTAAGTGTAGACGTTAAAAATTACCCATAGGTCCTCAAACACAGTTCAAGACAAAGAGAAGACGATAAACGTTATTATCCAAGTCGAGGGAATTTATCCAACATCAGTAAGTGTATGAAATGGATCAATAGAATGCACAAGTCAACGAAGCAAGGAAGCGTACGCAAAACAAGGGAACTGAAAGAATCACGAATCGCCAAAATATCAAAAAAGTGAACGAAACACCACTCGGAGGCCTGTGTAGGCGCGAGTCACCAAATGGTGGCTCGCACCGATGCGAGCCACCAAATGGTGGCTCACACCCATGCGGCCCACCAAATGGTGGCTCGCACCTATGCGAGCCACCAAATGGTGACTCGCACAGTCCCGAGCCACCAGGACTCTTATTGAATACAAAACCTCCCCAAACACGGATTTCGATGATTTTTAAGGATTCTTTCGTCCCAGAACCTCCCGAATTGTTTTAAGGTTATCCCTAGACGCGTTTAAGTGGTTATTAACTGCAGATAACATTTAAACACTAATTCTTATTTAAAAGGACGTCTCCAAAGCCTATAAATAGAAGCCTGGGGTCTTCTTTCAAGAGGATCTGAAATTGAGAAGGCGAGGTGCTGTCAAATTGTCCAGCTAACCACGAATTTCAGAGGAGAATCATCAGATCTTGGCGAACACTTTCATAAAGAAACCCCTTCGAAAGGTTTGTGATTCTTTCCCCTTCTTTCCTCCGGATTAAACTTGGTTTTAATCTCGAGAAGAGCCACAATCCCGCTTGGTCGTGATTGTCGCTTCCGCAATTGTTTCCTTCGTGAAGCAAGAGCGTAGTTATACTGTTAATCGGGTTTGATATGCGGCGGTCCACGGACTAACGCGTCCCCGGCACAGGAAAAGATCCCACGCAAAGCAGCGGGAGATAAACTACTATTGCATTTTGTTTGATAAAGTTGTAATCTTTATTTTTCGTTGTAAGAAGATCTTATAAAAAGATCAACTTTTCTTTCAGTTTGAACTTGTAATCGATAAACAGTGTAACAGGTTCGAAAACAATGGAAAAGACAACTTTTGACCGAAACAAACTGACGACCACAGTGGGAGCCGACAGCTTTTCTGCCGAAGCTGTAGTGTCGCAACCAAAGATCATCATCCCGATCAATGAGGAGGTCGAGTACGAGTTCGACCAGGCAAAATATGAGGAATACTTATCTTCCTCTTCCCGCTCATCTTCCTCTCGCAGGAATAGGAGAAACTCCACAAGGAAAGGTCGAGGACACTTGGATTTGAAGGTTCAAAACCAAGAACCTCATACTGCAGCAGCTCAAGGCACATCTTACAAAGCTGAAGCTGCTACTGAAAACGAGCCGACCTTATCCAGGAGAGCGCGTCAAAGACGACGTCAACGCCTTGCACGCCACATGGCCAAAGCTTCCGAGCTAGTTGATGGAATCCGCTATGAAGCGGATCTGAAGTCTAGAAGACGCCAACCGCCACGGCAGCAAGCTGGCAACTGGTCCAAATCAATGGCGAATGAATGAGTCCCCGTTAAGAGGACATGTTCAACTCTTGAAGAACAGATCAAGAAGCATCACGCTTTACTTGCGCACACAAGAATTCTGGTGCAAGAAGCCAGGAAGTTACAAACAAATGGTGCAGACGAAAAACTGACGAAACCACGTCAAATCTGGAGGCCAAAATCCAAAACAAGGCCCGAAAGAACCAAGTCATCGGCTGCTGGCTCGGCCAGGGCCGAGTCACCAACTACTGGCTCGGCCAAGGCCGAGTCACCAAACACTGGTTCGGCCAAGGCCGAGCCACCAAGTGCTAGCTCGACCAAGGCCGAGCCACCAGCTGCTGGCCCGCATCACCGCCAACCCAATTCGTCTCTGTTTGTAGAAAATTCGTCTCTGATTTCTGTTCCGGCGACTTCCTCACCTTCAGTAGAACCCTGCGGCAACGTGGACCTGTCCCGATTCAAAGTAAACATTACAGATCATCTTGGTCCTTTGCATAAAGATGAATCCCGTATGGTTCGTCAGACTGGGGGTCGTACGTGATTCTCCAGTAAGCCAAAGATCTCTCTCACGCAGAAAGTACCAGTAACCACTCGTCTTGGATTGCGGGTTGAAGTTCAAGAGCCTGTTGGGTCCACACACGCACAAAGGCGTGGTTTTAAACGAGCGGCTCTTGAAGATAATAACAGGGCATTATATCCTCAAAGAGAGCCCTATTCATCAGAAGACGACGACTTTAGAATGGGAGAATTATGCCAGCACAAAATAGGTTGCTCCGATAATTGTATCGATGAGTTGTACTATCATACTGGGAGTATGAATAAATCTCGGAAGAGAAATACCCGGGAAATGGATTCTCGTTGTCCATGTACCAAACTTATTAAGGCGGTATTGTCAGAGTGTAACTGTTCCAAGACCGCCTCGCAAAGGATTTCGGTGTTTGAAAGACTTTCTACAGAAACACTGAAACACAAATCAAGATGTTTCCGTAAAAGAAAGCTGGCCGTTCAAGAACGTGAACTCTCAGAACTCACGATTAACATGGCAGACAAAGGAAAATCCACGCGGCGCTTCAGTCCTGAACCTTTCCCGCAAATATCCCAACGATTGACTCGGCTACAAACTGGGGCTATTAGGCCTAGAGATTATAGGAGAATTCAGAGGGGACAGTCCTTAGATGACGAAACGTCAGACGCTAACTCTGCGATCGCTTCAGATGCCACTGTGTCTAGTACAGGACAAACCCGAGAGTCATTCATGATCACTACTGAACAGATGGCTCAACTTCTTCAAGAAGCTTTGGCAAAGCAGAAAGAGGACTTTAAAATCGAAATGGAGATAGCTGTGCAATGGGTTAAAGACTTACATGCACAACAACTCCAGCAGTTGACAAATCAGCACGGAGAATCTAGTCGTCGCCCGACTACTAATCAGATAGATAGCGACTCAGAAGTAGAGGAAAATATCAATATCGAGGTTCCACCTAAGAATAAAAATACCGAAGGTGTCCTTAACGCTGGGGGTGGTACCAATATCCATCCCCAAAGTCGCCAAAAGAGAGAGGTAGGCGAAGACCTTAAGATGAAAGACTTGGAAAGCAAAATCAATACTTTGATGTCTGCTCAAGAGGTAAAAAAGACTAGCATTCCGTGTCCCTACCCGAGAGAATGGGACTCCATTCCATACCCACCAAAGTTCAGTTTGATTAACTTCACGCCGTTCGACGGGAGGGGCTCCCCTACCCAACACTTGATTTATTTCAAGTCCCACCTACGGATCATTTCAGAAAATAAACCTCTGATGGTACGATCGTTCGTAGGAACCCTTCGTGCAGCTGCTTTTGATTGGTACCGCCGGCTTAAACCAGGAAGTATCAATACATGGGATGATATCGAAAGCATGTTTCTTGCTAATTTCTTCGACGACGACACCGAAGTATCGATCGGAACACTCTTTGAAGAGAAGCAGAAAGATGGAGAGCTTGTTGAGAACTTTGTTAAGCGCTTCCGGAACAAGGTAATGAACTGCCGGGATCCGGTCACGGAGGAATTCATCCTCCAAACATGCCACAATAACCTTTCCTTAGATGTATTAGAAGCTATGGGCACTGCACCATCTAAGACATGGAAAGAGTTAAAGGTGCGAGGAGAGCAGGCTGGACGCTTCCTCAAAAGGAAGAAAGCTGAAAGGGGACAACCAGGAAATAATACCCAAAAACAGAACTTTACCCCCCGTGGTAAAGGGAAAGGACCGGCGAATACGGTAGACGCAAATTAGACATTTGAATTATAACCCCAACAGCAGCCGCAGCAACAAGCGCCAAAGCAACAAACGCTTCAATGGCAACAACGACCTCCAAGGCAACAAAAAACTTCTGAGCCAAAATTCCCAAAGGAATACTCCTTCAAAGAAGATGAGGTCCCTGGTATCTTCAAGTATTTACTAGAAAATAATAAAAAATTAAGCTGCCTCCGATCGCTGATCATGAAGGAGCTAAGAAAATTACAGATTCGCGATATTACGCATTTCACAGAACAGTCCATCATCCTACAAAGACGTGCTATGCTCTCAAGGACAAGATTCAGGCCTTGATCGATGTCAGAATCATCACTCCGAAGCAGCCTAAAGAATAGAAGGTGGGCGCAAATGCCGTTTCTGTTAGCTTTGGCTCCATCCCTCTGACATAGTTTCAGCCAGAGCCCGTATATAAGGTACAAATGAAGACCGTCAACGATGATCCTTATGGACAACGTCAGAAAGGATTCGTACAACATATAGCTCCTAGCGGCGAAATTCTTTGGGTCCACCCAGACTTGTTAGAAGATGAGCAATAGGCAGGATCCTCATCTAAGAAGAAATACAAAGGTAAAGGTAAGACCTGCTGTCCCACCACAGCAATTCCTGAAAAAGATAATGAAGGTATCCCCACCTTATCACTTTCTGAAGATGAACAAGAGGCTCTTGTTACTAGGGGTGGGAATGAATATCATTATAAATACCCCGAAACTTCTGACTCAAATGCTAAGACATTAGCCGAACTGGGGGTGGTTACAACTCCCCCTACACCAGTTGAAAAATCTCAACAGAAGTCAGCTAATAAGCAAAAAGAGAAAGAGCCTCAACTCCAGGAGACTCAGAACCCGAAGCAGTCTTGATTCAATCGTCCGATTGGGAGAGATAAACCGGGAAGTTTAAACACTCCTTACCGTTTTGATGTTATGGCTCAGCTAGCTAACATCCCAGCAAGAATAACTTTATATGAGTTATTGCGCCTCTCCAAAGATACTAGAGAAGCCTTGCGAGAAGCTTTAGTCGATTCTGACACGTTCCTTACTCAAGTCAAGCCGGTCCGCGAAGAAACGGAATCACCAGTTCAGCTTTGTAATTTATCGGCCAAACAATTTCCTCATATTACGTTCACTAAGGATGACATGCAAGTGAGGAATTCAAAGCATGATAGGCCTTTATACTTCACCGGATATATTGGCTCCAGTGTTGTTAACCGGGTCCAAGTCGATCCGGGTTTTGCTGTTAGCATCATGCCACTCCGGTTGATATACAATCTTGGAATCCCAGCGAGCAAACTTGCTTCCACAGGTACCATTATATACGGGTTCAATACTAGTGGATCCAGACCTTTGGGAAAAATCCGGATAAAATGTCAACTTGGAGATCTAAAATCCGAAGTTACGTGCTACGTAATCGACGCGGAGACTTCCTATAATTTACTATTGGGTCGACCATAGATCCATGGTAATCTTATAGTTCCCTTTACCCTTCATCAGTGTCTAAAATATATAGATGCCAATAATGAGGTCAAGACGGTGGTCGCAGATAAGCAACCGTTTAAGGGATTGGAAAATTACTTTACCGATTCCCTCCTTTACGGTGCTGAATCTGATACTGAATCATTGGCTCAAGGCACGGATAGTAGGGGAGAAGCTGACACAGAAGCATGATTTGATTACAATGGTGATTTTGTACTGAATGACATTGTACCCTTTGTAATCGGTCTTGACGATGGTGAATCGTCAGACGGTAGTTATAATTGGCAACTTGCCGAAGAAGTAATAAATGGCGATTTAGAGTACCCACCGTGTTTGGCTAATGTAATGCAGGGATTGTACGATAATCCCGACATACATATGCCGCTTCAGTCATCTTGCTTCATGAAAAAATGCTTCCAAGACTCGTTTGGAACAACCTTTGTCATTCCTGCTAAAGCAGGGGGTGAAAAGGAGTTAGTGTTCGAAAAAGGGGAAATATCTCCGCCACTGTATCTCTCTTCAAGCGAAGATAAAAATAAAGAGAGATCTGGCCTTCATTCATCCAGATATAGTCAACAAGCGCGTGATTTCATGAAAAAATGGGGATATAATTTTGTGCTTGAAGAGGGTCTTTGTTTTGGTCGAGGCCCACGAGTTCCACCTCGTATGGCCTATGTACCAGAAGGAAAATCCTATAACTATTATAGCTATAAAAGGGGCTTGGGTTATGCTTCGGATGACGAGTGCTGCTGGCAAGTCATGGACCATTTAACAAATCAAGATGGATATTCATCCGACTCCTCTAATTGGGATTCAGATGTCAGCCTGGGAGAGGTACTCAAAGGCCTGATATTGAATATAACCACAGTCGATCCTTCCATAATTCAAGAAGATGATCAACTGCCGGCTTGGGAGGATCCCTGGATTCATCATCTAAATATACAGTATGGAGATCGATTCGAGCAAAGAGAACCTCCTACCGAAGATAAAGTGGTCCAGATAAATATGGGTGATGAGACGAATCCAAAGCCAATATTTATAAGTGATAGTCTTCCACCAGATGAAAAAGAGGAGTTAATTTCCCTCATCAGAGAATTCATAGATGTTTTTGCCTGGAATTATGAAGATATGCTAGGGCTTGATCCGAACGTGGCAACCCACCGTCTTAACATCAAACCGGATGCAAAACCTATCAAACAACAGCAGAGACAATTTCACCCACAAATCAAGGAAGCAATTGAAGAAGAGGTCAAAAAATTAATCGATTCTGGTTTATCTGGGAAGAACAACATCCGGACTGGCTCGCGAATATTGTTCCGGTCCTCAAGAAGAATGGGAAAATAAGGATATGCATTGACTTCAGAGACTTGAATAATGCGTGTCCGAAAGATGATTTCCCTCTCCCTATCACCGATGTTATTATCGATAACACGTGTGGGTTTGAGAGAATGTCCTTTATGGATGGGTTTTTGGGTCACAATCAAATCAAGATGTACCCGGAAGATGAAAAACATACGACGTTCAGGACACCTCTCAGCGTGTTCTGCTATACAGTGATGCCTTTTGGGTTAAAGAACGCAGGCGCCACTTATCAACGAGCAATGTCTAAGATTTTTTAAGAACATCTCCATAAAATTGTCGAATGCTATGTCGATGATTTGGTAATGAAGAGCCGTAATAAAAATGATCATATCAAAGATCTAAGGACTATGTTCGAGCTCATGCGAACTCACCAGTTAAAGATGAACCCCACCAAATCTTTCCTTGGAATGTCTAGCGGTAAGTTTCTGTGATTTGTCGTCACTACGACGGGTATCCGCATCGACCCCGACAAAGTAAAAGCAATACACGAGTTGCAACCCCCGAGAAATCTCAAGGAACTCCGAGGATTGCAGGGGCGGCTGGCCTATATACGACGGTTCATCTCAAACCTATCTGGGAAATGTCAGCCATTTTCTAAACTCACCAAGAAAGGTGTATCCTTCATCTGGGATGACGCCTGTCAAAAGGCATTCGAGGACATCAAAATGTATTTGGCGAATCCTCCTGTTCTTGTGGCACCAAAGTCAGGAAAGCCGTTCTTAATCTATATTAAAGCGATGAACCACTCGTTAAGTGCTTTACTTGCACAAGACGATGATAACGGTCACGAACAGGCTATTTATTACTTGAGTCGAACTTTGGTTGGTGCTGAGTCTCGATATCCAATGATTGAGAAAAAATGCCTCGCCTTAGTATTTACTATTCAAAAGATGCGGCATTACTTAGTAGGACAAACGATTTATGTTATTTCCAACGTTAATCCGGTCCGAGTGTTCATGACACAACCAGCCTCTATGAACTAGAGACTAGCAAAGTGGGCCCTACTCCTTGTAGGCGTATAAAATTGCCTATAGGTCCCACAATACAGCTCGACGACGCCGATTCAACAAATGAACCATCGGGCGACGTATCCAAGCACGACCGTTATCCCGCCAACGCCGAAGCCAAGCCATACGCAACGGAGCAGGTTAACGAGGCGACGAAGCCAATAAATCGCACCCAAGCAGTGGAATGCATCCACTCGCACGCGGAATCAAACCAACGTTTCGGGGAATCACCGAGT
>BQKN01064010.1:85394-107082 GCA_022839385.1 Asparagus kiusianus
ATATATATATATATATATATATATATAAAATAATTCGGCCCAAAATAACAAGCCCAAAAAAAGAGAGAAAAACAATATATACAGGCCCAATAAAAAGAAAAAAAAACACAGCCCAAAACAGTGTTTGGGCCGGCTGCCATCGCTTTGGGCATCGATGCCAGCATCGTTGCGCCAAGCCATCTGCCTCAAAAACCGCAGCCACCCAACTCTTTCTTCCCCTCTTCATTTCATCTCCTCAAACCTGAATTTCTCCTCCCCTCTCAAACCCTAATTCACCCACATAGATCAAGAAATTTTGGAGGGTTGTTTCTGCAATCTTTAGGTGCTTCTTCCTCATCTCCCCAAGGTATATTTCCTAAACTTGATCTTGTAATTTAAATTTTTTTTGGATGATTTGGTGATTGAATCATGGGTAGTAGTGAATGATTATCATATTTTTTGTTGATTCATGATCAATTTAGTAAATTTAGGGTTTAATTTGGGGATTTGCCAAAAATTTGGGGATTTTTATTCAAAATCCGAAAATTAGGGGGGGGGTTATGCAAAATCCGAAAAATTTCTTGGGGGTTTGTACTTAGAATTCAATTGAGGATATCTTTTTCAAAAATCTAAAAAAAAGAAAAGAAAAAATTTTGGGGTGTTTTGTGCAAAACTAAAAAAACTTGGGGTGTTTCATGCAAACCCAAAAATTCTTAGGGTTTTTGTGCAAAAACACATAATATTGAACATTCAATTGGGTACGTGATTTCAAATTGAAAAAGGAAAAAAATTGGGTGTTTTATGCAAATCCGAAAAAAATTAGGGGGGGTTTGCAAAAATAAACTTGAATTTGGGGTGTTTTGTGCAAATATGAGTAATTGGTTAAATAAAAGTTTAATTGGATACTTCTCACATTCGAAAATTTGTATTGGATGTTTTATTCAAAAATTGTAAGGTTTAGCTTATAATTGTCATATCAACATGTATGTTTCACCGATCAAGTTATCAAAATTTTAACATTTTTGATTCTCTAAGAATAATTTTGAGGGAATTTATTATCAAAAGAAATTCTGATAACTTGAAATTAACTCATGTTGAACAATTTGTAGCTAAATTCTTTAAAAAAAACAATAAATAAATAAAAAATAATAATAAAAATAAAGATATATATATATATATTGGAATTTTATTATTAAATTTTTTTCTTTTCTTTTCTTTCTTTTTCTGTAGATGCCCCCCAGAAAGAAATATCGAGCGAGTTCATCATCTTCTGATCCATCTGATACTGACATAGATAGACCTACTATTTTAGCCAGAATTGTTGGTCTTAACATTCATTTTGAGAGGGGATTTCAGATGAGTGCATTACATACATATCATTCCATAATCAACATATTATCTACAGTAGGTCTTAGGAGCATGATGACTAAACCCCTAGAAAAAGCTAACATTTCATTAGTCCATGAGTTCTATTCTGGATGGGAGATTGATCCAGATAGAGATATTCAATTTTTTCTATCGTGAGGGGTGTTAGGGTTATCTTCGATCTTTCCAATATCCATTCTACCCTTGACCTTACAGAACCACCCACTGATGTACCAGATTACTTCCATTTAGCCTCCACTTTACAGCCTGGTACACCAGAATACAATAACATGTCTGCAACCTTGTGTGGGAGGATCTTTACATCTAGTTTCGGTTCAGGAAATCTCAAACCAGAATATAGATTACTTAATCTTTTCCTGAACTTTGATTTGAAACCCACCACTGCATACTCTGTCATTACCCCACACGATATTTTCCTTCTCTTTTGGATAGCCACTAGTCAGCGATTTGATATAGCGAGGATTATATTTGTATGTATGCGCTCATCAGTGGAGAATGTGTTAGATTGGGTCAGGACACAGTCTGCATCACGTACTCAGCTCATTTACCCCTATTTCATCACTAGACTCTGCCACAGATTTCACGTTCCAGTATTCGTAGAGGATAGGTTAGAAGCAGGGAAGGGGTTACTAAATGATCAGACTGTGAGGATGAGCATTTTAGGGTGAGATCAGTCCGGTCCTTCAGGTAGAGAGCCTCCTCAGCACCAGCCAGCTACACATGACCCCATTCGAGAGGAGATGGACAGAATACGGAGTCGCATGGACATGATGCAGATTCAGATGCACAAGATGCAACGGCATATACACGACATACATGGTCAGATGAGCTACTCCACCGAGACCCTAGCATATTTGGCGAGAGGATAGCAGAGAGCATGGAGATACATATGGACCTCCACCTGAGCTTCATAGTTTTATCACACCATTTCAGCCAGATGATTTTCCAGGTGAGGATGAGGCGGGACCGAGTTCAGCAGCTGCCGTTGATGATGTGGATGGCGATATATCAGGCGATGAGCAGTGAGGGATGTTCTTTTTATTTTACCCAGTCTTTGATATGTACTTAGTAAACTGTGATATTTTGGATAGTATTTGCCTTGAGGACACTGCAAAGTCTGGGTATGGGGGGTGTAAGCTAGTTAGCTTTTGTTTATATTTTGCTAGTTAGTATTTTGTTTCAGTATTTTTTTTATTTCAGCATTTATCTAAAAAAAATTGTCACTTGCCAAATTAATAGAGTTAAGTAATAATTGATTCAATTGATAGATTTTAAATTTTCTAATTCCTAGTTAGTGACATACTCAAGTTCACCTTTTTTGATAACTCCAAATAAAATTCTTAAGAAATAATTTTTCAACTAGTATACTTTACTTAAGTCCTACCTTAGATTTTTAAATAAAAATAATGAAATTTTTACATGCTTAACTTAGAGTTGAAAATATTTTTTTAAGTTATCTTGATTTACATATTTTTTCAGACTATATATACTTACACATATATATATTAAAAAAACTAACCTTATAAAAGAAGAGTGCGAAAAATGGGCACAAAAAAAAACTCTTAAATTCAAGGTGTTTCTATCTTATAAAGCCTAAGTTGACTGAGTAATTAAGCCCAAGGAGTATCTCTATACTTAATGACCTAAACCCAAATAGGTTGGGATTTATTGGCCCAAAACTCATTAAATTGTCACTTAGAAAGCCCGTTAAAATAGAAAACAATCATCAAGAATTAAAGAGTGAAAAAAATTATATATATAACACTAACTATTTTTTATATATATTGTTGTTTTGTATATATGGTCTTGAAAAACAATTTTTGATCAAGATACTTGAAAGTTATTTAAAACAAAGAGTTAGCATGTTCTTTTCAAAACTTTTGAATTAAATCTCTAAGATTTGACTTGGTTTTGTATTGTTATAATGAAAAAGATTTTCTTGGGGATTTACATTGGAGTTATATATAAAACGTTTTCTTGATTATTAACTAGCTTCAATTAGAATGTCTAAATTTATCAAGGAAAATCTTTTACTGACTTATTTAACTTGGCAAGTTGACCGAATTTTGTGGGTATATTCACTGCAAACCCTCACGAGACTATAATTCGTCCACTAGGATAACCTAGGGGTTTAAAGGCTTGTTGTATGTGCTAAATACAACCGCGATTCCTGCGAAAGTGAGTTAAGATTTTCTTTTTCTTTCTTTGCTAGAGGACTAGCAAAAGTTTAAGTGTGGGGGTATTTGATAGTGACATTTTATTACACTTTTATACCCTCACTATCTATTTATATGAATAAATACATCACTAATAATTATTTTTATCTTTTAATTGCAAGTTAATAAAGAATAAATCTCAAACTCCCATCTCTCAACAAAAACCCATTGTTTAAATGAAGAAATGAAGCAAAGAAGCCTATTGGAAAATTAATTTCTAATTTATCCAAAAGCCCAAGCTTAGAAGAAGGATTAAAGCCCAAGAAATGCCAAAATGCATGAAGAAATCAAGAAGCCCAAAAGCCCAAGATGCCAAAAGCCCAACACAAGAGGATCTGCGAACAGCACAATGGAGAAGGGCTGACATCGATGCCAGCATCAATAGGGGCATCGATGCCAGCATCGATGCCCGTATCGATGCCAGCATCGATATATCGACGTTGGCATCGATACCCTGCGCAATTTATTACGAATCTATGGCTGATTTTTGTTATTTTTGGAGATCTTAATCCAATGGCTCTCATTTACTAGTGTTTACTATAAATAGGGGTAGAGAGTGAGGGGTTAGAGGTGTGAAAAATTTTATAACTCCATTTGGAGAGGAGGACTACTCTTAATTGAGAAGGCCTTCCAAAAATTATAACTTTTGTTACAATTAATAATAATAATTTTTCTCCTCTTTAAAATTTTGTTTCTCCTCTTTGTTGAATGATGAGGATGGAGATGAAGAGTAATTTGAAGGTTTGCATTTCTTTTATTTTCCTCTTTTATTTCTTTTTTGTAATTTCTTTATTATTGCTTATTAGTTAGATTTACATTCATGCTTGTAGTGTAGATTTAATTTCTTTTTTTTATTTCTTTTTATAGTAGATTTATTTTCTTGCATTTAATTTCTGCAATTTATTTTGTAGTTAGATTTTTATTCTTTGTAGTTAGATTTATTCCTTATTCATAGTTTAGATTTTTATTTTCTTTTTATTTTTGTAATTAGTTATTTTTCTTCTTTTTATTTCTTAAGATGTGAAATTAATTCTTGTAGGAATCTTAGAATTGCATAAAACTAGTCTAAATTCCTTTATATTGTATGAATTATTCTCTTTCACTTAAAATATTCATGTTTAGGATAATCAACTAGAAAACTAATCGGTAGAAGAAGAATTTGATAATCTATGCTTATCTTAAATGGTTTGATAGGTTATGCTTATGAATTCTAGGATTACTATCTTATTGTTGCTCTTATCATAAATAGTAATTTTGACTTAGATGATAATTTGATAGGTTATACTTTCTTTAAATGGCTTGATAGTCTATGCTTAATAAATCTAAGTTGAAATATGATAAAAAGAGAATAGTTTGTATTTTGTAATGGAGATTAGTTAGTGGATTAAATTCTAGATTTCTCATATCTTAAATTGAAACCTCCATCTTGACTTTCTTGAATTTTCTTTTCTTTCTTGATTTTATTTCTTGATTTTATTCATTCTTCTTTCTTGCCTTATGATTTCATTTATTCTTTGATTCTTATTTCTTTTCTCTAAAATTCAATTTATTATCTCTTGCATATAATTACAACAATCACTCATCACAATCACACTTATTCTTTAATCCTATTTTGTCACGCACACAACATAAGAACCAATTCTAATAATCTCTTAAAATCATCTTCCTTGTGGGATCGATAACTTTTATACTATAACTTGATTAATTATGCACTTGCAATTTTGGTACATAATTATGCCGCATCAACTACCAAAATAACGGAGTTTAAAATATGGGAGAGCGGTTACAGGAGGAATTGCTAGGTAGTTTAGGCTTTCCGAGATAGTCATGGCTGTCTTGGAAGCCGATACAGTCCCAACTGTCTCACAAGCACAAATCCCCCATGATATTTTATTTTCAGTTAAACTTTCCTAGGGGTTATAAATATCCCCCTAGGACCATTACTGAGGAGGGTAGGAGCACAGAGAGTAAATAGAACAGAAAGACTTGAGCTTTTGGTGAATTTACGAAAGAGAGAGAGGGAGAGTCTTCATTCCTTACAAACTTCAAAAATGCTTTTGGTAATTCCTTGAGATCTAAGCTTCGACTTGGTCTTGAGAAGAGTGTTCATCTTACTTTGATAAGATATTCACTAAAACTATTCTTACTTCTAAATGAAGAAAGAATCCTCAAAACCTCTATGATTCAACCAGAATTTGTGATTCAGTGGTCCACGGGTTAACGCACCCCCGGCACAGGTGAAGATCCCACAAAAGCAGAAATCGATAAACGATTTTTGTGTTATTTTCTAGGAAGTTGTAATTTTCTTATTTTTCGTTGTAATTTATTGTAAGCGACCGAAGTTTTAATGGATTCCACAATGAAAACAACTTTCGATGAAAAAAAACTGACGACCACAGTGGGAGCCAACGGTCTCGCTACCGAGACCGTCATGTTGTAGCCGATCAAGATACCGTTTGAATCCATGGTCGAATACGAGTTTGACCAAGAAAAGTTTAAGGAATATCTGTCATCCTCATCCTCAAAGTCTTCCTCACCTCGTAAATATAGGAAGATTTCGTCTTCTCAGAAGATTGTGAAGTTTTCCACCTCACCAAAAGCCACAGGTGAAGACTCTCGCTTGGTTGTTGCCGAAAGCTCAACTCACAACACTTCTGCCCATGATGATTCTTCTTCAGATAAGGATTCATCGAATCAAAGCCCACCGGTACTGACGAAGAGAGCTCGTCAGAGGCAGCGTCAACGCCGTGCTCACCAAATAGCTAGAGCCATAGAGCAAACCGATAGGGTTCATTATTTTGCGAACCTAGAGTCGAGAAAACTTGTTGTAGCTCAACCTCTCCAACGACAAACCGCTCACATCTCTACTAAACTCATGACGAAGGAATGGATTCTTGTCAAAAGAGCACAGTCAACTCTAAAAGAACGTATACAAAAGCATCACGCAAACGCTGCTCGTGCTCGCGCCCTCTTGCAACAAAACCAAGAGGGAAAGAAGGAAGTGGTTTCTAAACAACCACCACGGACCAGTCAGGTTTAGAATTCCAAATCCAGACCCGGTCAGAATTCAGGCGTCAGAATATTTCTTCGAATCGGGACGATCACGAGTGTCTCGACCATTAAAAACTTACCCGAAATACACGCAAACGTCTCAATCGAAAAGAAGTGCTTGAAGCTTCTCCTTCGGTCCTGACAATGACTATTCCAAATCGGCCCGTTGTAGCTACATCTACAACAAAATCTTGGGTTAGCCCAGATTTGTCAAAATTCAAGGTCACAATGACAGACCGTCTCGGACCTTCATCTGAACCTCAAAACAAAACACCAGTAAAAGAGCATTTGGGTCCTCTGAATGAGCCCTAAACAAACTCCTACGCTGGGGGTCGTAAATATCCTCCTACCAGAACAAAACAAGCCTAAAAAGAGAAGATACCAAATCACTCTCATTTGGGGCCTGTAAAAACTCCACACCCGCTGGGGGTGGGATTTAAACACATAGCTTTGGATCGCTTAGGGGAAACAACAAGTTATCCTGAGTATGACAACAAAGTTCAAAAGCAAAAGATATGTTGCTCTGATCATCATGTTGATGAGCTATATTATCAAACTAAAGGAGGAAATAAGTCACGAAAAAGGACAGTTCAAGAAACAAGTCCTCATTGTGTAAGTGAGAAACTCATCAAGGTGGTATTGTTAGAATATAACTGTTCTGAATCAGTTTTGCCAAGAGTCTTCATATTCCAAAGACTATCCACTGAAATGTCCAAACCCAAGCCAAGACATTTCCACAAGAGGCCTTCTGTTCGAGGAAAAGAGTTCCCCGAAGTCACCATCAATATGAGGGAAAGAAGAAGACAAAGTGTCACCAACATTAATCTGGATTTCTCTCCAGGAGTAAGTGTTGGCCGAGGTCTTTCTCAGAAAATGTCGTAACTGCAATTAAGAGCCAATCGTCGTAGGGATTACAAGAGAATGCATGAAGGAATATCCTCGGAGGATGAACTTTCAGACACTTGTTCAGCGATTGCTTTTGATGATACAATGGCTAGCACGGGGCAAACCAGAGAAGTGCTCATAATCACCCCTGATCTGTTTGCTTAAATGCTTCAAGAAGCTCTAGCCAAGCAACGTGAAGATATTAGAGTTGAGATAAAGATGGAGATGGAGTTTGCTATCCAACAAATGAGAGAATTGCAAGCTCAATGGCTTCAACCTTCTGAGTCCAATCAGCAAGATGAATCCAGCCGCCACACTCAGAATGTTGAAGATGACAGCGATCCAGAAGTGGACGAAGTCATTATGGCTGATACACCTCCTAATGACAATAACACCAGGGGTGGTTCAACGAATCCTCCTAACAATAATATTAGGGGTGGTTCAATTGCACCTCTTAATAACACTGGGGGTGGCCTAATTATTTCTGCTCAACATCACTCAAAGAGAGATGAAGATGAGGACAAGAAAATGCAATACCTTAAAAACAAAGTCAATGCTTTGATGTTCGCTCAGGAAGTAAAGAAGACGGGTATTCCGTATCCCTATTCAAGAGAATGGGATTCAATACCATACCTGGTAAAATTCAATCTGATTAACTTCACATCATTTGATGGGAAGTGCTCACCTACTCAGCACTTGATTTATTTCAAGTCTCACTTGAGTGTGATCTCTGGAAACGAGGCTTTGATGGTCCGGTTATTCGTTGGCACCCTTCATGGGCTCACCTTCAATTGGTACCGACGTCTCAAGCCTGGGAGCATCAACTGCTGGGATGGCAAGGAAAGTTTGTTCCTCAGCAATTTCTTCGATGATGACACCGAAGTATCAATCGGAACCCTTCTGGATGAGAAACAAAAAGACGGAGAGTCAGTTGATAATTTTGTCAAGCGCTTTCGCAACAAGATAATGAATTATAGGGATCCTATCACAAAGGAATTCATCTTGCAGACATACCATAATAATCTCTCCATTAATATCCTAGAAGTCCTGGGGGTTGAACCATCCAAAACCTAGAAATAGTTAAAATTATACGGTGAATAGGCCGAGCACTTTCTTAAAAGAAAGAAACCTGAGAGAAATCAACCGATGGTACCTACAATCGCTGTGAATGCTAATCAAACATCACAACTATAACCCAAGAGGCAACAGAAGACTCCCGATCCGAAGTTCCAGAAGGAGTATTCTTTCGAAGATGATGAAGTTCCAGCCTTCTTAAAATACCTCCTCGCCAATGACAAAATCGAGCTACCACCTACTAAAGATCAGGAGGGAGCTAAGAGGATCACGGATCCAAACTACTGTGCGTACCACAGAAGGGTTCTTCATCCCACCAAGGTTTGCTTTGGCCTCAAAAACAAAATCCAAGCATTGGTTGACTCCGGTGTTATAACAGCAAAACAAGCCAAATAAAGATGACGTGTAACTCCAAAGTGTATACGAGTATAAATTGCTTCTCTATGTAACTCCAAAGAGTATACGAGTATAAATTGCTTCTCCATGTAACTCCAAAGAGTATATGAGTATAAACTGCTTTTCCATGTAACTCCAAAGAGTATACGAGTATAAACTGCTTCTCCATGCACTCCAAAGGGTATACGAGGAAAAACTGTTTCCCGAACCTCCAACTGATATAAGAGGTTAAAAACTGCTGGGGGTGGATATGAGGTTATCATGGCTGAATACGAAAGCAGGAATCAAGACCTGATTCTGTATCAAGAACAGCAACATTGCTCACAAACGAGAAGTTCATGAAAAGTACTATCCCTAGTACATCAGGGTAACCTATTTAACGGGAAGTTCCTGAGAATGCTATATATGGTATTCTTAAGGATAACCCGAAACTAATTGATTATTCAAGGTGAAAACCAATCATCTGAATAATCCACTCTTAATTATGATAAAAATAATTAAGAACCTCCCGCTGTGGCTATTTAATCATGTCCAAAATGATTAAAGCCCTCCTACTTTGATTTTTATAACACTTTTTCGTTGAGATGAGATTCAATGACTTCATCGGACTAGTTTTTCCTCACGAAACTCCTATGATCTAATTGTGGAGTGCTTGATGATTCACAGTCCTCCACCATAAAATCTCTTACCGATCAAATTAACTGATGGTGGGTCCACTAAAATGCTTCGTGGTTAAATCTACCTAAACTCTCGCTGTGTCCGAGCCTTTAACACTCCCACTGTTGAGCTTTGACACAACACCCAAAATTTTAATCCATGACAATTGGCAAACCCCTTTTCGTGTTAAAGTCTTGTCATTGGTTACCAAAAACCTCTTCTGAGTGATTTGTGCAAATCTACATTCCTACTGTTATTTGTACCTTCACTCCCTCCGTTTACTTGGTCAAACCTTTAAACAGTTAGGATCAAAGCTAAAATCCCCTCTCGATTCCTTCCATGAACGAGAGGTCCACAAATTGAACGATAAAACCTTTAAATAGTTAGGATCGTCTTAAACCCCCATTTGGTCAAACCTTTAAACAATTAGGGACAAAGCCAAAATTTCTTCTTGATTCATTCCATGAACGAGAGGTCCATGAATTGAATGATCAAACCTTTTAACAGTTAGGATCGTCTTAAACCCCCATTTGATCAAACCTTTAAATAGTTAGGTCCAAAGTGAAAATCCCCTCTTGATTCCTTCCGTGAACGAGAGGTCCACAAATTGAACGATCAAACCTTTTAACAATTAGGATCGTCTCAAACTCCCATTTGGTCAAACCTTTAAACAGTTAGAACAAAGCCAAAATATCCTCTCGATTCCTTCCATAAACGAGAGGTCTACAAATTGAATGATCAAACCTTTTAACAGTTAGGATCATCTCAAACTCTCATTTGATCAAACCTTTAAACAGTTAGGGCCAAAGCCAAAATCTCCTCTCGATTCCTTCCATGAATAAGAGGTCCACAAATTGAATGATCAAACCTTTTAATAGTTAGGATCGTCTCAAACCCCCATTTAGTCAAACCTTTAAACAGTTAGGGCTAAAGCCAAAATCTCCTCTTGATTCTTTCAATGAATGAGAGGTCCACAAATTGAATGATCAAACCTTTTAACAGTTAGGATCGTCTCAAACTCCTATTTGATCAAACCTTTAAACAGTTAGGACCAAAATCCCCTCTCGATTCCTTCCATGAACGAGAGGTCTACAAATTAAACGATCAAACCTTTAAATAGTTAGGATAGTCTCAAATATCCGTTTGGTCAAACCTTTAAACAGTTAGGTTCAAAGCCAAAATCTCCTCTCGATTCCTTCCATGAACGAGAGGTCTATACATTCCCCACTCAGTCAAACCTTTAAATAGTTAGGACGAAAGTTGGAATTCCATCTTAATAAATGAGAAATCCACTTTTAGATTGGATAATTAAACCTTTTAACAGTTAGGGTTATCTAAATCTTCTTGATTCTCAGAGTGGAGATCCTACTCTTAGTTTCACCCTTCAGATTCTTGAAGTGGAGATCCAACTTTGATTTTTTTTGCACCAGGAGATAGAATATAAAATTCTTCCTCTCTATCTTCGGGTTCATCTCTACCAACAAAAAAGAGACAAGGAGATAGAATATAAAATTTTTTCTCTCTAGTATCAGATTCATCTTTTCACGAAAAAGACGTAACCCATCAACATTTTCAAATCCATGTTTTATACGTGGGGGATATTATCTCAATCCCTTATTAGAGATAAGCCTACGTCTAACACACGTTGTCGGGTGGTACATTCCCATATAAACGATGAAGTCTATGTATTCAATATCATAGCACCAAGTATAAGAGAGTTTATCTCTTAGCACAACGTTACATGCAAAACGGACTTAAACAATATGCATGCTAGCCTGATTCAAACAGAAGTCGGTAAAGGTTTATCAAATTCATTGATGGCTGAGGATTTGCCAAAAATCATATACATGCGATAGTCATTGACGCACCAGCTTCATTAGTTGACCTCGTGACTTGAGTATCCGACAAACTCAGGATAAAATCCATACTTATAGAGCAACCGAATTGAAAAATTGGTCCTACAGCCTCGACACTCGGGACCGCCATGCTCCAACGCCTTAACAGCTTAAATTTTATAGACTCTAGTAAACGCACGAGTATAAACTGTGTTAACGCCGGTTAACGAGTTACAGTGAAGATTAACGCCGGTCAACGTGTCAATGATTTTCACTAAAATAAGGCTAAGGTAAAAAGTCCAATTTAATGGATGATCTCAGGGGATTCAATTGCGATCTAGATATGAATTCCCAATGAAGACAATCAGTTCAACGACAAGAGCTAATTCACAAATCAAAACATCAGTTTTAGTTCAAGATTTCGACAACGATCAAACGATAAACATAGCACCGAAAGAATTTTAGCTATTCTACAAAGCACTGAGTAGACTAAAAGATGAAGAAGTCAAGAGATGAAGCTGTTCACAGGTCCTTCTACACAATCTCCTTAACTAAATACTGAAGGGATTGCAAATAAGATCTATCTTATCCAAAGTGTCCCAGACTCCTCTATAAAAGAATGAGTCTGAGATACTTTGGAGGGGGTATCTGTAGGTATCTAAAAATGCTTATAAATATCCAAATACAACTCAAGATAAATAGAAGAAAATGAATATTATTATCTAAGTTATAAGGAGATCATCCAAAGATCAAAAGAAATAGTCTTAAACAGTCTCGCACGTAAGACAATGTTGACTGTCTCGCACACGAGACAGTTCTGAAGTGTTCAGAAACTGCTGAAGCAAATGCATAACATGTGGTCATTAACTGTTAAAGAACGTGAGAGACGTTGTGGGTGAGAATCACATCGATAACTACTAAAATAACAGAGTTTAAAATGTGGGAGAGCGGTTATAGGAGGAACTGTTGGGCAATTTAGGCTTTCCGAGACAGTCATGGCTGTCTCGGAAGCCGAAACAGTCACAACTATCTCGAAAGCCGAGAGAGTCACAACTGTCTCGGCCGTCGAGACAGTCACAATTGTCTCGCAAGCAAAAATCCCCCATGATGTTTTATTTTTAGTTAAACTTTCCTAGGGGTTATAAATATCCCCCTAGGACCATTACCGAGGAGGATCGGAGCATAGAGAGTAAATAGAACATAAAGACTTGAGCTTTTGGTAAATTTGATCAAGAGAGAGAGAGTCTTCATTCCTCACAAATTTCAAAAAGGCTTTTGGTAATTCCTTGAAATAGAAAGCTTCGACTTTCTCTTGAGAAGAGTGTTCATCTTACTTTGATAAGATATTCACTGAAACTATTCTTGCTTCTAAACGAAGGAAGAATCCCCAAAACCTCTACGATTCAACCAGAATCTGTGATTCAGTGGTCCACGGGTTAATGCACCCCCAGCACAGGTGAAGATACCACAAAAGCAGAAATCGATAAATGATTTTTGTTTTATTTTTTAGAAAGTTGTAATTTCCTTATTTTTCGTTGTAGTTCATTATAAGCGACCAAAGTTTTAATGGATTCCACAATAAAAACGACTTTCGATGAAAACAAATTTGTTTGTGGATAAAACACAAAACCAAAATTGTGTATATATATATAACTATATATATACATAGAAACCAATAAAATGTGTGTGTATATAATTGAGCTTAAAGTACTAGCACATATAATATAAACCTAAACTAAATTACTCAAGCTATATTGATCTTCAATAAGCTCTTCTTGGTAAACTTTGTGGATGAAGCTTGAACTTGAATCTTGTCTTGAATTGCATTAGCTTCATACTGATATTCCTCCAACCTCCATTAGATATGATCATGAAAACTCGATTCCATCCAATCTCCAACAATATTTTTTGTCTAGAATACCTAATAACAAACACAAATACTAGACAAACAATATTAGAGATTGTTTATAATCATCAAAACAATATTAGAGATGTAGTCTCATAACATGAAAACTAACAGGAAGGTGGTCCCATTGCCTGTAGGAAGAAAAGTTATTAGTTATAAGTGGGTGTATAAGAGAAAAGAAGATCCTTCAGAGCTTGGTGGTAAAAGGTACAAGGCGAGGCTAGTGACTAAAGGGTTTGCATAAAGAGAGGGTGTGAATTACAATGAGATATTTTCTCATGTGATGAAACACACTTCTATTCGGGTGCTATTACGTATTGTTGCTTATGGTGATCTTGAGCTGAAACAACTCGATGTTAAAATGACCTTCTTACATGGAGACTTAGATGAAGAGGTCTATATGCATCAACTTGAGGGCAACAAGGTTGAGGACAAGGAGAATCATGTGTGTTACTTAAGGAAGTCACTCTATGGATTAAAACAATCTCCTCGGCAGTGGTACAAGCGATTTGACTCCTTCATGCTGAAGCATGGATTTTTCAAAGCCATTACGATTGTTGTGTTTACATTCGGAAGCTTCGTGGAGGTGATTATATCTATCTTCTTTTGTATGTGGATGACATGCTTATTGCTTCGAAGAGTAGGATGGAGATAGATAGTCTAAAATCTCAACTTGGTAAAGAGTTCGAGATGAAGGACATGGGTGTTACAAGGAAAATACTGGGTATGGAGATTAGGAGAGAACGGATGAATCGGCGATTGTTCTTGAGTCAGAAAGGCTACATAGAGCGGGCGATAGCGAGGTTCGGGATGCAAAGTGCTACGTCGGTGGTGACTCTATTGGCTCCACACTTTAAGCTTTTAGGTAAACAATCTCCCATTACAGCGGAAGAGATGGCACACATAGAGCGTGTACCTTATTCTAGTACAGTTGGTAGATTGATGTATGCAATGGTGTGTACACACCCAGATATTTCACAGGCTGTCAGTACGGTCAGCAGATTCATGGTGAATCCGGGAAAGGCACATTGGGAAGTAGTGAAGTGGGTCCTGAAGTACTTAAAGGGTACCGTTGATACGGGTCTATGCTTTTTGGAGATACGTATTAGATTGATGGGTTTGTTGACTCAGATTATACGAGCGATCTAGATAGACGATGATCTACTACTGGTTATGTATTCAGGATACATGGGGCTTCAGTTAGTTGGCGATCAATGTTATAGGCTGCAGTGACACTTTCTACTATAGGGACCGAGTACATGGCCATGACAGAGGGAGTGAAGGAAGCATTGTGGTTGTGAGGTCTTCTAGACGATTTGGGGATTGAGCAAGAGAACGTGAACTTATGGTACGACAGTCAGAGTATGATTCACTTGGCAAAAAATCAAGTCCATCAAGCTCGTACCAAGCATATCGATGCCAGATATCATTTCGTGTAGGATGTCATAGAGGAAGGTGATATTTCTCTCATGAATGTACATACGAATGAGAATCCCGCAGACATGTTAACCAAGGTAGTCACATGTAGTAAGTTTACGCATTACTTGGACTTACTTCATATCAACCCGTGTTGATTTGCTCAAGAGAGCATGGCCCTTCGGGACGGTGATGGGGTAAGGTGGAGACTATATGGAGAACAAATCCTGAACTACGGTTAGCTTGATCCTAGTGGAGGGTACGTAGGTAGCCGCAGTAAAGCGGCGTAGCTGGTTTGACCTGGTTTAACCTAGTTTGGTATTTCAGATCTCTCTGGTGATATTCACGGTGTTCTTCTAGTGTTTGTCCAAAATTTGAGGTTTATCAAATGATGTACGAGGTGAAGAATTATGAAAAGTAGAGCAGACATGTGCAGCGGGCGCAGGGCCCACCCGAGATACATGTATAGCAATACATATATCTCGTGGCCACACGTCTCGAAAGTGGGGACCACACCTGAGACAGCAAGATCTGCTATTTCTCTCCCTATAAATAGACTTATTTTGACGTTCCTAGGTTCGGGAAAAAAATAGAGCGTAGTCGGCAGTTCTTTGAGGAGTTTTCAGGAGGGTTAGATCTGAGATCTAAGATCTTGAGGAGAGAAAACGAGAGAGCTTTGAGGGATTTTACAAGAGAGAGGTCAATTTTTTTGGGTAAAAATTAAAGCTTCTTTTTTTAGACGAGCTTGTGGATTGTACAAGTCGTTGGTGTTCTCCTCATAGTGGAATCTCCCCTCCCCCTTCCCCGTGGACGTTGGCAAGTTTTTCGAACCACATAAATCTCATGTCTTTACTGTTTTGTGGGTGTTAGCTATTGCTTGTAGGTTCCCTTAACAATTCAGTCCTAGAACTGATGAGAGGAAGTATGTATATTTTAGTTTGTTGAGATATTTCACTTTCTATTCTTGTTTCCTTTGTGAAACAGGAATATAGAGGTTGGCTTGAGCTTTTGTGAAAATAAAAGCCAGAGCTTTTTGTCGGGTGATATCGCTTCTGCGTTGTGTGGGCGTGACTCTGCGCCCAATAGTAATCTAATTTATTTCCAATTTAGTTTTTATATTGATGAATTTGTCTCAAACTATTTCATTTTTCAAATAATATTTTTAATCAAAAACATATATACATGTTAATCGTATGTTATTCTAATAAAAATGCAGAAAAAATTAGAAAATGAGTGAAAAATGATGATGAATGTAGAAAAAATAGATTAAATAAGAAAAATCTATGAACCTTAATGCAATGTTTGTATAAGATATTATTTACAAATGTCCTAATTTGACCACAAGTTAGTTTTACAAAAAGAAAAAAAATTATAATTGTAGTTGCAACTAAACCCTATAGAACTATTATTATGTTCTATTACCAAATATATATTTTTCATGCAACAAACAGTGTGCTGTTATGTTTATATCTGTGTGCATTTATTATGTGGTAATGTTTCATAGTTTTGAGTTGCTAATAGTAGACCACTCTAATTCAAAATTTGCAGCAGTTGATATAGAAATTATTATTTATAATGTTCAATATACTGAAAGCATGTCTTTTTTACACTTTCAACTTTCAAGCTTTTCACCCAATCTATATAATTTTAATTACATCAACAAATACTACCATGACTTTTAGTTGCCATAATCATTTGGTTGAAGATTTGTCAAATTTTTGTACACAATTCGATTTTAAGATCTTTGTACTTGCAAAAATATATGTACACAAGTATTGATAATATTATTTCATTTGAACATTGTCATGATTTTGGGTACTTTTTTGTTTAACATGTCCAAAACATGAACAATTAAATGCATGTTGTGGATGTTCTTAGATTGAATATTATGCATATTATTTACTACCCTAAAATAATTATATTGATGTTGTGTATGATGTATATGTTCATGTCCTGAATAGGGAGGTATGTCCGTGGCTCAAACAGGAAGGTTTGTTTGTGCATTTGGATAGTCTATTGGTAAGTAATAGATCAAAACATGGAGGTAAGATTGAAAGATGGCGGTAAGACTGTGCTTGGCACGCACTGAAATACTAGTATGTATAATGAGAAATTGGTAGAACTCCTAAAGGTATAAAAAAGGCCATGTGTCATAAAAATAGGCAAGTGTCTTTCTATCATATCAGAAAATGACATATGTGGACATCTTATTCTATTGCCATCTAGGAATCCTCATCTAATTAAAACTATCTATAACTAGAAAATAGTAATAATCAAATATTTGATAATCCTTATCAAAACATAATTATTTCATAATCATATATTTAGGCCAGAAATTAAAGATAAAAAGCATTTCTAGATAAAATCATATATATAAAATTATATATGTGTCAAATTATATTTAAAGTTAATGAATTAGTCTTCCTCTTAAAATAAAGTTAGTTGATCACTCAAATTTTGTTTTTTTGCTATTTATTGGTTTTGTTTCCATCTTTATAAGGAGGAAATGCAGTTTACTTGTGCCTCTCTCTAAAATATTAATAGAACACAACATTCTATCTCCGGAAAATCTATATCATGTAATGTACGTTCTCTAATTATTTCTCTTTACAAAATTAGAACTTTTCTACTGCCAACATAATCTTTGAGGTCTGCAGTAAAGTAAACAAATTAATTACACATGTTATCGCCATATATTATCTAAATTTTTTCTTATTTTTTCTGATTTTCTCTTAGCTTGAAATACTAATGGACTCACAGGATTATTCTAGGAATAAATATTTGAATTCCTAAGATTAATTTATAGATAAATGTTTTTAAAATCACATATATTTTCTAATTAATTTAAAATTCTAACTGAAGCATCACAGTATCATACTCCCTTTAAAAGCACGAGTTCGGGCAAATCTTTTTATGGTCGGTATTACCCTTAGCCTTTTTTTTTAAATATTACATTGTTATCCTAATCTATTCTAATTTTAATCGTATCTTATCTAATTCCATGTGAACTATCTATAGGTCAACAATTAAAAAAAATATTTTGAATATTTCACTTAAATCTTAACCTATCCAAATACTAACTATATCCTATATTAACTCCATATGAACTACCTATAACTCAAAAATATAGGAAAAATAAGATTAAGAAATTATATGTAGATAACATATTATAATACATGAAGTATTATAAAAAACCCAAAAGTTTTAAAAATTACATATAATAGCCTTAAAAGTTTAAAATTACATAAAACACCTTAACTTTTTAAAACTTAAAACAAACATGACATCTAAAAATTTAAAACTTATATATAATTAACACCCTCAACATTTTAAAAATTGTAGAAATAATATCAAAAGTTTAAAGACTAACATACATTTATATACCCTATATATGTGTTTCGCTCTTGAAGCAGTTATATACCTTAAGTTACAAAATATAGCAAAAAAATACCCTGAGTTGGTAAAAATTTACAAGTTGGTACCTTCTGTTAACCAGCTGTGAGAATATTCTCTGGATTATTCCCACAAACTGGACCTATGACCAACTTGAATACTTCTTACCCTCATTTGTTATATTATTTACTGTATTACCACCCCCACCCCCACCCCAGCAAATTAGATTATTTTCATCATCATCATCTTCTTTTCATGGCCTCCAACTTCTTCTTCCTCTTTAATATGGATAACAGTAGAAAATAAGAGCTTTCACTATGTGGGGGGGGGGGGGGTTAATTCTTAAGGAGGGGTATTATTATCCTTTCATGTATTTTTTAACACCGTTAGTTAAATTTAAACAGTTACCAACTCAGGGTATTTTTTTGCTATGTTTTGTAACTTAGGGTATATAACTAACAAGAACAAAACAATAGGGTATATAAGTGTCATTTAGCCACGTTTAAATTATAAAAAACATTCTAAAATTCAGAAATTTTAAAACTTAGAAACGACATAGATGGATTCCAGGGATTACCATTAGGCACATAGAAATTTAAAATTAGTATAAAAAATAACCTCAAAGGTACAAAAATTACAAAAACTCTCTAAAAAATAAAAAATATTAAAAAATTCTAAAATTTTAAAACTTATAACTGACACACATCAAATTTAGAAATTATCAGCATGTTGCTAAAAATTTAAAATTTTTAAAAAACAACCCAAAATTTTAGTAATTATAAAAATACCTTCAAATTTTTAGAGTTACGAGAAATATTCTAACATTTAAAAACTTATCACCAATACATGAAACATGAAAATTATAAGCGCCCAACTTAAAATTTAAAATTTTCATAAAATACTATCAAGGTTAAATTACAAAACACACCCTCAAAAGTTTAAATCCCAAAAAGGCTAAAATTTGGCAAAGAAAAGAGGAAATGTTTGATATTGTTACATTAAGATATAATAGGTTAGCATTAATTGATTATAATGTATTAACATTTATCTCTAATGTTGATAATATTTATTTATAAAGTAAAAAAAATATAAAAAGTTATGTATGAAAAAACTATCAAAAAGTTCAGAGATATCCTTTAAAAGAACTAAGTTGTTTTCATTTCAAGTGGAGAAGTGAAGGAAATAAACTCAAAATTCAGAAACATTCATGAATCACCTGGATTGACAATAATAAAAAGCATATCGAGCAAAGAAACACTAACCGAGTTCTCCTTGAAGAACATATTGAACAATCCTACTTAAAAAACATTATTCATGAAAAAGTACACGAAAAATTAGTAAGTAGTTATAAATTTTCATACTTTATTCTAAAAATACTGAAAGAATCATAAACTTAATATAAAATTTCATATGAATAATATTGCAATAGAAACTAAAGTGAAGCCATTGATCAACTACATTGCGAGATATAATAAACTAGATAAGATGATAAAAATCACTATAATGGACAAAAAATGTGCACATGATACTTAGTTACCATAGTGTAAGCAAAAAAAATAAAATTGATATTTTTCTTTTCTCTATATAGTGGCACGATTTTGCAAGTATCCTTATTTGGGGATATGACTACCAACGAAAGATCAATTTTTAAGAACACGATCAAAGATAAGCATGTAATAGTACTGTCAGATTTTAAGTTCTTTAAATATGAATGTAACATATTTTACAACTAAAATTCTTATTAAAGGCCACTAAATATAAAATTCATCTTATACATGTCTCAAATTTATAAGAAAGATATGCATTTTATCGTAAATTGTGTTAATAATATATCAACTTATTGAAGAAATAAGAGATAGATATACAAACCAAATAAACATCCATATAACACGATAAAAAAAATTTATACTTTAAAGCTAATATGCATGACTTATTCAGAACAAGCTGCTAAAACAAAAGCATCTCTATCAAAGCTCTTAATAAAGACAACACAAATTTAAATTATTTAATATTTTTAAAAATAACTTAATTTTTAAGTAAAATCAGGAATCTTTAGAAGTAATTTTCATGAACTCTTTTAATTTTTTATATGGTTATGTGGATGCTTTTATCATATAAAAGTGTAATAGCGTTAGCATTAATATTTATTTTATGATTTTTTCTAAAGTCTATTAGTGGTTAGCAACAAAATTTATATTCTCTTTAGTTTCATTCTAGCCCACTTTTAATTAATCATATTGTCTTATTGGCTTTAATTATTCATCCTTCTTTTATAACATTATCTTTTTAAGTGTTTTTTTACTTTTACAACATTATACCTTCTTAAGTCAAGCTTGGTTTCATACCAATCTAAATAACACAAAAATTCAAATTAGTTTTAGATTATAGTTATTTCTTGTCAATTCAATTACTACATGAAAATTTTAAATTTGGTGTAGCCCATTCAAACAAACATTTAAAAAAATAATCACAATCGTAAAGTTTGAAAACATAAGTGAGAAAAACAATCAAAGTGGAACTGAGAAACAAATTTTAGTAAAGAAATAAGTCAAAAATACTTAGTTATAATATTTAATCACGTGCATTACACGTGCATAAATCCTAGTCAAGATTAAAAGCGTCAGATTTTCTTAGATTAAGTCAAGATGTGACTTTAACATTTTATTTAATTTTCCTTCATGTGAGAGAATTTACCTCTATATCCTCTTCAATTCATACTAAATCTCAAAAAATTTCTTTATAATAAAGCGTCATTGCAAGATGACCTCACCTACCGACAAAATCTTCGTTTTCAATTCATATAATTTTGCATATGAAAGTTTGAAATAAAAACTAGTCTCACATTTATCCTAGACAAGGATACCTAAGCTCTGATACCATTATTGGGATTTGGATGCAAAGCCTAGTAGGTGGGGAAATTTATTCGACAATAAAAAGTATTACAACATATATGCAGCTATATGCGATATAAAATATAAATCGTTCAACATGATCAGCTAAATATAAGTGTGGATCACACCATGGGTATTTTATTCATTTGACATGACCAATAGACTCAATAAAGTTAAAAGAGTCTACAAATTACCTAAGGATGCAAAGCTACACAAATTAGCTAAGGATGCAAGGCCAAAATCATCTAAAAAAGGTGCATTCTAGGTGTGAGTAGGCCTGTCCATCCGGGCCGGCCCGGCCCGGAAATCCGGGCCCGCGCCGGGCAAAACCGGAGCCCGGACCCGGGCCCGGGTACCCCGGGCCCGACCGGATTTTTTATTTTTTTTAAATTTTAAAAAAACAATAAAACATAAAAATTATATTTATATAATAGTATATATATATTTATACTCTTATATAAATATAATTATATATGTACATATAAGTTTATGTTTATATATATGTATAGATATATAAATATATATTTATACTCTTATATGTATTTATACTATTATATAAATATACTTATATATGTACATATAAGTTTATGTTTATATATGTGT
>BQKN01064010.1:139348-149398 GCA_022839385.1 Asparagus kiusianus
CTTATAGTTTTAGTATTTTAGTAAAGATGTGAGCAATTATAATCATTCAAATATATCAATAAATTTTAAAGTTTGTAACATGAATATAGCAGCAGAAATAAAAATTGAATTAAGCATTCTGACATAACCATAGAGACACTAGGATGTTATAATGGTTCATATAAATATATAAATTCTGCATCCACTCTTCCCTTGTCAAGAGGGACTTTCGAAGGGTCTTACAGTATGAAAATTGAATCCTAGATTAACCCTAATCTAGATTCTCTGCCAATAGTTCCTACCATACAGATGTAAACCCTAGCTCCCAGCTAGTAACTCTCGTTTCCTAATTTTAAATGCATCGTAATAAAATCCTGCCATACATTTGTTCTTCAAAGAATTGGAATTGAAGTTAGAAGAATGACATTGATGTGATGATAAGGCTAAGTGCACTCCACGCCAATGCGAAGCTCGCTTCGTAGATGCAATAAAGCACCCGAGTGGTGGCAAGGGACTGGATCTCTTTCTCCTGTCCAAGCTCCATTCTTTACTCCCTTACTACTCTCTTTCAGCATATTTTCTATTCATTAAATACATCCAAATAAATCCTAAGAATATTCACAAAAGAATACAGTTCATTTTGTACTAAAATCTAATTAAAACTATAAGACTGGCCGGTCGGACCACCGGTGGTATGACTACTGGTATACTGACAGAGGACCTCTGTCAGTTAGATTGACTAACCTGTCCGACAGGCGAAAGCTTCTGGTGGGACCGATCTTCATGACATGTGTAGCTCAATCTACAAAGCACGTCGAGAACTTTCCAAAAATAAATAATAGTAGCAAATCCGATAACCAAGTCAAAAGTTATGGTCTGAGCAAATTGTAATTTGCATATTTCAACTTGAAACATGTAAACACTTACAAACATTTGTTATTGATCAAACCAAGTTTGTTGTTGTTGTTTTTTTGAAAAGTTATTGATCAAACCAAGTTGAATGCATGGACAAGATACCAACATTGTATATTTACTTAGAATAGTTCTTACCAGTGAGATAATAACCTAGACCACAAACTACGTACAGCTTCCTGTATAGCCTCTTTTCCAAGCACCTCAGCCAATTACTCTAACTAAATCAAAAAGACCTCGAGCAGGGAGAAGCGAAAAGCCAAGATGAGAGAATTTGATTCCCTGAAATAAACTTTTTGACCTCAACCAAAGAATTAAATGCACAATCTAAAACAATTAACATGGGACCAGTTGGCAAATTAATCAATCATCCACAATACACAACATCATATTAATTCAGAGATAATGATGAAACTAATGAAAACAAGGTTAATTGTGAATTGACCCCTTTACTATCCCCCAGTTGTGCGTAGACCCTGTAGTTCTATTGCACATAGACCCTGCTCTATCGCCCTTTTGCAGATAAACCTCAGGAGTGAGTTTTTCCCCCCGTTTTACTCCTATATTTTCTGGAGATCTAGTTATCAAAATATAATTTTCTCCTTCTCTGCTGGAAAAACAATCAGAATAATAGTTTTCCGAAGGGCGGGGCCAGGGTCTATGCACAACTAACTCGAAACACTGTATATAACCAAAAGATGAAATTTGACAAATAAATAAGGATTTTAATTAAGATAATAACATCCAGACAAACTAAGAACAAAAATGAAAGTATAAAATATAATAAACCCTAATTAACTGTGGAGATATCAAGAAAGGAAGCAGAAAAACTAGATTTTTTGTCATAAGTCGACTCATGCACAAACATAAGTCGACTTATGGCAAGTCGACTTATGCCCGTGCATGAGTCGACTTACGTTCTACCCTCCAGTTGCCAATTTCGTCTCGGTCAAGTCGACTTATCAGGACTGATAAGTTGACTTACGATCTGTTCATCAGTTGTCGTTTTTGGCTCTGTCAAGTCGACTTATTAAGATGCATAAGTCGACTTACGTGTGTTTTCAGGCTGAGTTAGGATTCCTATTTGTATTCTGTTTGGGTTTGATATAAATAGGTATATGTTAATTATTAAGGTTAAACAATGACGTTTTTGAGCAGCTTTGAGAGAGGATTGTTGCATCCTATTTTGAGAGATTTGTGAGAGATTTAGAGAGCTTTGTTTTAGGATGTTGAGTGATCTTGTAACCCTATTTTGTATTCTCTTCATCTCTAATAGTAAGAACTCACCCATCCTTGCCCCGTAGACATAGGCAGCTTTCCGAACCACGTAAATTGGTTTGACTTGCTGTGATTGTGATTTGTGCTTGTGTTTGGCTGTGATCTTCCTTATTCTTGTTTGGGTGAATCGAGTTCTGTTGTGCAAAATAAGTGGTATCAGAGCTTCATGTTTGAATTGGGGCTTGTTTGAAGGATTCTTATTTGGAGTTAGATCGACAACATAGGAGAAGCAAGCACATCAGGTTCGTCTCTTACGAAGGCGATACAGAGTCTGAGCATCAATAATACGAAGATTAATGTTCCAAAGTTCGACGAAAAGATTACTTTTCATCTGTAGAGGTGCCAGGTGATGGATGCATTTGATGCATAGAATTTTAGAGGAGACTCTTGAGTTACAAGTAAAACCTGAAGACATGGAAGACAAGGTTTGGAAGAAGATGAATAGTAGGGCTTGTGGAGTTATTCAGTCATACTTGACACTGGATCTTATTTATGATGTGATGAAGAGATTGTAGGAAACGCTCAGTGAAAAGTACCTTACTAAGAGTATTGAGAATCAGCTTCACTTGAAGAAGAGGTTTTACCAGTTCAAGATGAAGATGGGATTTTCCATTAGGGAGTATGTAAACAACTTCACGAAGCTACTTTCAGATATGGCTAATGTGGACATCATGGTTGAGGATGAAGACAAGGCAATGCTACTTTTTTGTTCGTTGCCAGAGGATGATTATAGTACATTCGTTCTTACTATGATCAATAAAAGAACTACTGTTAGCTATAAGGAGGTGACCTTAGCGTTGGTAAATTATGAGTTGAGGAAGAGTGATGGTGAACCCTCCGAGAAGGTATTGGGAGATGCATTAGCAGTTTGAGGCCGTAGTTCAAACCGCCGCCAAGTCAACTACTCAAAATTAAAGAATAGAGGTGACTATAAGAGTGTTGGTAGGAATCAATAACAATTTTATAAAGAAGAGAGACATTGGAAGATCAACTGCCCAAAGTTGAAGAACAAAGTCGGGAAGAATAAGGGAAAAGTTATACAAGCTTCAGAAGTGAATATTACAAAAGCTGTTGGTAAGCATTCAGATTCAGATTCTTCAGGTTATTCATGCCCTGCACTACCGTCGGTTTGCTATTGCGACTCTACGGAGTGGATGTTGTATTTGGGGGCTACATATCATATTTGCCCTAGGAGGGATTGGTTCTCTAGCTTTAAGGAGCTAAAAAGAGAGGATGTGATGCTTATGGGTAATGATCATGTATGCCCTATTGGTGGTATTGATTCAGTCTGAATCAGGATGCATGAATGTGTGGTTAGGGAGTTGAAAGAAGTGAGGTTCGTGTCATAGTTGACGAAGAACATCATTTTTTTGGTACTTTGGAGGCAGCAGGTTATCGAGCGACCTTAGAGGATGCTACTGTGAAGGTCACGAAGAGTGCTATGATGGTGATGTGAGGTGTCAAGAAAAACAACCTATACTACTTGAAGGGTAAGATAGTTACAGGTGGTCTGGCAGCTTCTATCACTACAAAGGAGGAAACTATCACTCTATAGCACATGAGACTAGGACACACAGGTGATAAGTCCCTGCATTCATTGGCAAAACATGGACTATTGAAAGGTGATAAGAACTGAAAGATGGAGCTATGTGAACATTGTGTACTTGGGAAGAAGACTAGAGTGAAGTTCGGCACCGCTATTTACAACACCCAAGGTATATTGGATGATATTCACACAGACATTTGGGGCTCTTCCAAGCACACATCACTTGGTGGAGACAACTATTTTGTCACTTTCTTTGATGACTATTCCAAGAAAAATTGTGTATATACAATGAAGCTTAAACATGAGGCCCTGGATATTTTTGTGGAGGTGAAGACTCTTCGTTTAGATAATGGTGGAAAGTACAACAATGATCCATTTTTGTAGTTTTGTCGGGATCACGACATTTAGAGACACTTCACAGTTCGAGAGACACCGTAACAGAATGGGGTGGCTGAGAGATTGAATCGTACCTTGTGTTTTCATCAAAAGTCGTTTCCATTGATGATTCTATTGAACTTCGGTCGTTTACAATGAATTACAATGAAAAATTTAGAAAATTACAACTCTTGAGAAAATAACACAAAATCGTTTATCGATTCTTGTTTTGTGGGACTTTGCCTGTGCCGGGAGTGCTTTAACTCGTGGACCACCAAATCACAGATCGTGAAGGGGTTTAGAGATTCTTCCTTCGTTTATCGAAGTAGAAATTTGAAGTGAATATCTTATCAAAGTAAGATGATCACTCTTCTTAAGATCAAGTCAAAGCTCAAATCTCAAGGAATCAAACGAGGAACTCAATTCTTGTTTTCTCTCTGCTCTCTATGCTCAGATCTGCTCTAATTTGCTCGATCAGTGCTCGATAAAATGCTCGATCCTCATCAGTAATAACCCTAGGGGGTATTTATAGCCTCTGGGACACATAACTAAAAAATACAATAAAACAAAAAAGTTAAGCTGGCGAGACAGTGTTTACCGTCTCGGCGGCCGAGATAGTATTTGCTGTCTCGGCCTCCGAGACAGTAAATACTGTCTCGAAAATTCCAACTGCCTGGAAGTTTCTGATGTAACCTCTTTCCCACGTTTCAAACTCCGTTATTTTGGCAGTTATTCACGTGATTTTCGTTCATGATGTTTTCTACGTCCCTTGGCAGTTAATGGACACGTGGGTGGTAGTTATTTAATTCAATTTTGACCATTTCAAAGCTGTCTTGCTGGCGAGATAGCAAACACCGTCTCGCTGGTGAGACAGCAAACACCGTCTCGCTGGCGAGACAGCAAACACCATCTCGCTGGCGAGACAGCAAACACCGTCTGGCTAGCGAGATAGCAAAAACCGTCTCGCTGGCGAGACAGTCCATACTTGTGATTTTTTGGTGATCTTCTCTATGTTTGGATATCTATCAGCATTTTTTGATGCCTACAGATGATTTTTGAATCCCAACCTACTACTCCTGTGGATCCCATGATGTTAAAAATTACTGTCACCCCCCAAATTTGCCCCGTAGCAACAAAAGCGAGACCAACTGAAGAAGTCGGTACGTCGGCCGAGGTTGTGCCTAGAGTTGGTGAGTTTTACCCATCATTTGTTTTAAATTTCAGATTAACATTCCATTATACTCACTGTGCTTCTTTTGTTTGCAGAATTCTCTCCTAAGGAACCTCTTAACTTGGACCCAAAATTCTCTGAAGTTTTAATTGAAAAATCATCTGATGTTCACTGTGATTCCTTAAGATTCGAGCTTTGAATTGATCTTAAGAAGAGTGATCGTCTTACTTTGATAAGATATTCACTGATTTTTATTCTATCTTCTAAACGAAGGAAGAATCCCCAAAGCCTTCACGATTCAATCAGAATCCGTGATTCGGTGGTTCACGGGCTAACGCACCCCCGGCATAGGCAAAGATCCCGCGCAAGCAGTGATCCAAACAACGATCTTGCGTTTGTTTCTAAAAAGTTGTAATTTTTCTTTTGTTGTGTAAAATAAGTCTTATAAAAAGGCTATTTCTTTTGAATTCGTTGTAATCGATCGAAGATATAATGAATTCCACAACGAAACTAACTTTTGAAGAAAACAAACTAGCGACCACAGTAGGAGCCAACGGTCTCGCTGCCGAGGCCGTAGTGTCGCAACCGATCAAGATTGTGATCAATGAAGAGATCGAATATGAGTTTGATTAGGCAAAATTTGAGGAGTACCTGTCATCCTCATCCTCAAAACCTTCGTCACCTCGTAAGTATAGGAAGGTTCCATCTTCCAAGAAAGCTATCCAGTCTTCAACTCCGATGAAAACCACAGGTGAATGTTCTTGCCCGATCGTCGCTAAAGAATCTGCCTGCAACATCTCTGCTCCAAGTGATTCTGCACCAATTAAGAAGTCATTGAATCATGGCCGGCCGACACTGACGAAAAGAGCTCGTCAAAGACAACGTCAGCGTCGTGCTCGTCAACTGGCTAAGGCATTACAACAAACCGACGGGGTCCATTACTATGCAGACCTAGAGTCGAGGAAGCACAAAGCGGTCCAGTTGCCTCAACGGCAAACTAATCACATTTCTGCACAGCTTACAACGGAGGAATGGACTCTGGTCAAAAGGGCCCGTTCGACCCTCAAAGAGCGTATACAAAGACGTCAGGCAAAGGCTGCTCACGCTCGTGCCCTTCGTCAATAGGTGCAAGAAGGAAAGAAAAAGACAGTGTCTGAAGAGCTTCCAAGAAACTGTAAAGTTTGGATTCCGAAGACACCGCAAACATCCGTTCCGGGTCTGTCTACTACATCACCAGCAAAGCCCTGGGTTAGTCCGGACCTATCAAAATTCAAGATTACAATGGTGGATCATCTCGATCTTTTGGTTGACAATCGAGGCAAAACCTCAATCAAAGATTACTCAGATCCAGCAAATAAACCTTTGGTAGTTTATTATGCAGGGGGTCGTAAATATCCGCCTGTTAGAACTGAACAAGTTCGAAATGAGAAAATACCAATTCACTCTCGTTTAGGACATATGAAGACTCCATGCCCGCAAGGGGGTGGATTTAAGAATTCAACCTTGGATCGCCCAGAGGCGACGACTAGTCGTCCTGTGCATGTTAACAATGTTCAAAAACAAAAGATAGGTTGCTCAAATCACAATAACGATGAGCTGTACTATCAAAATAATAACTCAAGAAAAAGAATTGTCCGAGAAGATGAGTCTCACTGCGCCTGCGAGAGGCTCATTAAGGCAGTATCGACAGAATGCGGTTGCTCCGAAACTAAACTAACAAGAGTCTCCGTATTTCAAAGACTTTCCACTAAAATGCCAAAACCCAAAATGAGGTGCTTCAACAAGAAGAAATCTGTGATTCAACGAGATGAATTCCCTGAGGTCACTATTAACATGACCGGCAGAGGAAAGCAACTATTAGTCAACCCTGACCCTGATTTCTCTCCGGAAGGGAGAGTTGAGCAGGGTCTCTCTCAAAGAATATCGCGGTTACAACGAAGAGCCAACCGACGTCGAGACTACAAGAGAATGCACGAGGGGTTATCTTCAGAAGAGGAACTATCAGATACTTATTCTGCCGTTGCTTCGGACGATACCACGTCTAGTATTGGGTGAGCCAGAGAATCATTTGCAATCACACCAGATTAATTGGCTCAGATACTGCAGGTAGCGTTAGCTAAACAACGCGAGGAAATTAGAGCTGAAATCAAAACCGAGATGGAGTTGATAATGCAGCAGATGCGAGATTTGCAAGCTCAACAGCATCAATCGGAATCGAGCCAAAAGGCAGAATCCAGCCAGCGTAACGCTATACTTGTACGTATAGCTGAGGTGGATAATGAAGAAGATGAGACTATCTTTGCTGATCATCCTCTGAATAAAGACAATTTCGGAAGCGGTCCGGCCAAATCATCTACTCAACCTCCTCAAATCTACTTGAAGAAGAGTGAGGAAGAAGATAATAAGATGCAAGATCTTGAGAGCAAAGTCAATGCTCTAATGACGACCCAAGAAGTGAAGAAAACGGGCATTCCATACCCGTACCCGAGGGAGTGGGATCTAATTCCTTATCCCCCGAAATTTAATTTGATTAACTTTACTCCTTTTGATGGCAGGGGTTCACCAACTCAGCACTTGATCTATTTCAAGTCACATCTTGGCGCAATATCCGGAAACGAAGCCTTAATGGTTCGGTCATTCGTAGGAACCCTCCGTGGGCCTGCCTTCGATTGGTACCGACGTCTTAAACCCGGGAGTATCACTAGTTGGGAGGATATGGAAGAATTGTTCCTCACCAATTTCTTGGACGACGATACTGAGGTCTCTATTGGTACCTTATTGGACGAGAAGCAGAAGGATGGGGAATTAGTTGATGTCTTCGTCAAGTGATTCCGGAACAAAGCGGTAAACTGCCGAGATCCACTCACAGAAGAGTTTATCCTACAGACATGTCACAATAACTTATCGCTGGATGTGTTAGAAGTCATGGGGGTTGTACTTTCTAAAATTTGGAAAGAGTTAAAAGTGAGAGGTGAACAAGCCGAGCGCTTTCTTAAGAGAAAGAAGTTGGAGAGGGGACTACCACAAGATAATCCTCAAAAACAGAACTTTAACCCTCGAGGCAGAGGAAGAGTGTCTGGGGCTGCTGTTGATGCTCATCAAACATCACAACATCCACAACAACAACCACAACAGTCATCCTTCCAATTGGCACCTAATCAGAATCAACAGCCTCCGAGGCAACCTAAGACTTCAGAGCCCAGATTATCGAAGGAGTATTCGTTCAAAGATGTTAAAGTTCCGGTTATCTTCAAATATCTACTGGATAACAACAAGATCAAACTTTCACCGGTCACAAACCAGGAAGAAACAAAGAAGACTAATGATCCGAAGTATTGTGCATATCACATAAGGGTCCACCATCCCACTAAGGCATGTTATGTCTTAAAAGACAAAATACAAACTTTAATCGATGTTGGTATCGTGACACCGAAACTAAAGGAGAAGAAGGTAGGTGCAAAGCAGTGTCTATTAGCTTCGGATCGGTTCCTTTATCCTGGTTTCAAGCCGAACCAGTATCAAATATCAAAATGCAGACCATCAACTATGACCCTCATGGACAGCGCCAAAAAGGGCTTGTGTCTCACACAACCCCCAATGGCGAAATCCTTTGGGTTCATCCGGATTTGCTTGAAGATGAACAGTAGACGATATTCACATCGAAGAAGAAGTTAAAAGGCAAGGAAAAAGAAAAGTCCTGTTATGGAGCCTCAGCAATTCCTAAGAAAAATGATGAAGATATATCAATTTTACCACTCTCTGAGGGAGAGCAGGAAGTTTTCGCAACTAGAAGTGGAAACGAATACAGTTTCAACTACCCAAGCGCATCCGAGAAATTAACCGAGCAGGGGGTAGAGAAAGCTGTACCTACCAAGACTTTGACAGAGCCGGGGGTGGTTACAACCCCACCCTTAGCAACCGAGAAACCTCAGAAAGCTGCTAAGCAAAAGGAGAAGGAACCTCAACACAAAGAGGTTCAAGTTCCGAGGCAGTCTCGTTTTAATCGACCGATTGGACGAGACAAACCGGAAAGCTCGAATACTCTATATCGTTTCGACGTCATGGCTCAGTTAGCTAATATCCCAGACCTAGTCGTAGACCCCATCGTGGTATGCGTGATCACGCTGTATGAATTACTACGCCTTTCAAAGGATACCAGAGAAGCATTACAAGAAGTATTAGCTGATTCTGAGGTATTTCTTACTCAGATTAAGCCGATCTCCGAGGAGCCAGGGTCATCAATTCAACACTACAACTTAGCAGCCACAAAGTTTCCTTGCATTGCCTTCATGAAAGAAGATATGCAAGTTAAGAACTCGAAGCATGATAGGCCTCTATATTTCACAGGATATATTGGCTCGAGCGTTGTCAACCGGATCCAAGTGGACCCAGGTTCCGCTGTCAGCATTATGCCACTACAATTGATGTACCACCTCGGAATCGCCGCCAACAAGCTAGCCTCCACAGGAACCATTATTTACGGATTTAACACTAGTGGGTCAAGGCCGTTAGGGAAAATCCGAGTGAAGTGTCAGCTTGGAGATTTGAAGTCGGAGGTCACTTGCTATGTGATTGATGCTGAAACTTCATATAACTTACTGCTGGGTCGCCCATGGATCCACAGTAATCTTATAGTTCCCTCCACCCTCCATCAGTGTCTGAAATATGTCAACACTAACAACGAGGTTAAGACGGTGGTCGCGGATTGTTCGCGGGAAAAATCGAGTCTTTCTTCATTGATGTCATTGCTATCTCAGTTAACAACTTTATGCGTTACAAAGATCCGGTC
>BQKN01064010.1:159398-196292 GCA_022839385.1 Asparagus kiusianus
TCGTCGAGCTGTGTTGTGGGACCTATAGGCAATTTTATACGCCTACACGGATAAGCAACCGTTTAAGGGGTTAGAAAATTATTTTACTAACTCCTTTCTTTACGGTGCTGAATCCGATACTGAACCATCGGCCCATGGTACGGACAGCGGAGAGGAAGATGATACCGAAGCCGAGCTCGATTATAGTGAAGGTCTTGTACTAAATGACATTGAACCTCTTGTAATCGATCTTGATGGTGATGAATCGTCGGATGAAAGTTGTAATTGGCAACTTGCCGATAAAATAATAAAGGATGATTTAGAGTACTCGCATTATCTCGATGATGTAATGCAGGAATTGTATGACGACCCTAGTCTACATATGCCACTTCGTTCGTCTTGTACAACAATGAAACACATCCAAAGTTCATTCGGAACAACTATGATCCTACCCGAAAAGATAGGGGGTGAAAAAGAAATAGTTTTTGGAAAAGGGGAACCATCCCCTACTCCAGATCTTTTCTTGAACATTAATTCGGATGAAGAAGAACCTGGGCGGTATTTTTCTTGGTATAGTTTACAAGCAAATGGCTACATGAGGAGGCAAGGCTATGACCTCTCGCTCGGTGAAGGTCTTCATTTTGGTCAAGGTATCAGGGTTCCACCCCGTCCTACCTTCGTACTAAAAGGAAAACCGGATAATTATTATAGTCATAAAAGAGGTTTAGGTTATGCTTCGTTATCTGATGATAAATATTGCCAGCAGATCATTAGCCAACTAATAAATAAGAGTAGGCATTCATCCGATGCTTCAACCTGGGATTCTGATGTGAGCATTGGAGAAAGATTCAAAACTCTAATGTCAAACATGGTAACAGTTGATCCTTCCACAACAGAAGGAGACGATCAGTTGCCCACTTGGGAAGATCCCTGGATACATTACATGAATATCCAATATGACGATCGATTTGAGCAAAGAGAGCCTTCTACTAAGGATAGAGTAGTTCAAGTTAATATGGGTGACGAAAGTAACCCGAAACCCATATTTATTAGCGGTGATCTTCCACCGGATGAGAAAGAAGAACTAATTGCCCTCATTAGAGAGTATATCGACGTGTTCGCTTGGAATTATGAAGATATGCCGGGACTCGATCCAGATGTAGCAATGCACAGCCTTAACATTAAACCGGATGTTAAACCCATCAAGCAACAACAGAGACGGTTTCGTCTGCAAATTATGGAGGTAATAGAAACTGAAGTCAAGAAACTGATTGATTTGGGTTTTGTCAGAGAAGAACAACATCCTGAATGGCTAGCCAATATCGTTCCAGTCCTTAAAAAGAATGGAAAGATCAGAATCTGTATTGACTTCAGAGATTTGAATACCGCCTTCCCTAAAGACGACTTCCCCCTACCAATTACAGACGTCATTATTGACAACACATGCGGATTTGAGAGAATATCATTTATGGATGGATTTTCGGGGTATAATCAGATCAAGATGCACCCAGATGATGAAAACAATACAGCATTCAGAACACCTCTTGGCATCTTTTGTTATACTATTATGCCTTTCGGTTTGAAGAACGCCGGTGCTACGTACCAACGAGCAATGACGAAGATCTTTCAAGAACACATTCGGAAGACCATTGAATGCTACGTTGATGACCTGGTCGTTAAGAGTCGTGATAAAAGCGACCACATTAATGATTTGAAGACGATGTTTGACCTTATGAGGAATCATCAGTTAAAGATGAATCCGACTAAATCCTTTCTTGAAATATCCAGCGGTAAATTTCTTGGGTTCGTCGTCACTACAAAAGGTATTCATATTGATCCTGATAAAGTGAAGGCGATACATGAATTACAACCCTCGAGAAATCTTAAAGAACTCAGAGGGCTACAAGGTCGACTGGCATATATCCGTCGATTTATATCAAATCTATTTAGAAAATGCCAACCGTTCTCTAAACTTACAAAGAAAGGCGTGTCGTTCATTTGGGATGAAGCATGTCAGAAAGCATTTAAAGATATTAAAACATATCTAGCGAATCCACCTATTCTCGTTGCACCAAAATCGGGCAGACCGTTTTTAATTTATGTCAAAGCGATAAGCCATTTGTTAAGTGCATTACTTGCACAAGATGACGATAACGGTCACGAACAAGCGGTATATTATCTGAGTCGCACACTGATAGGAACTGAATCTCGTTATCCGATGATCGAGAAAGAATGCCTCGCCTTAGTATTTGCAATTCAGAAAATGCGATATTATTTAGTTGGACAGACAATTTATGTTATTTCCAACATAAATCCAATCCGAGTATTCATGACCAAACCGGCCTCTATGAATTGGCGTCTAGCCAGGTGGGCTTTACTCTTATCGCAATATGATTTATACTTTAAGCAAAAAAAATCAGTTAAGGGACGTGCTATTTGCGATCTTCTGGTGAAAAACCCTACGAAAGATGTAGTTGAGTTGTACGATGATCTGCCAGATGAAACTCACAAAGTTAATACCACCTCACATCAACAAGTGTGTCAGTTATACTTCGATGGGGCTTCCCGTGCAACCATCATGGCGAGTGCGCCTGGATGTTCTAAAATCTCCTCAGGAGTGGGGGTTGTTTTAGTTTCGTCGGAAAAGCATGTCTTACCTAGAGCATACTCATTGACCGAACCATGCTCTAATAACATGGTTGAGTACAATGCATTAATAATTGGACTTAATTTTACCAAAGAGCTAGGGGTCGAATACCTAGAATCTTTTGGGGATTCTCAATTGGTAGTTAATCAGATACGACGAGAGTATGAAGTCAGAAATCGGGACCTGATTCTATACCACCAGGTGGCCATCGAGATGGCAAACTCGTTTGAAGAATTTTTCATCGAGTACGTTCCACGTCTCCAAAATGCATATGCAGACGCATTGGCGACATTGTCGGTATCTTTGGCTCAACCTCCTGAAACAGAGCAATTAATTAAAGTGAGGACTCACCAGCTTATTGTTCCAATCTACGATTCGATTGCTAAAGAAGCATACTCAACAAGAGTTGAACCCGAGGTTCGAGATTGGTGTTTTCCTATTATCGATTACGTCCTACATAGTATATTGCTTGAAGATGTAAGAGAAAGGGATTCGATTCGGCGAAGGGCGCTGAGATTTTACTACAACGCTGCAGCACAGATGCTGTATCGACGGTCGTACGATGGTCTATTACTCCGTTGTCTATCCAATAAAGAAGCGGAACAAGCACTCAAAGAGGCGTATGATGGGACATGCGGTGCACATCAGCCCGGTCCTAAACTCTGCGACCGACTTAGGAGAATTGGATATTACTGGCCAACTATGATAAAGGATGCAGTCGACTACGCCCGACGATGTCAAGTGTGTCAATTACATGCAAATTATATGCACCAGCCTCCTGAACATCTGCACCCGTCAGCAACGTCATGGCCATTTGAAACTTGGGGAATGGATATTGTTGGTCCTATTTTCCCGTCTTCGGTTAAAGAGGACCGTTTCATTCTGGCAATCACCGATTACTTCTCGAAATGGGCAGAAGCAATTCCACTTAGAGAAGTAAAGACGAGTGATGTTATCAAGTTCATTAAACACCATATCATATATCGGTATGGTGTTCCAAGGCGAATAGTGCACGATAATGGTCCTCAATTCGTTAGCAACGCATTTATCAAATTTTGCGACAAATTTGGGATAAAAGACGTTTCATCAACCACTTATAATCCCACAGCTAACGGATTGGCCAAAGCTTTCAACAAGACCATTATCAAGATTTTAGCAAAACTGGTGAAAACTAATAAGCGAGATTGGGACGACAAACTCGGCGAAGCCCTCTGGGCTTATCGTACGACTGTCCGTACGCCAACGGGAGCAACCCCATACTCCTTAACATATGGATGCAAAGCTGTCCTACCTTTAGAAATACAAATTCCTTCCCTCCGTATCGCTCTCGCAATGGAAATGACGACGGAAGAAAATCACCAGAAACATCTCGAAGAGTTAGAGATGTTAGATGAAAGACGCTTGGAAGCTCAGCAACAGATCAAGTTTTATCAAGCTAGAATTTCCCAGGCTTTTGATAAAAAGGTCCGACAACGAAGTTTTAAAGAAGGAGATCTGGTTCTCTCCGTTCGAAGACCTATGATTCTCAATTCTAAGAATAAAGAAAAATTCCAACCCAAATGGGAAGGGCTGTTCGTAATAGAAACAATCTATTCAAACGGTGCATATCGCCTGATTACCCAGGATGGCAACAAATTAATGATGCCAATAAATGGGAAGTTCCTGAAAAAGTATTATCCGTAATATGTTCAGGATAACCTATGCAAAACGGGAAGTTCCTAGAGAATCCTGTATAGGATATTTCGGGATAACCCGAGATCAGTTGATTGTCCTAAATAGAAGCTGATCATTTAAATAATCCATTCTTAATTATTATAAAAATGATTAAGAATTCTTTTTCTGCTTTTATTGAGATGAGATTCAATGACAGTTAATCTTTCCTCACAAAACCCCGTAATGTGATCATGGAAGGGAAACTCGATGATTCGTAACCCCACACGCCAAAACCCCCACCAATCGAATTGACCGACGGTGGGTCCATCAAAATCAGTCACGGATTAAAATCCTTCAAACTCCCGTTGTATCTATTTTTTAGCATTTCTATTGTTGAAATTATGATACAATGTCAAAAAATTCAGGTTATCGGTCGGTATCAATCGCCGGATCATTTCGTGTCAAATTCTTGTGTTTGACATCAAAATTCCCCACCAAGCAGTTTGTACAAATCAACAAACTCATTGTTGTTTGTATCCCACTCTCAAAATCCCATATGATCAGACCTTTAAACAGTTAGGATCACCTCAAATCTCCGTTTTGGTCAAACCTTTAAACAGTCAGGATCAAAACCAAAATCCCCTCTCAATTCCTTTAACGAACGAGAGGTTCACAAATCGAGCGATCAAACCTTCCTACAGTTAGGATCGTCTCAAAACTCCCACTGTGGTCGCCAGTTTGTTTTCGTCAAAAGTTAGTTTCGTTGTGGAATTCATTATATCTTTGATCGATTACAACGAATTCAAAAGAAATAGCCTTTTTATAAGACTTCTTTTACACAACAAAAGGAAAATTATAACTTTTTAGAAACAAACGCAAGATCGTTGTTTGGATCGCTGCTTGCGTGGGATCTTTACCTGTGCCGGGGGTGCGTTAGCCCGTGGACCACCGAATCACGGATTCTGATTGAATCGTGAAGGCTTTGGGGATTCTTCCTTCGTTTAGAAGCAAGAATAAAAATCAGTGAATATCTTATCAAAGTAAGATGATCACTCTTCTTAAGATCAAGTCAAAGCTCGAATCTTAAGGAATCACACAAAGAACTCAAGTTTGTTGCTCTCTCTGCTCTGCTCTGATTCAATCTGCTCCACAAATGCTCAGCCCCCTTTTGTAACCGCCGTCCCACTACTTAAATACAATCTTTTTATGAGGTTAGTGGACCTATTTTTAGTTTGTAACTATCTTCCTATGTTTATGGTTGATCTTAAGTAGTTATGAAGCCAAAAAACCGTCAAAAAACGTGTTGTAACCAACTCTATGGCCGAGACAGGGTTGTGTGTCTCGCACTTCCGAGACAGTTTGTACTGTCTTGGGTATTTTGGCTCTAACTCCCTCGTCCGATATCGGAATGAGATGATCCAAGATGTGTTGGAAATATGACGAAGAGATCTATAATTTTTATCTTTTGACCTTCATCATATTTGGTGCGAGACAGTCATGACTGTCTCGCATTCCGAGATAGTTACGGCTGTCTCGCACTTCCGAGACAGTTTGTGTTATCTCGGGTATTTTGGCTCTAACTCCCTCGTTTGATCTCAGAATGAGATGATCCTAGATGCGTTGGAATTCTCAAGAAGAGACCTACCACTTTTGTCTTTTAACCTTCTTCATATTTAGTGCAAGACAGTCATGACTGTCTCGCATTCCGAGACAGTTATGACTGTCTCGCACTTCCGAGACAGTTTGTGTTGTCTCGGGTATTTTAGCTCTAACTCCCTCGTTCGATATTAGAATGAGATGATCTAAAATGCATTGGAAATCTGAGGAAGAGATCTATAACTTTTGTCTTTAGACCTTCTTCAGATTTGGTGTGAAACAGTCATGACTGTCTCGCATTCCGAGACAATTGTGACTGTCTCGCACTTCCGAGATAGTTTGTGCTATCTCGGGTATCTTGGCTCTAACTTTCTCGTCCGATCTCAAAATGAGGTGATCCAAGATGTGTTAGAAAGCTTACGAAGATCTCTACAACCTTTCATAGGAAAGACACTCATGGAGTAGACGAGACACACATGGTACTTCACCCTTTTGTGGGTGTAAAGCACAACTCCTGGTTGAGTTGTTCCTTTATCGTTTAGCATGTTTCACAGACTCGTACACCACGCTGACTTATTTTATGTGCTTTTTAGCTTCTCTACAATATCAAATGATCTCCTTTGACTAAAATAATTCTCCTTGACTCGGATAGTAACATTCATCGTCTTTTTTTCATCTCGAGCTATGTGCGAGAACCTATAGGTAATTTTTTATGCCTACACCTTGCTAGAGAAGGTACGATGTATGATGACACAGAGTGGATTATCTAGATCCTTTTGGGCTGAGGCGTTAGTTTATATGAGCCATCTTATGAACAAGTTATCGTGCATTGCGATACAGAGGAAGACTCCGATGAAGCGTTGGTCTGGTTCAGTGGCTAATGACTATGAGTTGCTTCGGATATTCGGGTGTTCTGCTTATTATTATGTAAATAATGGAAAATTAAATCCAAGAACGAGGAAAGCAGTCTTTGTGGGATTTAGAGAAGGTTTTAAAAGCTACAAATTATGGGATCCACATGATAAGAAGATAGTCATTAGCAGAGATATCATATTTGATGAGGCGTACATGATGAGGCCTCAAGTTCCTGAGCAGGTGGAGGAAGACAAGATTCGAGAGATATCATAGCAGGTGGAGGATGATGTGACTCCACCTACTCTAGATAATATTATATCCATTTAGGCTCCTACAGAGGTGACACTGGAAGGAGATGGGATGACAGCCGGGCATATAGAGGATACACTGGATGGTGAGACTCAAAAGCAGGGTCATGTTTAGGAGTCTATTGTAGTAAATAGACTTAGAAGGGTGATTCGTCGGCCAACTAAATATAATAATGTTATGGTCACATATGCATTATTAGTGGAGGTCAATGATGATATGGTTCCTTCTATATTCAGGAAGGTAGAGTCTAGCTCTGATTCGATCAGGTGGAGGAAATCTATGAAAGAGGAGATGCATTATTTTCAGAAGAATGACACTTGAGAACTTACAAAGCTACCTAAAGGTAAGAAATCTATTGGTTGCAAGTGGGTATATGCGAAGAAGGAGGGATCTTCTATTGGGGACCTTCAATTCAAAGCTAGATTAGTTGCCAAGGGATATGCACAGCTTGAGGGCGTTGATTACAATGAGGTTTTTTCACCCGTTATATAGCATTCATCGATTCAGATTTTATTAACATTGGTAGCGTAGCTGTTTGTTGGAAAATTTGCAATAAGAAAATAATAAAAGAATTGTGTTTGATTTTATTCTCTCTAACTACTTAGAAAAAGAATGTTTACAACTCTCTCAACTCTTAATTACAATTAGATTTCCTGATTACAAAAGAGAAGAGAATGATCCGGATTCTCCCCTTTGTTTAATTCTGGGTTCTTCACGGTGGCGATGGAGTGCTTCCTTCGAATGCTTGCGTCGAACTTGCTCTCCGTTGACGATCTGAAAATCTCAATTCGCTGGAACAAATGACTTGTCTGGTTGAACTGCTCAAGAACTCTTAACGAGTATTGTAGCTCAGAATGAGTAACAAACTCGAATAAGGAAAGAGTTGTTTGAACCGAAATAATTCAGTTAATAAGCCAAGTATCGAATATCTGGAACTCTTCTGTTGAAGATGGTTGCCCTTCGATTGTGTAAAGATCCGATCTTGGAAAATTCCCCCCAATCCGATTCTAGAAAATCCGATCCCTAACTCTATTTAGCTACCCCATTAATCGGGTATAACAACCCACGTAAACCACTCCTCAGATCATGGGTGAGAAACAGTTTTCAAAACTGTATAGATCACGTTTGAATGAGTCAGAACCTTGACTTGCGTTCTGGCATAGACTTTGTGTTTGAACGCAGCATCTGGAAGTGCGTTCTGCAGCGATATGAAGCTGCGTTCTGTAGCGGATGGAGCTGCGTTCTGTAGCGGTTGGATCTATGTTTTCAACAATATGAAGCTGCATTCTGCAGCAGTTGGAGCTACGTTTTGCAGCGGTTAGAGCTGCGTTTGTAGCGATATGAAGCTGCGTTTTGTAGCGGTTGGAGCTGTGTTCTGCAGCGGTATAAAGCTACGTTCTGCAGCGGTTGGAGCTGCGTTTTGTAGCGGTTGGAGCTGCATTTTGTCTTTATATATGGATGACACCAATGACAAGTTAAGAAGGCCCTATTCAGGCCATTTGTGACACTTGAGGCATCCCAATAACGCTCTATCAACTGCAGGTCACGATATGGCGAGCTTTTAATAAGACTGTTCACGTAGTCTCTAGATCTTTCCACATTTCTAAAATCATCACACTGCTCATAAGCACCTCTGATAGTTGCTAATATAATATTAGTCATGTTGTTGTCGCAGCCATCAAGATCAATCATCTCAAATATGGAGCTGTGTTGATAGCTGAGGATGCCATGATTGCGTTGCTTTGACTTTTGGAATGTAGCCACTTGTGTTTTGACTGTAGGGATAAATTCTACCTCTCGGTTTGAAGAAATCGTTGACTTGTAATTTCTCCATGATCCATAGGGGCATCCTTTGATTATAGATTTCCTTTGGTAATAAGAAAGTTGTCTGATTGTAACCTTCTTAATTGTGGCTAGACGGGGACTCGCTTTCTATTGTGATTTTTTTAGACAGCCTACAGAACCGCCTCCAAAGTTTTCGAAAGTTCGCTGTTAACTGGGACGAATTTTCGAAACACTTTGGATCCTAAAATTTTGTTGATTGAATACACCTCATCGCAGACTGAGTGGAGCATCTCAGGGTCTTAGACAAATTTGTTGACGTCATCTTTTTAGTTCGTCAATAATGACTTGGACTTTAGCTTGTTTGACCAAGTTCGTCATCTTCAGGGAGGTTGAGCACTTTCGGGCTTAAGATAAATCTATTGTCATAGACAGAGAGAATCACAAGCCTGTATGAGAAGGACTTCATCTCCAGCTTAGTCAGGAAGACAGCCTCGGAGGAACCCACCATATCATCATCACTTGGAATATTAACCTCTTTGAAAGGGTTAGTTGTGGGATCGGCTGAGGTCGGTCACTAAAACGTCTGGTTAAATCATGCGTTCAACCGACTGAGTTCGGTGATGCGTTTGGAAGCTGAAGCCCCTTATTTGAAAATGCGAAAATCGTGTTTCGGGTGGGATTTTCACCTAAAATCCCATGCTGATTTGATGACTACAGCTGTATATAAATAGACCACTGAGGTCAAATCAAAAAGTCGCTCGACTTTTCTCTTCCTTGCTTTCCTATCAACCGCTTAACAGGGTTCCTGTTCATCTTCCCCAGCGCTTCAACGAAGGAGAAATTCATCCCTAAATCTTTCGTTAATCCATTCTACATCTTCTTCGTCACTATTAGAATGGCTCCCAAGAAGAGAATGGCCTCCAAATCCAAGATCGTCCAAACTCAGGGTGCTCCTTCGGCTAAGACCTCTGGAGATGTCCAAGCCGCCGCCTCGACGTCTCCGACTTCCTCAATTAACGGTAAGTCTGGGCAGTTGAAAGTTATCTTAACAGATTCCTTCCTTTCGATTTTTGATTGGGGGTTCTGCTTTCCCCTATTAGAGCATAGAGATCATACTTAGTGTTTCTCGGTTTTAAAACGCATGGTTAGCTCCATCGTTCGTGATATTTCAACGTAGGTTCAGACCTTGCGTTTCAAATTTTGAATGCGGGTGGAGACCCTGCGTTTTGGGATTTTAGACGCAGGTTAAGACCATGCGTTTGAAACTTCGAATGCGGGTGGAGACCCTGCTTTTTGGGACCTGGACGCGGGTCTGGGCCTTACGTTTAAAATTCTGGACGCGGGTCTGGACCTTGCGCTTAAAATTCTAGACGCAGGTTGAAGCCCTGATTTATCATTTTGGACATAGATCCAGAATTTTCATTCTTGAGTTAGACTCCTGAGTTTAACTGACTGACTTTTCTATTTGCAGTGTGCTATTCCAACGAGCCTTTTTTCTTTCAACCATTACTTCGGTCATGCAGGAGGTGCGGAGAAAAATACCATGTTCAGTTTTCATTTTGAGTACCCAGCTTTCCAGGACACCAACAAGGAGCGGGCGAAACTCATTACTCAAGCTTTCCCTGAGACTCTCAGGTCCTTAGTCACGGATGCTAAATTTGAAACCGCCGAACGTGAGATTTTAATGAAACCATCCTTCCTCTTCGGGGATTCTGTTAAAATAGACCCTAAGCGGATGTCGAAAGGAAACTACAAATGGCTGAGGGCTGTCAACAATCATCGTCTTTTCCTTCCCAACTTAGAGCGAATGTGGCTGATTTCTTATTATCAGTGCGCTTCCATCCCACGGTCAATGAATTGGGAACTTGTTCAGGACCAGGGAGGTGTTGCTACTGGGCATATTATTCCTCAGGGCACTCACCCGGCTGGTTTTAATCAATTTGTGGCCTTGAAACCAGGCTTATTCAAGAAGGAACATCTCGTCGGTGAACCCGCTAAACTGGTAGAGGTTTTCATTAGAAAATTTATCTCTGTCAAAGGAGAGTTCCCTGCTCAAGATTTTAGGGCTCTAACGTGGGTACATTCGAGTGAGACAGACTGGTGGGCTCAGATGATAAATTTTGTCTTGGAGGAGCTGGAGGGACCTTTGAGGATTTTAGAGCTGAGGACTCTAATAATGGCCACTCGATATGGGATTTCTCCAAATTACAGCGGACTTTTTGCTATGCTAGAATTTTATAATCCTCACATCGGTACCTTTTTTACTCTTGCTGGTGAATTAGGCTTCGCTCTTCATGAGATGTTTGAAATTTCTAGCTTGTCTTTTGGAGAGCTGCCTTATGAGGAGTTCGTCCCCGGAAATAGGGAATTGGAGATCCTGAAGCATGGTGCCCCCGACATCTATAGCACTTATTGGGAATTGATGTGCTATTTCCAGATCTGTGCACAAATCACTAGGAAAAGGGCCAGTGGTGTGAAACAAGGACAATGGGCAGAATATCTTTTTCAAAATCTATGGCACAAGGAAGCTGAGGTGACTCGTTTAGCCGCCAGTACTCTTGAAGAAATCAATGAGTGTATCAACGATGTGACCTCCCACTAACTTGCGAGGTAGAGGAGGATGTCTTCCCTGCTTTTACCACCTTCGAAAGCTTCCATTATCAGGCAGAAGTTCCAATTTCCGACATGGCTTTGTTCGCTGGTTTTCTTACTCTTTGGTTGAAGCGATGTGTGGTACCCACCAGGCCGGTGGATGCTATTACGGTAGAGGTGTTATACCCCGCTGTACTTCTGGCTCATGGACGACCCTTAAATCTTCTTTCGGTCATGGTGTGCTGCATGCAGAGTGGCTTGCGGGAACTCGCCTCTGAATTTATCGCCGTCAAGAAATTAGACTCAGATGGGAAGACTATTATTCAAACCCCGACCCCTCGAGTGCCAATGCCATATATTTATTTGGTATCCTAGTTTGTGTTGCATTGCCCTTCGATAATGTCGACTCCTGAATCATGTGATACCTCGGCTCCTCTTGTTCAGCAATTAGAAACTGCTCAATGGGTTGGTTGGTATCAAGTTAAATTCCGTGAAATATTTAGACGGGACTATAATTACGAGATCGCTTGCAAGTTTCCCGTTTTCGAGGGCGATGCGTATGGAGAACTCCATCAAGACACTCCGGGACAAAATTCTTTCACCATACTCAGTAGAGGTGCCTTCTGGTGGCTCATAAATATTCGCCCAGGCTATCTTATTTTTCAGCAAGGGAGGAAGTGTTTTATTGAACCATATCAGCCTTATTGCTTTTCTCGGCAATTTGGCTATGATCAGATTTACGTCGGGAATCCAAACCCTGCTCTTGTGTACATAGGTAACGTGTATGAAGGAGCAAGAGCTTGGTATTACTCGGTAGTAGGATGTACAGGAGCGAAATTCCGACTGCTGCATAAGATGCCCAACGTTCGTACTTCTTTAAGCTTTTGTACGTGGTACCAAGCTGCCTCCCAAATTTCAGCCTACAACATGAATACCTCTTGCTTGAGAGCCATCCGCAAATGGTATGCTTCAAAGAGGAGTGCTAAAAGGTTCCGTGCCCGGGGTGCTAATGAATATTTATCATATGAAAAGGCGATTACAGAGGACGAACGGTGACAATCACCAGAGGGAATTCAGGAAGAGGTCAGGATGCCGGATACTCACGAGGTGGAACCTTCGAGAGTCCAGACTCGGAATAAGAGTGCCACTAGAAAAAGAGCACTAGACCCAGCTGAAGAAGCTAAATATGACAAACGAGCTCGTCGAAAGTTAGCACTTGAACCCCCTGCTTCTAAACTTATGTCAGATGCTCAGAAAGCATGGCATGCAGAAGAGGAAGAACGAGAGTCAACTGCTATGGGACTTTCGCCTCAGCCTGGTCTCCCTACAGTTGGTCCTACTTTAGGAGGCCCTATTTCTTCTGCCCATTCCTTGAATGAAGAAGAGCGTGGAGATGAATCATTTGCAGGGGGTATAGAGTTTTCCCCTGAAGACACGCTTCACGATACTGCCTCTACTGCCCCTCACGTTGAAGAAGATAGGTCTCTGGTCCAAGAACCTACGATGGCTGCCCAACCAGACTTGGTAGTAGACAAGTCTCGTTTTGCTTTTGTGCTATTACCACCCGTAGGAGACACCCAGCCCAGCCCTACTACTGGAGTCATATCAAAACCTACCATCACTGAGGATCCGCCTGTATTTCCCCCCGTAGGTGAAGAGGAGCCTATGGATCATAGCGATGATGCAAATAACACAGATGATGATGGCGATCAAAGTGGGCGTGATGAGAACAATGATAACTTAGGTGATGACAGCGACGATCCTACATTCATGCTCTTAAATTGGGTTGTGTATTTTTGGAAGAACGCATCTCCAGATTATTGCGTTTAGTCTGGCCTGCCTATCTTATGGACGTAGGGTCTTGTCCCGCGTCTTATCAGAAGTCCAAGCGGCTATAATGATGACAAAGAGACCATACCCGTCGAGAGTCTTGGAACTCTATCTCATCGTTATTAATTGTTTATAAATAGGCCTGATTAGTCTTGTCAAAAGCCTTAACACTTAAACTTCTTTCTTGAACTCAGAAACGAGTTTCTTCTCGTTAGTTCTTCTACTATTTCGTCTCGTCTTCTGGCCATGGCTTCCAAGAAGTCTTGCTCGAGCAGAGACGAAAAGATGGCGCACCCTACACCGCCGTTGGAGAATGTTTTCGGGTCCACTTCCGGACCGACGTCGACGCCTCCATCACCGGCGGTTGGATCTCAAGGTAAGCCATGCTGCCTTTTCTGTTTCAGCGTTCCTTTTTGATAAATTTTCTTTAATTCCTGTGGATGAATTCTGGTTGATGATGACGAATAAAATTCATCTCTTCAACCTTGAATGTATAAAGAAACTTGCGTGTCTTTTGACGAAAACTGTTCGTCTCCTTGGATTTGGATGCTGAAAGAACTTCCTGTGTCCATTGTCGTAACGAAGGGTCAAACCCTTAATGTTGAGTGCATGGAGAAGTTTCTGTGTTCATTGACGAAAACTATTCGTCTTCTTACTTTTAGACACAAAACAACATTCCTGTGTTCTTCGATCTTGAACACAGAAAGAAACTTCTGCGTGTATTAACAAAATGAAGGGTTGATCCCTTCATCTCGACGTACTAGTTTGATTCTGTTGCGTTTGATGCAGAATTACACTTATAATCTCACAGATTCATAATGCACTTAATTCTTAGTGCATTCATAATGATTCGACGCGGGTCTAGCTTCCTTGCGTTCAGGCTGATCTTGACGCATGTCTAAACCACTGCGTTTGCATTCATCTATTTCATTGACTTTGTTTTTATTTGTTTGCAAGGTGGGGCTTCTGCCGTTGCTCCCCTGATTATTTCAGAAGATGCTCCTCTCATCACCCCCCTTGCTATACTCCTTCCTACTGAGGTTTTTACTCCACTCCCTGAGAGTGTGACTTTCCTCACAAAGCTTTTGGAGAACATGGTGAGGCAAGCTTACCTGATTTCTGCGCAAGGCTGGGCTACTTTTTCTAACTTCCAAGGCTCATTCATGGACGTGTTGCACTCCCTCTCCCGTATCAACCACAGTTGGGCTCTGCATTATGCTGAGAAGATTTACTTCTTCTTAGGCACTGTGGAAGCCTTGGAGAAATTGCAGAGTGCTAACTTGAAACCAGAGATAGAGGAGGCTTTTCAAGCCTTACGATCAGGAGTTGTTGCTGCTGCTGCCACTGCTAAAGAATTGAGGGGGAGGGCCGAAGCAGAAGTTCGAGCCAAGCATTCTGCATGTATATCCCAAGCTAAAGCCCGCCTCGCATCTTTTTCTCTTTAAATACTTTTTGAACTGTAATAATTTTTGATACTTTCGTAACAATTACTACTCTTGTCTGTGATGAACTGTTTCTGCAATGTCATGGTCTTTTTGTGATGTTGGAATTTTTGAAAATTACCCCCTTGCGTTTGAATGATCTGAACGTAGGCTTATTAAAGACGCATGGTTTTGTCTTTGTGTCCAAACAGGTTTGAACGCAACTCTGAGACTTGAGCTGTAGTTATAAGTCTTGTTTTTAGGAAGACTTGATGCATTCCAGCTTCTTGAGTGTTTTCTAGAAGTTTCTTGTGTTTGAATGATCATGACATGTGCTCGTTTATGAGAACACGGGGGTCGGACCTCGCAGCTATGAGTCCTGAAACGCAGCTACAGAGTTTTAACGCGGCTATAGGATTTGCGTTCGGGAGGGCCAAACGCAGTCCGAGTTAGGACTTTTTCACCAAGTTAGATTATGTTGGTAATCATCTGGTAGATTTTGGAAAATTCCTTTATTATAATAATTCTCGACAACTTCAATCGTCAGAGGTGTAATGTTAACTTAACGACATACAAAGTAGGAGAACAATTCGTTGAAACAAACATTTAATAAGCAACCCCCAGCTAGGCTCAAGAGAATTGCAGCTTACGGTTAATATTTCTTGAGAAATTTTCTATTAATTGGCATCATGAGTCTATCGCCTTTTTTATCGATGAGACGGTAGGCTCCATTAGAGTAGACTGTCTCTACCACAAAAGGTTCTTCCCATTTAGGATTAAACTTCCCTTTGGTTTTGTGAGTCATCACCATCGGTCATCAATTAGCCAAAACTAAATCGCCTTTCTTGAAACTCCGTTCTTTAACCTTTTTGTTGTAGGCTTTAGAAATACGGGCTTGATATAGTTCAATCTGTTGCTGAGCTTGACGTCGTTTGTCGTCTAAAGCTTCAAGTTCCTGAAGACGCCGTTGGTGTTTCTCTTCCTCTGTCAGTCCGGCTATGATAGCGACTCTTAAGGAAGGGATTTAGATTTCTAATGGTAATACGGCTTCGCAGCCATATACTAGAGAGAACGGTGTAGCTCTTGTAGGGGTCCTTACTGTTATGCGGTAGGCCCACAAACATTCGCCAAGTCTCTCGTCCCAATCTCGTCGGCTTTTGGAAACGAACTTTTTGAGGAGCTTCACGATAGTTTTGTTAAAAGCTTCTACAAGACCATTTGCTGGCGGATAATAGACCGTAGACGCGACACTTTAGATTCTAAACTTATCACAAAATCTCTGAAATCCAAAGCTAACAAATTGTGTCCCGTTGTCGTGAACTATTCGTCTTGGGACCCCAAAACGGTAGATGACGTGATGTTTAATGAACTTAATCATATTCTTTGTTTTTACTTCTTTTAGCGGGATTACCTCCGCCCACTTGGAGAAATAATCGGTTACGGCCAAAATGAACCGGTGTCCTTTGGAAGTCAGAGGAGAAATTGGACCCACGATATCCATGCCCCACATATCGAACGGCCAGGAAGGAGATGTGGGATGTAAGTTTCCTGGTGCTTGATGGATAAAATCACCATGAATCTGGCATGCGTGACAACGTTTAGCGTAGTCCGCTGCGTCTGCGAACATCCTTGGCCAATAATAACCAATTCATCAGAGACGATCACCCAATTTAGCTCCAAGCTGATGAGCTCTGCACATTCCGTCGTGAGCTTCCTTAAGGGCCTCTTTCGCTTCCTTCCAAGAGAGGCATCTAAGAAAAACTCCATCATGTGATTTACGGTACAAGGTTTGAGAAATTGCATCATAATAGAATTGGAGGACCTTTCGTTTGATAGTGGCCGCTTCATTAGGGTCATCAGGCAAAATTCTGTATATGGCATAGTCAATGTACGGAAACCGCCAATCTCTAGTTTCAAATTCCATCGATGTCGTGCAGACATCTCTTGTCGGTGTCTTATCGGAGTTTTCCTTCATAGAAATCTTGGAATAGTATAACTCACGTCCTGTAACCGGAATTGTAGTTTCGGCCCTTGGAGGCAATGCTAATGAGGTTGCCAACGAAGCTAAAGCGTCCGCATAAGCGTTCTGAGCTCGTGGAATATATTCGATAAAGAAACATTCGAACTTCTCAGCTTGCTTTAGCACTGCGGAGTAATACGGGATAAGATCTTCATGACGTACTTCGTATTCCCCTCGGACTTGATTTACGATTAGCTGAGAGTCACCGTAAGCTTCAAGATGTCGAATATTGAGTTCCTCAGCAATTTGCATTCCTAGTAGCAACGCATTATACTCGACTACATTGTTGGTACACGGTTCGATTAATGAAAACCCTCTTAGGATCACATGGCCGTTCGGGGAAACGAGTACGACTCCTACTCCTGCGGTAATTGCTCCATGAGGATTTGCTCTAGATGCACCGTCAAAGAATAATTTCCACACTTGCGTAGCTTCTTGAGTAACGCAAGCCTCAGCGATTTCATCGGGTAGTTCTTCATACAATTTAGATGTCCCTGGTACCGGATGATCGGCTAAGAAGTCTGCCAACGCTTGACCCTTGACAGCCTTTTGGGGCATGAATTGCATATCATATTGTGACAAGAGAATGGCCTATTTTGTGAGCCGGCAATTTAGAGATGATGGCTTTGTCATCAAAACTCTCAAGGGATTCACCTTGGAGATGACGTGAATTGTTTGTCCAACTAGGTAATGTCGCATCTTTTGAACTACGAATACCAAAGTGAGACATTCTTTTTCAACTGGATTGTATCGGTGTTCGGCTCCCATCATAGTCCTGCTTAGGTAATAGATGGCTTGCTCTTGACCTTGATCGTTGTTCTGGGCTAACAAAGCTCCAAGAGAATGTTCTATGGCTCTCACATACAACAGGAATGACTTTCCTGATATTGGGGCTACAAGAACCGACGGTTGAGTAAGATACTCCTTAATCTCTTCGAATGCTCTTTGGCAATCCTTATCCCAAATAAAGGATACTCCTTTCTTCATGAGCTTAGAGAAGGGTTGACAGCGTCCTGAAAGATTCGATATAAATCTCTGAATGTAGGCCAACCTCCCTTGCAAACCCCTGAGCTCTTTAAGATTCTTTGGGGGTGGCATATCTTGAATAGCGCGGATTTTCTCTAGATCAAGAGAAATTTCCTTGGACATGACAATAAATCCTAGGATTTTCTGCTTGACACGCCAAGGAATGATTTTGTTGGGTTCACCTTCAGTTGATGTGCTCGCATGATGTCGAACATTGTTTTCAAGTCTGTAAGATGATCGCCTTTGTGTTGGCTCTTTACTGCTATATCGTCAACGTAGCACTCGATCTTCTTACGTAGGTGTTCATGAAAGATGACGTTCATTGCACGTTGATAAGTTGCACCTGTATTTTTTAGGCCGAATGGTATTACTGTATAGCAATACACCCCTAGTGGTGTTCTAAAAGCGGTGTGTTTTTCGTCTTCCGGATGCATCTTGATCTGATTGTACCTGGAGAATCCGTCCATGAAAGACATCCTTTCATATCCGCAGGTGTTATCGATCATGACGTCAGTGATAGGAAGAGGAAATTCGTCTTTCGGACAAGCTGCGTTGAGGTCACGAAAGTCGATGCATATTCGGACCTTACCATTTTTCTTAGAGACATTCGAATTGGTGTTCGCCTTCCTTTCTTGAAGTTTAAACCTTGTTTTTTTTAAAATTATACCCTATTTGTTTCATTAATCGGAGGGATTTAGGTTCGTGATAATGGAATTTAGGAACTCCATCATCTTCTTCAGAACTTCCCCGTTTGAGTGGTTCGGGTTTAACTTTACCGAAATGAATCGGCCTTTCCCCTTTCCTTTTGGACGGGACTTTGAAGAAAACTTTATGTGCATCTTCTACTTCTTCATCTGAAGTGAAGGATGACTTAATTGGCAATGTGAGGGATGTTTCTGCACAGAATGTGCGCCACGGATTGTTACCTGCATTATGATCATTCTTTGTTTGTTCAACTTTAAACGATTCATCAGACAAGTACGCCAAAATAAAATCTTCATTAATGCACCACTTGCCCTCACTCGGTACATTATTATTGTTCTTGACTAGACCCATTACACTGAAGTTCAACTCCCATGGACAATTCCCTTCAGGGTCTGGCTCGACGTCTACCTCATTGCCGCTGTCAATACCTTCTTTCTCTTGTGATTCTAAATAGAAGACCGAATCTGTGTGGAAGTTTTCCACTCCTCAGAAAGGGTATTTTTCCACAACCAGGATTCGAACTTCACCTTCATCATTGACATACTTCATGACCTGATATAGGGTGGACGGGACAATGCGATTTGCATGAATCCATGGTCGTCCCAACAACAGATTGTAGGACGTGTCCGCATCTATGATGTAACAAGTCACTTCGGACTTAAGGTCTCCGATCTGACATCTGAGTTTGATCATTCCTAGGGGCCGAGTGCTGTTAGCATTGAACCCGAAGATAGTAGTTTGAGTAGCATTCAACCGATGCATGGGAATCCCTAAAACTTGCATAACTCTGTATGGCATGATGCTGAGTCCCGAGCCTGGGTCGACCTGAAAACGGCTGATTTCTGATGACCCGATGTATCCTGTGTAGTACAGGGGCTTATCATGTTTATGTTTCACTTGCATATCCTCCTGAGTGAATGATATGCAGGATAGACTTCTTGCTGCTTGTAAGCATTGCAGGTAGGACTGATCTTCAGACGCTTTAGGAATTGGAGTAACTTGAGTGATAAAGCTTTCTGTGTTCTTCAAAGCTTCAATTTGAGCTTCTTTGGTGGTTTTGGACAACCTCAAGAGCTCATATAGGGTAATCCTAGCAGGTATATTGGCTAGCTGCGCCATTACATTAAATTGGAAGGGGGCGCTCGCTTCTCTAAGATCTTGGTGAAGATTTTTGTTGTACCGGAGCTCTTTTTATTTCTCTTTATCGACCGGCTTCTTTGGTACAGAACCCCCAGTGTCTTGGGGCTATTCTTCGACTTCTTGAGCATTCTGGTCATAGTTTCTTAAGTAAGCTTTTCCCGACCGAGTACCAGGGTTGCCTTCTGGGTATGCCGCTAGGACGATTCTCTCTTCTTCTGAGTCGGTGAGAGGTTTGAGATGGTCATTATTCTCATTAACAGAGGGGCTAATCATGTTGGATGACTTAGCCTTGCCTCTTTTCTGCTTGGGCGAGGTGTTTGTCCACTGCTGATCTTCAATTAGGTCGGGATGGACCCACATGATCTCTCCTTTTGGGATAGTGAGGGGTACCAACCCCCTGTCCTTCTGATTGTGTAAGTCGGTGTTTTTCAAGTGCATTTCCCCTTTATGGATGGGAATGATACCATCTGTAGCAGCTACAGGGAGGAAGTCACCGAACTGGACCGCAATCAAGTTAGTGGATACAGTCTTCTGCTCCGGCTTCAGGGTAAGTACGTTAGCATTCACCAAATTTTACAAGATGTCTTTGAACACATAACATTTTCTGGTAGGATGTCCTAAGAACCTATGATAGCGACAGTAATTGGGGTCATCTACCTTCCCTGCTTCATCTGGCTTTCTGATTTCAGGGAGCTGCAATTTATTGTTCTTCCGAAGAAGTTGGAACAGAGTGTCTACATGCTCCTCTTTGAACGAGTATTGCTTGGGCGCTCTTTGTTGGTTTGGTGCTTTTCCTTGCTTCCCAGATGGCGTGCGTGCATCGGTATCGGCATCTAACGTCTCCTTCCCCTTGGAGCGCGGCGTATTGTTCAGGTTGCGTTGCTGTTGGGGTTTGGGTTGAGTAACTTCTTCAGCCTTGACCCAAGCGATAATCTCTTCAGCTTGTTCTCCTTGAGATACCAGTTGTCTCCAGGAGCGACATTCTGCTACTCCCATCTGAGCAAGGAGCTGCGTCAGCAAGTTATGCCTGCAAGTTTCAACCAAAGTTGATTGAGTCATACCTGATGGGCATCGCAATGCCATGCTGCGGAATCTCTCCACATAAGCTTTGATAGATTCTCCCTTCTTTTGCTTGGTGGCGAGAAGGGTAGGGACTAAGACTTTCGTGTCGTCTTCGAAGAATCTGGCTAAGAAAAACCTTTCCAGATCTACCCATTTCTGAATAGATCCAGCGGGCAGTTTCATAAACCATTCAAAGCCAACCTCTTTAAGAGTACCGATGAACAAACGGGTTAGGATGGCATCGTTGGCTACCACATCTTCAGTCTGTGACTTGAAGTAGTAGATGTGTTGATTTGGCGATCCTGTACCATCGAAAGGTTGTAGAGTTGGGGCCTTAAACTTCGGCGGATAGGGAGTTGTATCCCATTTTACGGGATAAGGCCGTATCACTCCTTCCTCACGAAGCTCGCTTCTGTTGGCTATTGCATTAAGGCGGGCTTCTAGCTCATCCACTTTAGTTGACTGAGGATTCTGTTCTCTCTCCATCTCCTTCTCATTTTCGGAAGAAGACTCCAAATTGTGAGTCTCATGTTCTACATTTTCAAGCACTTTCTGCTTTCCTTTGGAGGTTGTCCTCCGGGAAGATTCAGGTTTTTGACCTTTTTCGATGAGGAGCTGGGCCAACATATCCTTCATTTGGAGAAGTGTCTCTTGTTGTGCATGGAGCATAACATGGTGTTTGTCAACTTTTTTAGCTAAATCCTCAGGGTCTCCAGTCATGTAAGCGAAAACTTCCCGTGCAATGACGGAGCTTAAAGATTGGGATTCAACGATTGCCAAATGTTCATCATCAGAAGTAATTCATTTGGCTAACTTTCTATAGTCAACCGAGCGGTAGCTCCTGTCTGCGTCCGGGTGTGTCGATATACTCCTTCAAACTCGTCGCAAATTTCCCGAACGGTTGGGGAATGGCTTCTTTCTAATTCATCAGAATTAGGAGTGGAAGCTTTCCCTCTGCCAATCACATTAATAGTGACCTGAGGATATTTAGCTTTAGAAACCTTCTTCTTCTGATGACGTCGTCGCTTGGTAGGTCTTGCGATGTCAGACAGTCTATCGAATACAGACCTGCGAGGCTCAGGTGTATAACATTGGCATTCGGAAAGGACTATTGAAATAAGCCGCTCACAATGACATGAATGAGCTGCTCGTTGCGTTGGTTTTTTCCTAGAGAGTAATTCTTAAAAATCAGGGATTTGAGAGTAATTCTTCGCCAGAGATAAGACCCTCTATCTTTAAGCGGGCGAGACTTGTTCTTGTTAGACATGAATCTTAAGCCCGTGTTGACTCCTTTGTACTTGGCGGACCACATCGCGTTCTAGAGTCGAAACGCAAGGGCCGCGTTGTGATTTATAAACACCAGGCTTTGGCCTGCGTTTAATTGATGAAACGGACCCCTTGGGATCCTGTTTTATTTGGACGCACTCATGGGGTGCGTTTTTATCCTTAACAGTACTGTGTTTTGGATGGACAATGCACCGCTGAGGGTCGCGTTTAAGCTGTATCACTCGGGGCTCATAGTTAGGCTCATTACCGCGAAGTATGCGTTCTGGAGTAGGAACGCAATTTTTGTGCGGGGCTTCGAAAACGCGATCCTCGTGTTGAACCAGGGATCGGTTTTCTCGAAGATGCGCTTGTCGGATGCATCTTCTCCATCTTCGAGCGGCGTTCTTCTTGGCTTGTTTCAGAGTCTTGGCCGCAACGTCATCGGTATTGATAGGATTTTCCTCCATCATAGGCCTTTTACAACCCATTACACGTCGTGTTGATACGGGTGTGGAATCTTCAACTTGTAGAGCGAGTTTGAGATCTTGGCCAAAGGAGAGGGTTTTCTTTGGCGTCTCAACAATAGGTTGGATCTCTTTGGAGGCTTTTTGGATGTTATGCCTGGCCTTAGGGCTAAGCGATCCAGAGGAAAGAGCTTCCTCGTACTTGGCTTGATCAAACTCTACAACAAGAGTTTCAACGGTCGTTCCAGTGAGATGGACATCGGATTGCGTCATCACTTCTTCGTCAGAGAAGCTAGTCCCCAGCGGAGTTGCCATCTTTTGTTTGTTAGGAAATTTGTAATAAGAAAATAATAAAAGAATTGTATTTGATTTTATTCTCTCTAACTACTTAGAAAAAGAATGTTTACAACTCTCTCAACTCTCAATTACAATTGGATTTCCTGATTACAAAAGAGAAGAGAATGATCTGGATTCTTTCCTTTGTTTAATTCTAGATTCTTCACTGTGGTGATGGAGTGCTTCCTTCGAATGCTTGCGTCGAACTTGCTCTCCGTTGACGATCCAAAAATCTCAATTCGCTGGAACAAATGACTTGTCTGGTTGAACTGCTCAAGAACTCTCGATGAGTATTGTAGCTCAGAATGAGTAACAAACTCTAATAAGGAAAGAGTTGTTTGAACGGAAATAATTCGGTTAATAAGCCAAGTATCGAATGTCTGGAACTCTTCTGTTGAAGATGGTTGCCCTCCGATTATGTAAAGATCCGATCTTGGAAAATTCCCCCTGATCCGATTCTAGAAAATCCGATCCCTAACTCTATTGAGTTTGTTGATATTTATAGGAGGATTAGGGGTATAACTACCCCCATAATCCGTGCCTAAATAGAGGTTTAGTTTCCCCATTAATCGGGTATAACAACCCATGTAAACCACTCCTCAGATCATGGGTGAGAAACGATTTTCGAAACTGTATAGATCACGTTTGAATGAGTCAGAACCTTGACTTGCATTCTGGCATAGATTTTGTGTTTGAACGCAGCATCTGGAAGTGCGTTCTGCAGCGGTTGGAGCTGCGTTTGCAGCGATATGAAGCTGCGTTCTGCAGCGGTTGGAGCTGTGTTTTGCAACTGTTGGAGCTGTGTTTACAGCGATATGAAGCTGCGTTCTGCAGCGGTTGGAGCCGTGTTCTGCAGCGATTGGAGCTGCGTTTTGCAGTTGTTGGAGCTGTGTTTTGTCTTTATATATGGATGACACCAATGACAAGTTGAGAAGGCCCTATTCAGGCCATTTGTGACACTTGAGGCATCCCAATAACGCTCTATCAACTGCAGGTCACGATATAGTGAGCTTTTAATAAGACTGTTCACGTAGTCTCTAGAGATTTCCACTTTTCTAAAATCATCACACTGCTCATAAGCACCTCTGATAGTTGCTAATATAATATTAGTCATGTTGTTGTCACAGCCATCAAGATCAATCATCTCAAATATGGAGCTGTGTTGATAGTTGAGGATTCCATGATTGCGTTGCTTTGACTTTTGGAACGTAGCCATTTGTGTTTTGACTGTAGGGATAAATTCTATCTCTCGGTTTGAAGAAATTGTTGACTTGTAATTTCTCCATGATCCATAGGGGCATCCTTCGATTATAGCTTTCCTTTGGTAATAAGAAAGTTATCTGATTGTAACCTTCTTAATTGTGGCTAGACGGGGACTAGCTTTCTATTGTGATTTTTTTTAGACAGCCTACAGTTGTAGGCGTATAAAATTGCCTATAGGTCCCTTAGCTTAGCTCAGCACGATGATTCGACAAAACAACGGACATTCGAGTGACGAGGCGACGAGGCACGCAAGCAACGGAATACGTTCGCGTGCGGGACCAAACCAACGGTTCGGAAAGTTAACGAGTCGTCCAACAACAAAACGGACTTGAACTCAAACACCGAAGCGGAGTTACCACCAAATGAAGATTCGGGGAATCGAATCAAGACCTGAACAAATCAACGAAAGGTCGAGGTAACAAGACACACGAACAATGGAACACGTACGCACGTGGAATCGAACCAACGTTTCAGGGAATCACCGAGTCATCTAAACAAGAGCGAACTCGGTGATATAACGATCGAATCAAGACCAATCCCGGACTCGAACTCAGAAACGGATTAACTGCCATATTGGGAATCAAGTCAGTGAGTCGATTCCAGAAACCGAATCAAATCCGAACGACGGAGAACCGGAAACACCGGAAAACGACGAAACCAGCGCACCTGGGGGAACTCGGCCCGAACCGAACCACCCTAAGGTGGCTCGGCCCAAGCTGAGCAACCCTAGGGTGGCTCGGCTATGGCCGAGCCACCCAGAGGTGGCTAGGCATCGGTTTGTGCCAAAGGCACAGTCTTGAGTGCCTATAAATAGGCCTGGCACTCGTTCATTTGAGGGGACTTTTCTGAAACTTCTGAAGAGCCGAAACTCTGCCGGATTGCGACCTCAACTCGGATTGTGAAGGCTTGAAGACTTGGATAACCAGATCTACGTGATACTACTCCGGATCTAAGCTTGGTTCTTAGATCCCGAGATTAGAGCGAGCGTTTCCTTGGTGAAACGATCCCTCTCGGCTATTATCTCCTTGGTGGGATAGTACCCGTTATACCACGTAGATCCGTTCGGATCGAGATTGCACGGTGGTCCACGGTACTCAACCCCGGCACAGGCGAAGAACCCCACAAAGCGAGCGACCGTAAAACAGGAAACTCGTGATTTGTTCAAGGAAAGTTGTAATCTTTATTTCTTTGTTTTGATTTTGTTGTAAGCCGGATCTTATAAAAAGACCGGATTTCTTTGTAAACGCATAAAGTTGTTGTCAAAGTTGTAACAGAATCATCAATGAAGAATAACGCAATTTCCCGCGCGAACAACAGTAGCTAAATTTGGATTTGGTCCAGATAGACATTAAGATAGCCTTTCTACACGGAGATTTAGATGAGGAGATCTACAGGACACACCCCTTAGGATTTAAAGCTACAGGAAAGGAGGATTTAGTGTGCAAGCTGAAGAAATCTCTTTATAGTTTAAAGCAATTGCCGAGATAATGGTACAAGAGATTTGATAGTTGAAAAAGGAGCTGTCATCCGAGTTTGAGATGAAGGATCTTGGAGAAGCTAAGAAGGTATTGGGTATGGAGATCGAGAGAGACAGGGCAAAGGGGAGATTGAAGCTTATACAGAGGAGTTATCTGCAGAAGATGTTGAAGAAATCCAGCTTTGATGGAAATGCAAAGGCAGTGAGCACTTCATTGGCTCCCCACTTTAAGCTTTCAGCTTTGATGTCACCTGCTTTAGTTGAGGACAGAGATTACATGTTAAAGATTTCATATGCCAGTACAGTAGGTAGCTTGATGTATGCTATGGTGTGTACGAGGCCAGACTCGTCACATATCATGAGCATGGTATCGAGATACATGCACAACCTGGGGAATGGTCATTGGGAGGCCGTGAAGTGGATTCTATGGTATGTTAAAGGCACCATAGATGTTGGTTTGATTTTTCAGAAATATGAAAAGGATGGGTAGGATTGTATTGGCTATGTAGATTTAGATTATGCTGGAGATCTTAACAAGCGTCGATCTACTTCAGGATATATATTTACATTGACAGGAGCACCGATATGTTAGAGATGTACACTTCAGTCTACAGTGGCTCTCTCTAATACAGAGGCGGAGTATATGACGGTGACTAAAGCTATTAAGGAGGCTTTGTGGTTGCATGGATTGTTGGAGGACTTGTGGATTGCACATGAGACTATTCAGGTATATTGTGATAGCATGTCGGCTATCTATTTGGCAAAGAACCAGGTTTATCATGTACACACGAAACATATTGATGTCAGATTCTACTTTGTTTATGATATTTTGAATGATAGAGACGTCATATTAGAGAAGATCCATACGAAGGACAACTCTGCAGATATATTGACCAAAGTTGTTTTAGGTGAGAAATTTGGTCATTGTTTGAAGCTATTGAACATTCTTCAATATTGAAGGTCTTTGGAGGTCATTTAGGTAAACTACGTTCGACTTGATTCATTAGATAAGAGGATACGTAGGCAGTCTTTTCGATGCAGCCAGTTGGATTTGTTGATTTTGAGGGGGGAGATTGTTTGAGCTCTCGTTTGGGTTCTCGACTTGTTGTAGATTGAGTCCGTTGTCATGGGTAGATTCCATTTCGTACTAGACGCAACAAGTGAGACATTTGGATGATTTGGTGTCGGCTCGGTTTTGGGAGAAACTTCCCCGAGGTGGAGATTTGTGGAGAACTCAAGAAAGGAAGTAGAAAAACTGGATTTTCTGACATAAGTTGACTCATGCACATGCATAAGTCAACTTATGGTAAGTCGACTTATGCCCATGCATGAGTCAACTTACGTTCTGCCTTCTAGTTTCAAGTTTCATCTCGGTCAAGTCGACTTATCAGAACTGATAAGTTGACTTACGATCTGTTCAGCAGTTGTCGTTTTTGGTTCTGTCAAGTCGACTTATCAGGGTGCATAAGTCGACTTACGGGTGTTTCAGGATGAGTTAGGATTCCTATTTGCATTCTATTTGGGTTTGATATAAATAGGAATATGTTGATTATTAGGGTTAAGCAAGGACGTTTTTGAGCAGCCTTGAGAGAGGATTTTTGCATCCTATTGTGGGAGATTTGTGAGAGATTTAGAGAGCTTTGTTTTAGGGTATTGAGTGATCTTGTAACCTTATTTTGTATTCTCTTCATCTCTAATAGTAAGAACTCACCCCTCCTTACCCTGTAGACGTAGGCAACTCGTCGAACCACGTAAATTGGTTTGTCTAGCTGTGATTGTGATTTGTGATTGTGTTTAGTTGTGATCTATTCCGTTCTTGTTCGTGCACTATTTGACTTTTGAGCACCCGTTACGTAAACATGAACATATGAATATATGGCAGCCACCTAGTCTCGACTATAGCAAGGATCTTAATTCACACTTTTGCGCGTCCTTGAGTCGTTAGACGACGGCGAGAGCTTCTTCTCCAGAGACAGGGACAGGACAGGGATAGCCAACTTCATCGCACCAGTCGAGGATGATGCTCCATATAGAGAAAATCGTGTCAAATTTAGACGAGAAGAACGAGGCAAGTGGCACGCAAAGCTTCGGAGGGATGACGTGGAGCTCTATGTAGGCTTCGATGCATGCTCTATCGTAAAACTCGCTTTGGTGAGTGTGGTCGTAGTCATCACCGTGGATGACATAACCACTAGGGAAGATGATGACCGAGTCCGCCATTAGCCCGCTGCTTGCCGCCCGCCGCAGATTGTACGGAGCATTATGTCGTGAGGTTGTTTCAAGGGATTCTCGATGCTTGAGCTCTTTCTAGCTTTTGTTGCTTTTCGCAGGGTTCACATAGCATGCTAACCGAATACATTTGATCCGGATCCAAATAATCTGCTACGAGATACTATCTTGTTAGGGATGCACAACCCCCCTGATGCGATTTGGAAATAGAGATTTGGGAGAGAGTAGAGAAATAATCATAATCACAAACACACAAGATTTATGTGGTTCGCTTCTCAAGGTGAGAAACTACGTCCACGGCCACCGCAGGAGAAAATTTCACTATTTTCGTCTCTATTACATATTGCCCTAATCATCCCTTTTATAACATAAGGGTATTACAAACAGAAATAGGAAACAGATCAAAAAACCGAACTGGGCTAAAACCCGACTCGCGGTCGACCGTCGTGCCACTTGTGGTTGACCGCGTGGCCGCTCGAAATCCAGAAAAGTCTCTGGACTTTTAACGGTCGACTGCCGCACCACTCGCGGTCGACCGCGATGAGGCCTGCTGCTGATGGTTGCTCTCTGGACTTTTAGCGATCGACCGTCGCGCCATGCGCGGTCGACCGCGAATATGACTGTAATTAGGTTTGCTCTCGGGAATTTTGGCGGTCGACCGCCGCACCATGCGCGGTCGACCGCGACGAGCTCCTGACCAAATGCATCTACCTGTGCATGTTTACGGTCGACCGCTGCGCCATGCGCGGTCGACCGTGATCCAGTCAAATTGTGTCCTTTGTCCTTTTGCTTGCACTTCGTCATCGTCGATCACGTTTCTCCTATTTCTTCTTTGATCTGAAGTATAGGGCAAGTCTGATAGTTAGGCTTCACATATCCTAATAATCTCCCACTTGGAGACTAACTATCAAACTCTATCACCTCTCTCTGCGGCGACGGCCTCCATATCTTCAAGTACTGAGGCCAACTGAAGTTGAACACAACTTTAATTTCTCCGTGGTGACAACCTTAGTAAGCATATCGGTCAGGTTCTTGCTTCCTTGAATCTTCACAAGTTCCAACATATCTTCATCCAATGCTAATCTTATGAAGTGATAACGGACCTGTATGTGTTTGGTCCTTGCATGAAAATATGGGTTCTTTGCCAAATGAATTGCGCTCTGGCTATCATAGTGTAAGATACTCTTCTCACTTTTCTGTCCCAACTCCTCCAAGAAACCCTGCAACCATATCATCTCTTTGCTTTCCTCTGTCACAGCAACATATTCAGCCTCTGTCGTTGATAAAGCAATGATCTTATGCAACTGAGAAACCTAACTAATAACTGTAGAGCCCAAAGTGAACACGTAGCCTGTAGTGCTCCTTCTCTGGTCTATCTCACCAGCATAGTCTGTATCAACAAAACCTTGCAGAACTAACTTGCCTCTCTTGAAACATAAACATTCTTCTATTGTATCTTGTAGGTACCTCAGAATCCACTTTACTACTTCCCAGTGCTGCTCTCCTGGATGTGACATGAATCTGCTCACAGCTCCCACTGCATGGGCAATGTTAGGTCTCGTGCATACCATGGCGTATATGAGGCTTCCAATGGCTGAAGCATATAGAACATTAGCCATGTAGTCTTTCTCTTCATCAGTCTCAGGGCACGGCTCCTTAGTCAATTTGAAATGACTAGCTAGCGGTGTGCTAACGGCCTTAGCACCACTCATCCCGAATCTCTCAAGCACCTGCCTAATGTACTCGGCCTGAGATAACCATAGTGTGCCCAAGAGCTTGTCTCTACTAATCTTCATCCCCAATATCTACTTCGCTGCGCCTAAATCCTTCATGTCGAACTCACTCGACAACTGCTTCTTCAGTTTCTTGATCTCTCTCATGTCTGAACCGGCTACTAGTATGTCATCGACATATAAAGGTAGGATAATATAACTGTTGTCAAAATCCTTGACGAAGCAATAATGATTAGCATTGCACCTGGAGTACCTATTCCTGTGCATGAATCCATCGAACTTTTTGTACCATTGCCTTGGAGCTTGTTTCAGGCCATACAAGCTCTTCTTCAATCTACACACCATCTTCTCTTTGCCCTTCTGAGTGAAGCCCTCTGGCTGCTACATATATATCTCTTCCGCTAGGTCACCATGGAGGAAAGCTGTCTTTACATTTAGCTGTTCGAGATGTAGATATTCAGCTGCAACAATACTCAGGACTGTTCTGATTACAGTTAGTTTGACTACAGGAGAGAAGACCTCTGTGTAGTCAACTCCTTCTCTCTGCTGAAATCCTTTCACCACCAATCTAGCCTTGTATTTCTTGGAACCATAATGTTCCTCCTTGATTCTATACACCTATTTGTTTCTCAAGGCCTTCTTCCCCGCTGATAGCTTCGCAAGTTCCTGTTAGGTCTCATGTTATGAGCCTACATCTTCTAATCTTATTTTGATGATTACAAACAATTCCTAATATTGTTTGTCTAGTGTTTATGGTTCTTATTAGGTATTCTAGACAAACAATGTGTTGGAGGATGGATGGATTGAGCCATAACGATCATATCTAATGGAGGTTGGCAGAATTATGGAATGAAGCATTGCATTCAAGTTAAAGATCCAAGATCCCGCTTCATCCACATAGTTTACCAAGTTGAGCTTATTGAAGATCAAGATCTAGCTCGGGTATCTTAGTTTAGGTTTTATATTATGTGTGTTAAGTACTTTAAGCTCAATCATATATACACACACATTTGGTTTCATTTATCGTTGTTTTGGTTTATAGACCTAAAGATATTATTTTATATATTTTATCAAGTCTATAAATCTATTGGAAAGGTCTCAAAACTTTATTTAAACTCATTTTGTCAAAATCAAGCTTTTACAAGTTCATACTTATGTAATTTTGCAAAATGATGAGATTTCATAATTGGGGAATACAAATTGGAAAATTATTTTTTGTAACATTTTCAAAATCATATTCACAAACATTTCCCAAAGTTTCATTAATTTTGGAATTAATTTGTTATGTTTAATTGAATTTACAAAATCAAGTTTTTTGTTCGTGTATGTTTAAAGTTCATGTTCGTGCATGTTTTTGCAAAACAGATGAGTTTTCACAAATGTGAAACACAATTTGAAAAATTCTTTTTGTAACATGCTCATTTACATGTTTATAAAGTTTTCCTAAAGTTTCATGATTTTTGGAGTTGATTTACTATGTTAAATTGATTTTACAAAATCGTGTGTCTCAGCAGTTTTTAGAATCTGGAATATCTGTATTAAACTATTTATTTCTCACAAATGGGAAGTGATTTTTCATAAATTCTTTCTCTAACATGTTTATCTATATGTCTAGAAATCTCCCTCAAAAGTTCGTAATTTTTTGAGTTGATTTACTATTTTTAATTTATTTTATAAATCCAGCTACGCAAAAATTCCAGATCTGCCGATACTGTTCAAACCTGACGAGTCGACTCATAAATGCATGAGTCGACCCATAAACAGTGCATGAGTCGACCCATGAACATATGAGTCGACCCATCAGAGGTTTTTGGCCTGTAACGGCTAGTTTATGAGTCGACTCATGAACAGTAACGAGTCGACTCATAACACTGTAACGGCTAGTTTTTGGCTGAGCTGTTTTTTGGTTTTTTGGACTTTTCACTTGGGTTTTCTTGGTTCTTTGGGGCTCCTATATATATCCCATACCCTCTAACTTCTGAGGTAACTAAGAGAAAAGTTTTAAAGAGTTTTTACAAGTTTGTTTAAGGTTTTCTAAGTGTGTTTGAGAGTTTGGTTTGTGAAGATAATTTCACAAGGGCTTGAGGAGATAATCTTTGGTGTTTGGGCTTCAAATCATCTCTCTCTCACTCTCTTGTCATCTTTAGAGAAGTGTTTCTAAACTCATCTAGCAATTTATTATTTTGATTATAATTTCCATAAGCTAGATTTATATTGAGTTTAGTTTAATTATTTTATTGATACTCTTTGTTCACACACAACCATTGAGCTTATCGTATTTGCATACATAATATAATTGGGTTGTGGGATTGTGTGACTTAGAGTGTGAGCCTACATTGTGTTCTCATCTATTGTAGAGAACGATTTATTTGTATTGAGCTTTCATTGTGAGATCACTTGTATTACACTAGTACACCAATAGGAGTGTGTGGTGAGAGACGGGGTTATCCCAAGAGTAGTGGCGTCGGTAGCCTAGAGAGAGGTGATAATTCCGAGCACTTGAGGGAGACACGGGCTAGAGACCAACACTTGAGGTTGTAGTTAGTGTAGTTACATTGTGAGCTATTATAAAGTTTTCGGTTAGCTAGAAAACCGTATTGTGAGGTGTAAACGTTTTTCGGGTAAGCGTAGAAAACCCGGTGTGATAGTGGAGATCTCCTCGAGGTGAGGAGCGGGGACGTAGGTCAGGCGGACCGAACCTCGTAAACATATCGTTTTGTTTGTGTTTGCATTGGCGCACTTAGTTTCATACTTATATTGCCTTTGTCATTTACTCATTGTTTATTTTACTCACTATCTTATTTTGTTTTATTTCACCCTTGTATTAGTTGTATATCCTTGCATATATATATTGTCATATATCATGCTTGCTAGGATATTTGTCAATAAGTTTTAATTTGGCATAAATCTGATTAGATTAGCATAAACCCTATTCACCCCCCTCTAGGGTTCCTTCCTAGTGGCATTAGGGCACTTTCAGTTCCCATGTCTTGTTGGTGTTCAAGGATTTTATTTCATCTTTCATAGCAAGCTCCCACTTGCTCGCATCATCCACTCGAAGTGCCTCATCATAATTTTCTGGCTCTCCACCGTCACTCAGTAGCAGGTAGTTCAGATGAGCTCTGGGCTATAGTGATGGATACTTTGGATTTGGCTTGGGGACTCTTGCTAACCGCCTTAACTCTCTAACGGATGAAACAAGCTCTGCATCTTCATTTGTCCCCTCTGAGGTAGTCTTATCCATCAACTCTTCTTCTACTTCTTCTTCATCAGAACTGGCTTCAAGGTTGCCTCCATCTGAAGCAACATCTGGCTCGAAGTATGTGGGCTCAGACTGCACCGAACTAGTGGGCTGAGGGGTGTCGCGATCTTTGTAGAGAACTGCTTCATTAAAGACCACATCCCTGCTTCTGTTGATTTTCTTGTTCTGCTCATCCCAAAACTTGTAGCCAAACTCATCACCACCATAGCCAATAAAGAAACATTTCAATGATTTAGGATCAAGTTTGTTTCTTGTATGATCACTCAGATGAACATATGTAATACATCCAAATACTCTCAGGTGAGAAAGGTTTACCTGCTTTCCACTCCATACTTCTTCAGGTAATTTGTGCTTTAAAGGCACTGATGGTCCCCGGTTGATCAAGTAGGCAGCTGTGTTGACTGCTTCTGCCCAGAATTGCTTTGGAAGTCCTGCTTATAAATGAATGCTTCTGGCTCTCTCAGTCAACATTCTGTTCATCCGTTCTGCTATGCCATTATGCTGTGGTGTACCTAGCACTGTCCTCTCTAATCTGATGCCACAGTCATAACAGAACCTCTTGAACTCTGAATCTTCATATTCGCCTTTATTGTCTGATCGAAGCTTCTTTATCTTCAAACCGGTTTCGTTCTCTACCATAGCCTTCCACCTCTTGGAGACTTCAAACACTTCTGATTTGTGTTTCATGAAATAGACCCAAGTCTTCCTCAAGTGATCATCTATGAAGGTCACAAAATATAACCTTCCACCAGTAGATTGTACCGATGCTGGACCCCATACATCTGTGTGAACTAGCTCAAGCTTCTTCTCTTTAGGAGTTCTGCCAACCCTTTTGAAGCTTATTCTCTTTTGTTTCCCAAGAATACAGCTTTCACATAAGTCAATGTCAGCTGATCGCAAACATGGTAACTTCCGATTCGACTGCATAATCTTCAGGCCTTGCTACTCATGTGACCAAGCCTCTGGTGCCACAAATTTGGGTCTTCCTTACTTTCAGCCACTCTAATGGAACTACGTGCATCTATCGTCATGTAGAGAGACCCAGTCTTCGTACCACGGGCAACAACCATGGATCCCTTTGTAACCTTCCACGTATCACATGCGAAGGTTGATACATATCCCTCTTTTGCCAATTGTCCTATGGAAATCAGATTCTTCCTCAAACTAGGAACATGTCTCACATCACTCAGCTTCTATGTAGACCCTTTGAGTTTGATCTGCACGACTCCTTTGCCAACAATATCACAGGGCTGATCATCACAAAGATAGACTTTTCCTAGGTTTCCTGAAACATAGTTCTCAAATAAATCTCTATTTGAGGTAGCATAAAACGAAGCTCCTGAATCCAGCACCCACGACTCAGTCTTGCTCTCCAATGAGCAGATTAGGGCATCATCTGATTCTCCTGAGACCACGTTCGCTTCAGTCTTATTCTCCTTGTCCTTCTTGGGTTCTCGGCACTGATTCTCATAGTGGCCAAACTTGCCACAATTCCAGCAGTCAATCTCCTTCTTGCTCTTGCGATTTCTGGACTTTGACATTCCGTTCATCGAATTAGGTCTTCCTTGGCTATTCCCTCTATTTCTGTTTCTGTTTCTGCCTTTGTTCTCAAAATTCAACGCCGACCCTGAATTAGAAATTCTTTCCTCTTGTCTTCTAATCTCCTCAGTCATAATCATGTCTACCACCTCTAAAAACTTTAGTTTTGATTTACCACATGATCCGCTAATAGAAATAACGGTACCCTTCCAACTATCGGGTAATTGACCAAGTATCAAGAGGGCTTGGATTTCATCATCAAATTGAATAATGACCGAGTTTAGTTGATCTGTTATCTCATTGAACTCGTTCAGGTGTTCCTTGAATTTCTGGCTCTCGGACATCCTCAAATTAAACAGCTTTTTAATGAAATGCACCTTATTCGCCGTAGAGGGCTGCTCATACATACTGGACAACGACGCCATGAGATCCGCCGTCGTATTCTGATTCTTGATGTTGAACGCTACTGATTTCGACAAGGTCAACCTGATCGCTCCAAGGGCCTTTCGATCCAATAGCTTCCACTCTGCATCCTTCATATTCGCTGGCTTCTCTCCCAATGGTAGGTATAAATTCTTCTGATAGAGGTAATCTTCCATCTGCATCTTTCAGAACCTAAAGTTTGTTCCATCAAACTTCTCAATCTTGGATGTTTCCTTCTCAGATCCCATGTCTCTGACCTCAAATCGCCCGCGCCGAACCTGGTCACTCTGATACCACTTGTTGGGGATGCACAACCCCCCTGATGCGATTTAAAAATAGAGATTTGGGAGAGAGTAGAGAAATAATCACAAACACAAACACACAAGATTTACGTGGTTCGCTTCTCAATGTGAGAAACTACGTTCATGACCGCCGCAGGAGAAAATTTTACTATTTTCGTTTCTATTACATATTGCCCTAATCATCCCTTTTATAACATAAGGGTATTACAAACAGGAATAGGAAACAGATCAAAAAACCGAACTGGGCCAGAACCCGACTCGTGGTCGACCGCAGTGCCACTTGCGGTCGACCGCCGTGCCACTTGCGGTCGACCGCACAGCTGCTCGAAATCTAGAAAAGTATCTGGACTTTTGGCGGTCGACCGCCGCACCACTCGTGGTCGATCGTGACGAGGCCTGCTACTGATGGTTGCTCTCTAGACTTTTGGCGGTCGACCGTCGAGCCATGCACGATCGACCACGAAGATGACTGTAACTGGGTTTGCTCTCGGGAATTTTGGCGGTCGACCGCGACGCCATGCGCGGTCGACCGCGACGAGCTCCTGACCAAATGCACCTGCCTGTGCACGTTTGCAGTCGACCGCCGCGCCATGCGCGGTTGACAGTGATCCAGTCAAATTGTGTCCTTTGTCCTTTTGCTTGCACTTCGTCGTCATCGATCCGGTTTCCCCTGTTTCTTCTTCGATCTGAAGTATAAGGCAAGTCTGATAGTTAGGCTTCACATATCCTAACATATCTCAAATTTATAACTTCCTATCCCTGAAATAGTTCTATTATTGTGGATGAACCATGAGTAAAATTTTGTTATTGTAGATAGACTTTCTAAGTTGTAGACCCCCTAAGCAATTAAAAATAATGATAAAAAAATATTTACCGGTCCGTATCCAACAATAGAACTATAGGGATGGTAATAAAAAAATCACTACCCTTGAGTGAAAATTTATTGCAGCTAGACTAACTATCCCAAGTTATAAACTTCCTTTAAAAAAAAGTACTGGTCTCCACGCAACAATAGAACTACAGTGATATTAAGTTCCATTTAATAAAGGTGGTCTATCTAAAAGGATGATGACAACCATTTTTAGTCCATAATCGTTTCAATTGTACACAGAAGGGGTAATTTTTTACTTGAAATGTTTAAATTGGTGATTTTAATCTCAATGGCAAATTGGCCGCTAGATTCTTAGCAAACAATTGCTACAAATTTCTCATAAATTTTTAATTTGTGATTATTAAATTCTGTTTCTCAAATTTTAGGCAAGCCATCTCTTTTCTGGAAGGGCGAAAAAGATAGAAAAAGAAAACCATCGCCGTTTATAGCAAGATAGCTTTTCTTATAGTTATACGTACATCGTGCTAAGTACGTATAACTATATAAAATCCTTTTTAGAGACGTGAGAGTTCCTTAAGCCAGAACTTCCTCTTTTTATCTTTTTGCTTTCAAAACAAATATCTTTTGGATGTATAGCAAACTCATCTTTGTCAAAAAAATTTCCTTTCCTTTTTATATGTTTTTCTCTTGCTAGTTACTCAAATTAGTAAGCAAAAGGCATGAAATGATTGATGTCGTTTTTGAAGGGGTTTTTTAATACCAAACATTATGGCCACATTTAATTAGACTGGGATTAGTTTTACCTTGGGCTTCAGTTAACTCACTATACTCATGGAATATAATAATACTAGGACTATAATGAGTTAATTTTTTGGGAAAATTGTGTCGGGGCCCCAAAAGTGGAAACTTCATGTGCTGCAGCCCCTTCAACTTTTCCCCATGTGATTCAGCCCATTAAAATGTGACGTTTTGTACTGCAGCCCCTTTTTAACATTTATTGCATGTCACCTAAGCTAAAATCTCCAAAATATCCTCATCTCATCTCCTCAATCCCTCAAACCCAGCGCTCTCTCATCTTCTCTCTCCTCTCTCTCTGATCTCCTCTCTCTCTCTCTCTCTCTCTCTCTCTCTCTCTCTCTCTCTCTCTC
>BQKN01064010.1:201122-214803 GCA_022839385.1 Asparagus kiusianus
TGATTTGGCAGTAAACCCACTTCTGAGTTCGAGTCCGAAGCTGATTTCGATTTGGTCGCGATTCATCCGAGTCCATTCTTGGTTGGAAGACTCATTGACTCCCCGAACCGTTGGATTGATTCTGCACGTGAATGGATGCATTCCGTTGTTTGCGTGCGATTCGTTGACCTCGTCGCCTCATTAACCTGCTCCGTTGCGTGTTGTTTGGCTTCGGTGTTTGCGGGCTAATGGTTGTGCTTGGATACGTCGTCCGATGGTCGATTCTGTCGAATCGGCGTCGTCGAGCTGTGTCACGGGACCTATAGGCAGTTTTATACGCCTACACACTGTAGTGCTCTTGCCTCCTCCCCATTTTTTTAGTATAATCTCAGCATGGAAGGGAGCTGATAGATAGCCTTTTTCTGCTCTTTTTAACACCTGAATACCCTTTGAGTCTTCTGCTAAGTTTGTCCTCTCTTTTGTGAGAAAATCTAGAGGGAGTATTTCATCAACCGCTGTCCGACCAATGAAAAGAGCAAGAACATCCACAGTGTCGGGTATATCTATAGATAAGTCATCTGCAGCTTCAACTAGTACACAAGAACCTTTGTACACTTGGGGGGGGGGATCGATCGCGTCTGCATAGAGAGTTGAAAGAATAACTGAAGCCATTTACTTTTCTTTGTTATTCTATCCATGGCTAATGAGATGAGCTTTTTCACAACCCACAGCGTGTTAGTTCTAACTCACCGCGTGTTAGTTCTAACTCACCGTGTATTAGTTCTAGTTCTAATTCAAGGCTCTTGAGCTATTGTGTTAGTTTAACTCACCGCGTGTTAGTTATAACTCACTGCGCATTAGTTCTCATTATAATTTATGGCTCTTGGTCTCTTGTGTTAGTCCTAACTCACTGCATGTTAGTTCTAACTCACCGCGTGTTAGTTCTAACTCACCGCGTGTTAGTTCTAGTTCTATATCATGGCTCTTGAGCTCTTGTGTTAGTTCTAACTCATCGCGTGTTACTCTAACTTACCGTGTGTTAGTTCTAGTTCTAATTCATGCATCTTGGGCTCTTGTGTTAGTCCTAACAAACCACGTGTTAGTTCTAACTCACAAGATCCCAAAAGATATTAGGATTCGATCGTGAGATCTGATGCTTGCCAATCTACGATTCTCCAGTGATCACCGAAGATATGAAGGGATTGAGATCTTTGCCGGAGATCAAGGCGGCAGCGGCGACAGCGGCGGCGGTGGGGAAGAGTTCTACATACACGTCGGTGAGTACTTCTTCAATTAGGAAGAACAACGAGCAATGATATAGAACTAGAACTAACACGCGGTGAGTTAGAACTAACACGTGGTGAGTTAGGACTAACATAAGAGCCCAAGAGCCATGATATAGAACTAGAATTAGCACGCGATGAGTTAGAACTAACACGCGTGTTAGTTCTAGTTCTATATCATGGCTCTTGGGCTCTTGTGTTCTAGTTCTAATTCTAACTCACCGCGTGTTAGTTCTAATTCATCGCGTGTAGTTACATGCAACTGAGATATTTAATTTTGGATCAGTAGTAGTTGCTTGTTTCACTGCAACTAATAAATATAGTTGAAACTAATTTTCCAAACAAGTCTCCAATTGCAGACAGAGACACCACGTGTATATTCGTAATCATTTTGAGTTATGAATGAAATTTAAAACTTTAAATTGCAGCTAACCCCTAACCAAAGTGATTAAGAACCTCCCACGGTTGTCATTCAAACATTCTTGTAGGCTGTCTAAAAATCACTGCAGATAGTTAATCCCCTATCAAACACCGATGATGGAAGTTACAATCTGACGACTTCCAGAAGGCTATAATGTGAAGACTTTCACGTAGATCAATGAATGTTATGATTTGATGACCTTCGCAACAACTGATCAAAGTTCTAATCAACAACCTTCACAATCAACATCGGGAGATACAATCTGACGACTCTCACATATCAAAGAGCTAAAGCAAAGATTATAAAATGACGATCTTTACAACGCTTTGATAGAAAGAGACTACAAATCGACAGTCTCTTCAAATTAAGACGTGGAAATCCTCCCAGCGTACCAGCATCAAGACGCAACTCAAGCTCGGCCACTAACGCAGCGCAAACGTAGCTCAAACCTGGCCACAAACACAGCTCACGTTCAGCTCCAAACACTACCAACGTAGCTCATGTTCGGCCGCAAACGCAGCTTCCAACGCTGTCAATGCAGCTTTCAAATTGCTGCAAACGCAACTCAGATCCAGCTACCAACGCTGCCAACGCAGCTGCCAACACTACCAACACAGCTTCCATCTGCTGCCAACACAGCTTCCAACGCTACCAACACAGCTTCCAAATCGCTACAAACGCAGCTCAGATCCAGCTGCTAACGCTGCCAACGCAGCTTCCAATTGCTGCGTCCGAGCTTCCAAACGCTGCGTTCGAGCTTCAAGACACTGCGTTTGAACGCAGAATTCACGTCAGAACGCGGATTTTGCGTTTGACTCGTTCAAACACGAGCTGAATGGTTTCAAAACCATTTCCCACGATCTGAAGGGATCACAACTCTACTCAGGAGTGATTTAAGGGGGCGGTTACATCCTATTAGCCCCACTTATGAGCGAATTAAGGGAGCGGTTACACCACTTAATCCCCTATAAATAACTAAGAAATCAGCTTAGTTCGGATCCTTCTCTTAGGCAGCAAAGAAGAGATCTTGGGGGGAATTGCTAGAGCTTTGGAGATCAGCAACATGAGCTTTCTTCATCCTTAGCTTATAGACCGATTTCGGTTAAATCAACTCTTTCATAGAGTTTCAAACTCGTTCAGAGTTTTAAAACTTACCACGCAAGTTCTACATAACGTCAAATCGAGAAGAAGACCACGTTCCAGTGAATCAAGACATTCGGATCATCAACGGAGAGCAAACTCGACACGAGCATTCGAGGGAGGCACTCCATCGCCACCGTGAAGAACCAAGAATTAAACAAAGGGGAGAATCCAGATCATTCTCATTTCTTTTGTAATCAGGAAATCCAATTGTAACTAAAATTAAAGGAATACAGATCAATTTTCCTTCATTTCTTTTTTACTTCAAATTTTCCACAAACAAAAGATGACGACTCCGCTGGGGACGAGCTTCTCTGACGAAGAAGTGGTGGTGCAATCTGACGTTCATCTCGTTGGAACAACCGTCGAAACTCTTATTGTTGAGTTTGATCAAGCCAAGTTTAAGGAGACCCTCTCATCCGGATCCTTTAGCCCCAGGGCTATGCGCAAGATCCGCAAAGTCTTCAAGGAGACTAAAGCTCCAATTATGGCCAACTCGTTGAAGGACTGTCTCCCTTAGGGGTTGCACTGTTCATACAGTCCCCTCTCTGAAGGAGATGACTTAGCTTCGGCACAACTCCAAAAAAGCCGATCCTCCAATCAACACGAGCTCCGCGTTTTTGAGCCTCAACACGAGCTCTGCATAAGCCAAGCTAAACGCAGCCCTCAGGATGCGTTTCACCAGTAACACCTGGAGCTCATGTATGCGTTCGGGTAATGAAATCCAATACAGAACCTGGAGCTCATGTATGCGATACCCCCGAATACTCTGCGTAGCGCGACTAGATTGAGGGGCGGATATAAGAAGTCCATAAAGTCAAGGCATCTCAACCAGATCCATGTTCACAAAGAGCCAGTCATGTCCAATCATAGACTGGGGGTTCCAATTCAAACCTCACGGCCAGTGAGTAACTCTTCTCGAGTTTCTGTAACAAATTTGAGAGAGTTCATATCGAGAGAAAGACCGATGCAACAAGTCATTCGTTCATTCCAATGTGAACGACTGATTCTTACGGTCCTCTCAGGATATCATGCTGCACATATGCGGCCAAACTGTTGGTGTTTGACCAATTAACGAACGTTGCCTTACCCAACCAACGATGACGTTCACACAAGAAGAAGACTTCAGAGGATGAATACCTTGAAGTTACTTCCAACATGATCAGCAGAGGGAGATCATCAGTTCCTAGTTCTGATGAGTCAGAGAACGATCAGTCTTCTGGCTTGAAAGACTTCCTGAATAGATCCGATGGAGTTTATCAACATACTCGGACCCAAACGAGAGCTATTCCCCCTGTCAACTATCGGAGGTTAGCCAGAGGAACCAATTCCGATGATGAACACTCAGCCATTGCAGAGTCCCAATCATCAAGCTCTTTAGTTGAACATAAGAGCCCCGCTTATATGACGGGAAACTATGAGGATCTCATGAAGAGACTGGATGAGAAGGAGGCCATGCTCAAATCTCAGTAGGAGGCCATCAATGAACTCTTGGCCCTATTGACTCAAATCGTCGCAGACAAGGTCAAATCTCAGAAGACAGATTCACCATCCAGGCAAGAATCTTCCCGAGCGTCTTCATCCCGACTTTACACAAGCAAAGGGAAGGGAAAAGTGGTTGATGACACGGTTTCTGACCAAGAAGCCCACAACCTGGAATCTTCCTCTGATGAAGGAAGAGAGACGGAGAACGAGCAGAATCTCCAGTCTGCTAAAATGGAAGAATTAAAAGCCCGCTTCAATGCTATTGCCAATAGAAGCGAGCTCCAAGATAAGGGAGTTGTCAGACCCTATCCTACCGAATGGGATGCAGCCCCTTATCCTCCAAAATTCGAAGTCCTGACGCTATAAACTTTTGACGGCACGGGATCACCGAATCAATATATCTATCATTTCAAGTTACAGACTGGGAATGTGATATCAAACGACGCCATACTGGCTCAATTGTTCATCGACACCCTCAAGGGAGTTACCTTTGAATGGTTCAGGAAACTGCCTACGAGATGTATCAAAAAATGGACAGATCTAGAGAGACTCTTCCTGTCAAGATTCTTTGAAGAGTATACAGAAGTCTCTATCCATACCCTTCTCACCACTAAACAGAAGAAGAGGGAGTTCGTCAAAGCCTTCGTTAAAAGGTTTCGAAATATAGCTCTGCGATGTCCGACAGGTATGACACAGTCTACCTTAGTGGAGACCTGTCGACACAATTTGCAGACCGAGCTTATAGCACAGATGAGGGTTGCAGAATGCCATTCCTAGAGACAACTAATCTCTCAAGGCGAACAGGCTCTAAAGATTATTACCAGGATCAAAGATGAAGAACAAAGTAGGAAGGATCCACCTGAGCAATCGGACCAAGCTCAATCTTTTCAGTCAGAAGGGGAAGATACTACGGCCACTGAAGCCAATCCTCTTAAGTAGGATGGTGGGTCTAACAACTATCATGTTAACACTTATCTCTGATAGTTAAACTCGTTAGATAGTGGCCCACTAGGCGATGTGCCATGTCTACCCTTTTTCCCTTTTTCCCTTTGTACTTGTTTAAGACTGGGGGTTGGTTTTAGTTTATTGGATTATAAGTAATAAATTTTCTAAACATGTTCAATAGAATACCTCTGTCAACCACGAAATCCATAACCTTGTTAATCCTCTTTAATAGGATGACAAGTTTAAAAAAACTATCATATTAATGATCACCTCTGATAGTCTATTTTCTCCAAATTCCCCCACTAATTCTCTTTAAGTAGGATGATGGGTCTACCAAAACTATCACGTTAATGATCACCTATGATAGTCCATTCTCTCCAAATTCTCCTGCTAATCCTTTTCAATAGGATGACAGGTCGACAAAACTATCACGTTAACATTTACCTCTGATAGTCCATCAACTTGCCAATCCTCTTCAAGTAGGATGGCGGGTCCACAAAACTATCACGTTAACAATTACCTCTGATAGTCAGACTCATCAGATAATGTCCTACCAGGTGATGTGCTTCTATTCCAACTTCATGGATAGTGCCCACTAGGTGATCTATCTTGTCTACCTCTTTTTATTCCCCTGCTAAGTCTTAATCAAGACTGGGGGTTGGTTACTTGGAATCCACTGGATTAAAAGTAATGAATCTTTCACATCGTCGAGTTAATATTACACTTCTGACGATCATCACCCCCACAGAGTATGAATATAGCTTGCATCACTCCCAATTTGTCACGTTAATAATATACCTCTGATAATCAACTTATCAATCATTATCAAAAGAATGATAAGTCCTCAAAATCTCTCAAATCGCAATCTTCCCCAGCAAGACACTAAGTCTTCAAAAATTTATTCAAATCACAAGTATCATGATGATAAACTCACTTAGCAATTCTCCCCAGCGAGACGCTAATTCCCAAAATCTTGTGCAAGTCATAAGTACACATTCCTGTCATGTTAACACCATGTTCGCGGGAAAAATTGCTTTTATTGATGTCATTTTTTTCTTGAGCAACAGTTTATCAGTTACAAAAGATCCGGTCTTTTTATAAGATCCGGTTACAACAAAATCAAAAAAATCTTAAAAGATTACAACTTTCCTTTTCTGGAACAAATCACAAGATCCTGTTTTGTGGTCTCTTGCTTGTGTGGGTTCTTTGCCTGCGCCGTGGTTAATCCGTGGACCACCGCGCGATCTTGATCCGGTCGGATCTACACGGTATGACGGGTGTTATTTCACGAAGGAAATAACAGCCGAGGGGATTATTTCACCAAGGAAATAATAGCCCTAAGTAATCGAAATCGACCAAGCAAAATCGATACTCTTCTCGGGATCAAAAACCAAGTTTTGATCCAAAGGATGACCGTGTGGATCTCAGATCTGATCTCTCTCAAACTCCTACCTTATTTGGCGTGGATGATCGCCAAGAACCAGATCTGAAAAGTCTGAGTCTTCAAAGCTCCAAAACTCCGAAGCTTAGCTCTCAATCCAGCAGAGTTTCACCTTAAAAGTTCCACAAAAATCCAACCTTTAAACAATAAGCCTTCAAGTCTATTTATAGGCACCTCAAACCAGATCTGGGCTCAGATCTGGGCCCAGATCTGGGCTCGGCCACCTAGGTGGCTCGGCCACCTAGGTGGCTCGGCTACCTAGGTGGCTCGACCAAGCCACCTTGGTGGCTCGGCCAAGCCACCTAGGTGGCTCGGCCACCGAGCCACCAAGAGGTGGCTCGGTGAGCCACTTAGGTGGCTCGGCTTTGGTCGAACTACCTAGGTGGCTCGGCTTTGGCCGAGCTACCTAGGTGGCTCGGCTTTGGCCGAGCCACCTAGGAGTGGCTCGGTTTTGGCCGAGCCCTCCAGATGTTTGCTTCTTTGCCCGTTTTCCGGTTTCGTGGTTTATCCGAACTTCATTGTTGATCTGGACTCTGATTTGGCAGTCCGGATCTTGATTTGGTAGTAAATCCGCTTTGGTGTTTGAGTTCGAGTCTGCTCCCGATCTTGTTTGATGTGGTGGACTCTACGGTTGGATGACTCGTTGATTCATCGACCCGTTAGCTTGATTGGGCACGCGATTGGATGTATTTCGTTGTTTGCGTGCGGTTCGTTAACCTCGTCGCCTCGTTAATCCGCTTCGTCGCGTCTCACTTGGCTTCGGTGTTGTGGTCTAACGATCATGCTTGGATAGATCGCCCGATGGTTCATTGGTTTATCGAATCACCGTGCCGAGCTGTGTTAAGGGAGCTATAAGCAGTTTTATACGCCTACAGATACCCCCTCCAAAGTATTTCAGCCCCCTTCTTTTATAGAAGAGTCTAGAATACTTTGGATATGATTGTCCCAACCTTCAATCGGTGTAACGGGACCTTGGAATGGCTTCTATTCTTGATTCTTTCAATCCTCCAGGCTATTCGGTGCTTTATCGAATGTCTGTAAGGGTTCCGGTGCTGCATTTATTGTCTGACCGTTGTCGGAATTTTGAACTTGAAGTCAATTCCTGATTTTCTGATCTTTAGCTCGTGTTTAATGTTTCAACATAGAACCGACCATCGATTGTTGGCATTGAGTCTTCATTTGCAACGCGTTGTCCGGCGTTTGAGCTTCATTATGAAGCGTTGTCCGGCGTTTGACACAGTTTATACTCGTACGTCTGCTGGAGTCTACACAGTTTAAGCTCTTAAGGAATTGGAGCGTGGTGGTCTCAAATTTAGGGCTGCAGGACTAACTATTATAGTTGTTTTGTCTGCATATATGAATCTTATCCCGAAGTTGTTGGATGCCCAAGTCACGAGATCAACTCATAAAGTTGATGCGTCAATGACTCGCATTTATAGAATTTTTGGCAAATTCTCAGCCATCAACGGGTTTGATGAGCCTTTACCGACTACCGTTTGAGTCGGGCTAGCATGCGAAATATTTAAGTCCGTTCCGCATGTGATGTTAAGCTAAAAGAGTTAACCCTTTTAGTGCTACGATATTGAATACGTAGACTTTATCTTTCTCCTGTGAAAAGACTAAACAGCGACGTGTATGAGACGTTGACTTAGGAGTTTTGGCAAATCCTCAGCATTCACCGGATTTGACGTGCTCTTACCGATTACCGTTTGAATCGGGCTTACATGCGGATTGTTCTAAGTCCGTTCTTCATGTGACGTTGTGCTAAAGGAATGAATTCCCTGAGACTTTGTGCTATGATGTCGAATACATAGGCTTTACCATTTGTTACGGGAATAGGCTACCCGGCAATGCGTGTTAGGCGTTGACTTTAGGATTTTTTGGCTAACCCCCAGCCTTCAACGGATTTGATTAGCCTTTACCGACTACTGTTTGAGTCGGTCTAGCATGCGGATTGTCTAAATCCGTTTCGCATGTAACGTTGTGCTAAGAGAGTGAATTCTCTGAGACTCGTCGCTACGACTTCGAATACGTAGACTTCGCCATTGTTATGGGAATAGGCTACCCGGCAACGTGTATTAGACGTTGACTTATCCCTACTTAGGTTTCAGGATAGGATATCCCAGAATCGAACTCTGGTGTCTTTTTCTACGGAGAAAGACTAAACCGACAGCGCGTGTTAGGCGCAGACTTATCCCTGCTTAGGATTCGGGATAAACTTCCTAGGATGAATCCTAGATTGATAAATTCTTGGAAAAGGTTGGTGTGGGAAAGGAAGAATTTTATATTCTATTTTCCGGTCTTCTTTTAGGGTGAAGGCGAACCCAATACGGGAGAGGAAGAATTTTATATCTTGTCTCCCAAAGCTGAAGAGGAAGAATTTTATATTCTATCTTCAGATGCAAAGGAAACTCGGGGTGGGATCTCCACCCCCATAATCCAGAAAGGTGAAACTAGAAGTGGGATCTCCACTCCGAGAATCGGACAGATTCGGATAATCCTAACTGTCGGAAGGTTGGATTACCGAATTAAAGGTGAATTCCTCGTTTATCGAGAGTGAATTGTGGTTTTGGCCCTAACTATAGGAAGGTTTGACCAAGCAGGAGTTTGAGGTGATCCTAACTATAGGAAGGTTTGATCACTCGATTTGAAAGTAGACATCTCGTTCATTAGAGGAATCGAGAGGGGATTTTGGTTTTGGTCCTAACTGTAGGAAGGTTTGACTGAATGGGAGGTTTGAGATGATCCTAACTGTAGAAAGGTTTGATCGCTCAATTTATGGGCCTCTCGTTCATTGAAGGAATCGAGAAGGGATTTTGGTTGTGGCCCTAACTGTAGGAAGGTTTGACCAAGTAGATAGTGAGAGTGAGAGTACAAATCACAACGGGAGTGTTGACTCATATAAATCACAGTGGGGGTTTAGTGTTTATCATCTAATTTGTAATGATTAGGTTATCCCTAAGAAAATTACATGTAACATCCTTTCGGGAACTTCTCGTTACATGAACATCCACCCCCAGTTTCTTCGCGAAACTGGGTTTATCATTGCATCTGGTTGTATGATCGGGTTATCCTTAAGAATATTACGTATAAAATTCTCCAGGAACTTCTCGTCAATGGTAGGAAACAGTTTAGACTCATATACCTATTGGAGTATCAGAGAGCAGTTTAACCTCTTACACCGGTCGGAGGATTAAGAAGCAGTTTATACTCATATACTCTTCGGAGTGTTAAGAAGCAGTTTATGCTCTTAGACTTGTCGGAGTGTTCATTCGACTTAATTGAGCGATATAACGCTGGCTTCAACCAAGGTTTGGATGCTATTCTTAAGAGTAAAGCAATCCTTAGTGGGATGAAGGATCCTCCTGTGATACGCACAGTACTTTGGATCCGCAGTATTGTTAGTTTCCTCCTGATTGACGATAGGTGGTAGCTTGATCTTGTTGTTTTCAAGGAGGGATTCGAAGATGGCTGGAACGTCTTCGTCCTTAAAGGAATACTCTTTTTAGAGTTTCGGATCCGAGGTCTTTTGATGCCTTCAGGGTTGTTGTTGCGACGTTTGATTATCACCAACAACAGCTGCAGGTGCCTTGCCCTTACCACGGGAGGCGAAGTTCGAGTTCGGAGGATTAGTCGTCGATTGGCTCCTCTCAGCCTTCTTCCTTCGGAGGAAGCGTTCGGCTTGCTCTCCTCGGACCTTCAAATCCTTCCATGTTTTGGACGGTGCCGTCCCCATTGCTTCCAACATGTCCAATGCGAGGTTGTTGTGATAAGTCTGGAGAATAAACTCCTCAGTGATCGGGTCCCGACAGTTCATCACCTTGTTCCGGAACCTTTTGACGAAGGTATCAACTAATTCCCCGTCTTTCTGTTTCTCGTCAAGCAACGACCCGATGGATATCTCGGTGTCATCGTCGAAGAAGTTGGTGAGGAATTTAGTCTCCATGTCATCCCAGCTATTCACACTTCTTGGCTTAAGGCGGCAATACCAATCGAAGGCGGCTCCATGAAGAGTACCAACGAATGACCGTACCATCAGAGGCTCATTACCAGAGATAAGCCCTAGGTGTGATTTGAAGTAAATCAAATGCTGAGTGGGTGAACCCTTCCCATTAAACGGTGTGAAGTTAATTAGATTGAACTTCGTCGGATACGGGATTGATTCCCATTCTCTTGTGTATGGACAAGGAATGCCCGTCTTCTTCATCTCTTGAGCGGAAATCAACGTATTGATTTCGCTCTCAAGATTTTTAATCTTCAAACTTTCACCTTTATTTTCGTTAGCACGATTCTGAGGTGGAAGTGTGGCGTTATGACTAGCATTCTTGATACCATCCCCTGCATTGACGGGAGGATTATTGGCATTATGAGCTTCATCCGTACCTGTGTCCTCATCTTCCTGATTAACCTGGTTATGACGACTTGGTTTGCCTTGCTGGTTTGTTAGTGCTTGGATTTATTGGTCATGCATTTCTCTCATATTCTATATGGCCATCTGCATTTCGAACCTGAAGCTCTCCTGTTGTTTAGCCATGGCTTCTTCGAGCATCTTGGCCACTTGTTCTGCACTTATCATAAGTGACTCACGGGGTTGTCCCTCGCTAGATACTGTATTATCTGATGCAACGGCAGAGCAGGCATCCGATTCTTCATCTTCTGAAGGTAATCTTATCCGAATCCTACCATAAGTTGCTCGTATGATGGCTCTAGACTGCAGACGGGTTACACGTCAGGGTGCTTCCAGAATCGACTCCGGATTATCCTGTGTCGATGTCCCTTTGCTGGTCATATTAGTGGTGACCCTCGGAAATTCTCCATCTTCAACTACCATTGTTCTTTGTCGGAAACGCCTAGGCCTTGGTTTTAGCGTTTCGGTACTGAGCCTTTCGAAAACTGAAATTCTTTCGGGGACTGTCTTGATGCAGTTGTACTCAGACAATACTGCCCGAATGAGTTTGGAACAGGGGCATTGAGTTTCTAGTTCTCGAGGACTCCTTTTCCTGGTTTTACTCGTACCCCCAAGACGATAGTACAACTCGTCGGTTTGAAGGTCGGAGTAACCTATCGTGTGTTGGCACGACTTCTCAGGTGTAACGTTATCATCATCAGACGATAATGTTTCCTTCTGAGGGCGAACTGCCTTCTTTGGGCTTTCTAGAGTCACGCGCCTCGAAACATGCCTTTGTGGGCGTGAGTTCTCAGCGGGCTCCTGGACTTCAATGCGCAAATTGGTGCGCGTAGCTGCCATGAACTTCTTGACATGTTGAGGGTGGCGGCGACTCCCAGCATGTTGAGTCGTTCGGGGCTTCTTTATCGGGCCCAAACGTTCTTGAACTGGAGCTTTGCATCCCTCATCGGGAAGTGGACCGAGGCGCTCCAAAACTGACCTCCTTCTTCGGGATGGTTCTGCGTGATCTCCCGAAGTAGCTACTGGAATTACCGGTGATTTAGGTTGGTTCGCTGGAGGTTGAACTTGCGTTGAAGGCTGCGATGATTGTTCCTTAGCCTGAATCGCCGCTTCAGACTTCGGCCTCCATACTTGGCGGATTGGTGGCGGCTTCTTGGCCCCTTCCTTCTGTAGTCTTCTGCGGGCTTCTCGGACTTGAGCCCGTGCCTGCGCTAACAGTGCATGGCACTTACGAATGCGCTCTTCAAGTGTCGAACGATTCCGTTTGACACGGATCTATTCGTTCATTGGCGGCTTGGAGGAGCTGCCATTCATCAGTTGTTGAGGCTGTTTGCCTCCCATGTTCTTCAGATTCGCGTTATAGCGGATCCCATCAGTGGATTCCATTGCCTTCACGAATTGTCGTGCCAAGTGTTAACGTCTCCTCTGGCGGGCTCTCTTTGAAAGAGTCACTACGCCCTCAGCGACGGAGGAATTGGCAAGAACAGATTTGACCTGGTTGGAGGTCGGTGGAGCTTCACCCGATGCAACTTTGGCATCAATTGGGGTGAGATCTTCGTTGGTATTCTGCATTTCTTCGTACCAACGGACTTTTCTCCTGGAGGAGAACTTCTTGGACTTGAGGGGGGAGGTGGATCCGGACGAGGATGACAGTTACTCCTCGAACTTTTATTGGTCGAATTCATACTCGACCTCCTTCTCGACCGGGATCAAGATCCGCGACTGCGACGCAACGATCTCAGCAGTGAGATCAGTGGCTCCCACTATGGTCGCCAGATGATTCACGAGAAAAATTGCTTTTATTGATGTCATTGTTTTCTTGAGCAACAGTTTATCGGTTATAAAAGATCCGGTCTTTTTATAAGATCCGGTTACAACAAAATCAAAAAAAATCTTAAACGATTACAACTTAACTTTTCTGGAATAAATCACAAGATCCTGTTTTGTGGTCTCTTGCTTATGTGGGTTCTTTGCCTGCGCCATGGTTAATCCATGGACCACCACGCGATCTTGATCCAGTCGGATCAACATGGTATGATAGGTGTTATTTCACGAAGGAAATAACAGCCGAGGGGATTATTTCACCAAGGAAATAATAGCCCTAAGTAATCAAAATCGACCAAGCAAAATCGATACTCTTCTCGGGATTAAAAACCAAGTTTTGATCCAGAGGATGACCGTGTGGATCTCAGATCTGATCTCTCTCGAACTCCTGCCTTATTTGGCGTGGACGATCGCCAAGAACCAGATATGAAAAGTCCGAGTCTTCAAAGCTCCAAAACTCCGAAGCTTAGCTCTCAATCCAGCAGAGTTTCACCTCAAAAGTTCCACAAAAATCCAACCTTTAAACAATGAACCTTCATGTCTATTTATAGGCACCTCAAACCAGATCTGGGCTCAGATCTGGGCCCACATCTGGGCTCGGCCACCTAGGTGGCTCGGCCAAGCTACCTAGGTGGCTCGGCCAAGCCACCTAGGTGGCTCGGCCAAGCCACCTAGGTGGCTCGGCTACCAAGCCACCAAGAGGTGGCTCGGTGAGCCACCTAGGTGGCTCGGCCACCGAGCCACCTAGGTGGCTC
>BQKN01064010.1:214903-225101 GCA_022839385.1 Asparagus kiusianus
GGCCGAGCCCTCCAGGTGTTTGCTTCTTCACCCGTTTTTCGGTTTCGCGGTTTATCCGAACTTTATTATTGATCTGGACTCTGATTTGGCAGTCTGAATCCTGATTTGGCAGTAAATCCGCTTTGGTGTTCGAGTTCGAGTCCACTCCCGATCTTGTTTGATGTGGTGGACTCTACGGTTGGATGACTCGTTGATTCATCGACCCGTTAGCTTGATTAGGCACGTGATTGGATGTATTCCGTTGTTTGCGTGCGGTTCGTTAACCTCGTCGCCTCATTAATCCGCTTCGTCGCGTCTCACTTAGCTTTGGTGTTGTGGTCTAACGATCATGCTTGGATAGATCGCCCGATGGTTCGTTGGTTTGTCGAATCACCGTGCCGAGCTGTGTTAAGGGACCTATAAGCAGTTTTATACGCCTACACACCATACCTCTGACAATCCACTTATCAATCCTCGTCAATAGAATGATAAGTCCACAAAGTTGCTCCAATCGTAACACATTCCTGTCATGTTAACACCATACCTTTGACAATCCACTTATCAATCCTCGTCAATGGGATGATAAGTCCACAAAGTTACTCCAATCGCAACAAAATTCCGTCATGTTAAATATTACACCTCTGATAACCAATCCACTTATCGACTTTCTTCAATAGAGCGATGTAGGCGTATAAAATTGCCTATAGGTCCCTTAGCACAGCTCGACACGGTGATTCGACAAACCAACGAACCATCGAGTGACGAGGCGACGAGGTCAACGAATTGCGCACGAGCAACGGAATTCGCGTGCGGAATCAATCCAACGGTTCGGGAAGTCAACGAGTCGTCCAACCATAAAACGGATTCGAACTCAAACACCAAGGCGGATTTACTACCAAATGAAGATCCGGACAGTTAAATCAAGGTCCGGACAAATCAAATATAGAACCGGAAAACGGGAAACGACGGAAAACAGCACCCAGAGGGGCTCGGCCAAAACCGAGCCACCTCAAGGTGGCTCGGCCAAAGCCGAGCCACCCTGAGGTGGCTCGATGGCCGAGCCACCCCAGGGTGGCTCGGCCCAGTGCCGAGCCACCCTGAGGTGGCCGGCCCAGATCTGTGCCAAAGGCATAGATCTGGTTGCCTATAAATAGGAGGCTTGGGTTCACTTTTTGGAGGACTTTTGGAGAGCCGAAACTCTGCCGGATTGAGACCTTGTTCTTGAGTTTTTGAAGGCTTGAAGACTTGGACGTTCGGATCTGGTTCTTGGCGAGCATCCGCATCACAAAAGGCAGGAGTTCGAGAGGACCGGATCTCAGATCTATGTTGCTATACTCTGGATCAAAGCTTGGTCTTTGATCCCGAGATTCGAGCGATTGTTTCCTTGGTGAAATAATCCCTCCGGCTATTATTTCCTTGGTGAAATAATACCCGTCATACTGCATAGATCTGTCTGGATCTAGATCATACGGTGGTCAACGGATCAACCATCGGCGCAGGCAAACAACCCACGCAAGCGAGCGACCGGATAACAGGAGCTCGCGATTTGTTCGGTAAACAAGAGAAAAGTTATAATTTTTTATTTCTTTGTTTTGATTTTCATTGTAACCGGATCTTATAAAAAGACCGGATCTTTGTAACCCAAAAAGTTGTTATTTAAAGATGACAATGGAGTCAGTAATGAAGAAAGCAACAATTTTTCCCACGAACAAGCGATAGGTCCTCAAAGTTTTCCTGATCGCAATATTTTCCTGTCACGTTAACATCACACCTCTGACGACCAAATCAACTTATCGACTCTCTTCAATAGAGCGATAGGTCCTCAAAGTTACCCTGATCGTAACATTTTTCTGTCACGTTAACATCACACCTCTGACAACTAAATTAACTTATCGACTCTCTTCAATAGAGCGATAGGTCCTCAAAGTTACCCTGATCACAACATTTTCCTGTCACGTTAATATCACACCTCTGACGACCAAATTAACTTATCGACTCTCTTCAATAGAGCGATAGGTCCTCAAAGTTGCCCTGATCGCAACATTTTCCTGTCACGTTAATATCACACCTCTGACGACCAAATTAATTTATCGACTCTCTTCAATAGAACGATAGGTCCTCAAAGTTGTCCTGATCGCAACATTTTCCTATCACGTTAACATCACACCTCTGACGACCAAATTAACTTATCGACTCTCTTCAATAGAGCGATAGGTCCTCAAAGTTACCCTGATCGTAATATTTTCCTATCACATTAACATCACACCTCCGACCAAATTAGCTTATCGACTCTCTTCAATAGAGCGATAGGCCTATAAAATACTGTTAGGTTAACACAACACTTCTAATAGTCAAACCCCCTAATGAACTTGTTAATCTTTTTTTAACAAGAATAACAAGTTTTCATTATAAAATCCCCAGCGGATTAAAGATTTTCTGGAATTATCCTAGTGATAATGAAGAAAATTTCTCAATGTCACTCTAAGTAAAAATTCATGCCAAGTTAACACTACACCTCTGGCGCTTTCAACTTTCTTTCAGTGTTTCAAGTAACACAGGAAGAAACAACAGCAAAGTCTGCGTATTCAACATCGTAGCACCAAAATCCATATCTTTTATGCATGGGGGACTTTATCTCGATCCCTAATTAGAGATAAGTCTACGCTTAACACGCGTTGCCGGTTAGTCTGTTGCCGTAAAAATGACAAAGTCTATGTATTCAATATCATAGCATTAAGTCTAAAAGAGTTCATTCTTTTAGCATAACGTTACATGTGGAACAGACTTAGACAATCAACATGCTAGCCCAACTCAAACGGTAGTTGGTAAAGTCTTATCAAATTCGTTGATGGCTGAGGGTTTGCCAAAAATCCTATGAAGGTTTGCGGGCCCATCAGCTAAATAGACGTGAGCCGTGACGTGACGTTTGATAGCTTCTGCTCATAAGTAGCTTGTACCGTTGTTACAGTATCTCTTCAAAGCTCATCCTCACACAGGTCCTGTATGGCAAGTCCCTTCAATCAAGATGCTTATGAAGCGGGTGCAGAGAACGACTCCTTTGTGACAGGAAATCAACAGCTCCAAGAGCAGAGTTGAGATCCAAAGTATTCCAAAAATTCATCGCAGTCAACCGCGAACTTTTGAAAACTTTGGAGGGGATTCTGTAGGCTGCCTAAAACTCACTGTAGATAGTTAATTGTGACGCCCCTAGGTTCACACAAGGCTGCAGTCCGAGATGAAACCAGAAATGTCAAACCTGCCATGCACCACACTATGCAATAATATGTTTCACCATCACAATTACTATCTCTCTAGTGGAATCATCAACAGGTGTAGGTACAAAGCAAGTAAAAGATTTTACAACAAATACATGATGAAATGATAGAACTCAAATTAGTACATCTCATCAACCAAATAAGCTGGAACACATAGTCAATGTCTGAAATGAATAATAACAGTCTGGAGATCTCAACATGTCTCAAAGTATATAATATCTGATACAGGAAATAAGGCACACATCCTTTACAACTCTAGAATATAAATCTCTCAAGTCTGAAAATATCTCAAGTGGAGCACAAAATGAAATACATCTACTAAAAAAAGGCGCTAATGAGAATCGCCCTCAACCTGCGACTCTCTGGGCTCCGGGCTCGTTACCTGAAAGGGGGAGGGACAACGAGCGTCAAAGCGCTAGCGAGCAACATCACAACCAACCCCAAGGGATAGAGCTCGTTGTTTATGAAAATACAGTTAATTCATAATAATAAAGAATCATTCATCCTAACAATAATGGGTTTTAGTACTTAGGAAATTACAACACGAGCATAGGTACGTCGATCGAAATAATCCAAACAAGGAAACCCTTATGTATATACCTTGTATCTCAAATTGTAAATCCCTAAATACTAAACCCGAAGTCTAATACAAGAAATAATAAGGAAAAGAATACAACCCATCTCTACCGATAAACGTAGGCATGTCAAAACCACAATAAGTGTTATGTCCAGCCTAGCTAGCTATCATGTCCTAACCTCATATAATATGTTGTGTTCCAAACTTAGTTAAGTATCATGCTCAAGGTTTAGCAAATGTCCAAAATATGACTGTAGTGGATTATAGTCCAACACGATGACTCTAATGGAATATAGTCTAACACGAGGACTTAAATGGATTATAGTCTGTAGGCGTATAAAATTGCCTATAGGTCCCTTCGCGCAGCTCGACGACGCCGATTCGACAAATGGACCATCGGGCGACATATCCAAGCACGACCATTAGCCTGCAAACACCGAAGCCAAACGATACGCGACGAAGCGAACTAACGAGGCTACGAAGCTAACGAATCGCACGTGAACAACGGAATGCATCCATTCGCATGCGGAATCAAGTTAACGGTTTGGGGAGTCAACGAGTCATCCAATCAAGAGAGGATTCGAACTCAAACACCAAGGCGGATTTACTGCCAAATCAGGAACCCGACTTACTGCCAAATCTGGAATCAAGTCAACGAGTCGTTTCCAGATCAATCAACCACACAACCGAATCACGGACATAAACGGAACCGGAAACAACGGAAAACGACGAAACGAACAACACCCGGAGTGGCTCGGCCTAAACCGAGCCATCTCAAGGTGGCTCGACCCAAGCCGAGCCACCCCCTGGGGTGGCCGAGCCACCTCATGGTGGCTCGGCATGAGCCGAGCCACCTTGAGGTGGTCGGCGGCTCGTGTGGCTTCTGACTTGTGTGCACGGGCACAGGTTCGAGTGCCTATAAATAGGCTAGGCATGGCTCATTTGTAAAGGGTTAGAAAAAGAGGAGTCGAAGCTCTGCCGGATTCAGATCTCAAAACTTAAAAAGATCGGAGCTTTAAGACTTTGAAGACTTGCCCATCCAGATCTGGTACTCGGCGATCGTCAACGCCAAATAAGGCAGGAATTCGAGAGGACCGGATCTCGGATCTACGTTGCTATACTCCAGATCAAAGCTTGGTCTTTGATCCCGAGATTCGAGCAGTTGTTTCCTTGGTGAAACAATCCCTCCGGCTATTATTTCCTTGGTGAAATAATACCCGTTATACTGCGTAGATCCGACCGGATCTAGATCTCGCGGTGGTCCACGGATAAACCCCGGCGCAGGCAAATAACCCACGCAAGCGAGCGACCGCAAAACAGGAGCTCGTGATTTGTTCGACAAACAAGGAAACAAAGTTGTAATTTTCATTTCTTTTTATTTGATTTTCGTTGTAACCAGATCTTATAAAAAGACCGGATCTTTGTAATCGATAAACTATTACAAGAGTGTACAATGGAATCAGTAATGAAGAAAGCAACAATTTTTCCCGCGAACAATCTGGCGACCACAGTGGGAGCCACCGATCTCGCTGCCGAGATCGTTGCGTCGTAGCCGCGGATCTCAATCCCGGTCGTGGAGGAGGTCGAATACGAGTTCGACCAGCAAAAGTACGAGGAGTACATGTCCTCGTCAGGCTAAGGAACAATCAATACAGCCTTCAAAACGAGTTCAACCTCCCGAACCATCCCGGAGAAGGAGGTCAATCTTGGAGCGCCTCGGTCCAATTCCCGATGAGCGCGGCAAAGTTCATGAACGCTTGGGCCCGATGAAGAAACCCCGAACGACTCAACATGCTGGGGGTCACTGTCACTTTCAGCATGACAAGGAGTTCAAAGCAGCTGCGCATGCCAATTTGCGCATTGAAGTCTAGGAGCCCACTGAGAGCTCACGTCCACAAAGGCAGGTTTCGAGGCGCGTAACTTTTGACAGCCCGAAGAAAACAATTCGCCCTCAGAAGGAAATGTTGTCGTCCGATGACGATAACATTATACCTGAGAGATCGTACCAACACACGATAGGTTGCTCCGACTTTCATACGGACGAGCTGTACTATCGTGCTGGGGGTACGAGCAGAGCCAGAAAGAGAAGCCCTCGAAGGCTTGAAACTCAGTGTCCTTGTTCTAAGCTCATTCGGGCGGTACTGTCTGAGTGCAATTGTGTCAAGGCAGTCCCCGAGAGAGTTTCGGTGTTCGAAAGACTTAGCACTGGACAGCCAAAGCCAAGGCCCAGGCGGTTCCGACGAAGAAGAGCGGTGGTTGAAAATAGAGAACTCCCGAGGGTCACCGCTAACATGACCAGCAAAAGGACATCGACGCGAGATGATCTCGAGTCGATTCTGAAAGCATCCCGGCGTCTAACCCGTCTGTAGTCCGGAGCCATCGCACGAGGAACTTATGGTAGAGTTCGGATAAGACCACCTTCAGAAGATGAGGAATCGGATGCTTGCTCTGCGGTTGCGTCTGACAACACCATATCCAGCGAAGGAGAACCCCGCGAGTCATTCATGATAAGCGCGGAACAAGTGGCCAAGATGCTCGAAGAAGCCATGGCCAAACAACAGGAGAGCTTCAGGCTCGAGATGCAGATGGCCATGCAGACTATGAAAGAGATGCATGAGCAACAAATCCAGGCATTGAGGAACCAACAAGGCGAACCAAGTCGTCATAACCAGAATAATCTGGAAGATGAGGACACAGGTGCAAATGAAACTCGTGACGCCAATAACCCTCTCATCAATACAGGGGGTGGTAACGAGGATGCCAACGAAGGTACAGGTGAAAACCTGAAGATCAAAAACCTCGAGAATAAGATCAATACGTTGATTTCTGCTCAAGAGGTGAAGAAGACGGGCATTCCTTGTCCATACCCAAAAGAGTGGGAATCAATCCCCTATCCGAAGAAGTTTAGTTTAATCAACTTCACGCCGTTCGATGGGAAGGGTTCCCCCACTCAGCATTTGATTTACTTCAAATCGCACCTGGGTGTTATCTCCGGCAATGAGCCTCTGATGGTGCGGTCATTCGTTGGCACTCTTCGCGGAGCCGCCTTCGATTGGTATTACCGCCTCAAGCCAGGAAGCGTGAATAGCTGGGACGACATGGAGACAAAATTCCTCGCTAACTTCTTCGACGACGACACCGAGATATCCATCGGAATGTTGCTCGATGAGAAGCAGAAGGACGGGGAACCGGTCGATACCTTCGTCAAGAGGTTCCGGAACAAAGCGTTGAATTGCCGAGACCCGATCACTAAGGAGTTTATTCTTCAGACTTGCCACAACAACCTCGCACTGGACGTGTTGGAAGCGATGGGAACAGCACCGTCCAACACTTGGAAAGACTTGAAGGTCCGAGGGGAACAAGCCGAACGCTTCCTCCGAAGGAAGAAGGCCGAGAGGAGTCAATCGACGACAAATCCTCCGAACTCGAACTTCGCCTCCCGTGGTAAAGGAAAGACACCCGCAACGACTATCGATGCTAATCAAACATCGCAACAGCATTCCCGGAGGCAGCAAAAGACTTCGGATCAGAGGCCTCAAAAAGAGTACTCCTTCAAAGACGAAGATGTTCCAGCCATCTTCAAATCCCTCCTTGACAATAACAAGATCAAGCTCCCACCGATCACGAATCAGGAGGAAGCTGACGATATTGCGGATCCGAAGTACTGCGCATACCACAGGAGGATTCTTCACCCAACCAAGGCGTGCTTTACACTCAAGAATAGCATCCAGACCTTGGTTGAAGCCGGTGTCATAACGCTAGAGTGAACCAGTTGAAAACGGCATAACTCCGACCGGTATAAGAGTATAAACTGCTTCCTGACACTCCGAAGAGTATACGAGTATAAACTGCTTCTCAATCCTCCGACCGGTATAAGAGGTTAAACTGCTCCCTGATACTCCATTAGGTATATGAGTCTAAACTATTTCCACGGGAAGTTCCTGGAGAGTGCCATGCGTGGTATTCTTAAGGATAACCCGATCGTGCAGCTGATACAATGATACACCCAGTTTTGCAAAGAAAGCTGGGGGTGGATAATTCATGTAACGGGAAGTTCCCGGAAGAATGTTAAATGTAATATTCTTAGGGATAACCCGGTCATGATGAATGAAGTGATAAACACTAAACTCCTAATTTCCGAACACTCTTTTGCTGAGATAAAATCCGATCACTTCATTGGATCAATTTTCCCTCACAAAACTCTCATTGGTGTTTGACGACTCATAGTCTCCACCACAGAATCCCCCACCGATCAAACTAATTGACGGTGGGTCCACTAAAATTCCTTTCGGTTAAATCCACTCAAACTTTTGATGTATCTGTGCACTCAACACTCCTATTGTTAGAGTCCGGATATAATACTTGGAATTTTGATATCAATCCTTGACGAATTGTCAAACCCCTTTGTGTTAAGTACTTATAACTTAACACCAAGAATACCCCCTTTGAGTGATTTGTACGAATCAACATTCTTACAGTAATTTGTACTCCCACTCTCACTTTTTACTTGGTCAAACCTTTCTACAGTTAGGGCCACAACCAAAATCCCCTCTCGATTCCTTCAATGAACGAGAGACCCACAAATCGAGCGATCAAACCTTCTTACAGTTAGGATCGTTTTAAACCCCCCACTTGGTCAAACCTTCCTACAGTTAGGACCACAACCAAAATCCCCTCTCGATTCCTCCAATGAACGAGAGGTCCGCTTTCAAATCGAGTGATCAAACCTTCCTACAGTTAGGGTCATCTCAAGCTCCAGTTTGGTCAAACCTTCATACAGTTAGGACCAAAACCATAATTCATTCTCGATAAACGAGAGATTCATCTTTAGTTCGGTAATCAAACCTTCTGACAGTTAGGGTTATCCGATTCTTTTCGATTCTCGAAGCGGAGATCCCACTCTTAGTTTCACCTTTCCGAATTCTGGGGGTGGAGATCCCACCTCGAGTTTCCTTTCCATCTTTGTTTAGGGAATAGAATATAAAATTCTTCCTTCCCACACCAATCATTTTCCAAGAATTTTGGATTCATTCTAGGAAGTTTATCTCGAATCCTAAGCAGGGATAAGTCTGCGCCTAACACGTGCTGCCGGTTTAGTCTTTTTCCGCAGAAAAAGACACCAGAGTTCGATTATGGGGTATTTTATCCTAAAACCCAAGAAAGGATAAGTCCGCGCCTAACACGCGCTGCCGGTTAGTTCTTAACCGTTAAAAAGAACACTCGCTCACATATTCAACATTGTGGCAGGTTGTTATTAATAACGTCAAAATCCATGCCTTATACGCATGGGGAATTTCATCCTGAATCCTAAGAAAGGATATGCCGACGCCTAACACGCGTCGCCGGTTTAGTCTTTCACCGATTGAAGAAGACACCAGAATCCGATTCTGGGGACCTTTATCCCGAAGCCTAAGTAGGGATAAGTCAACGTTTAATACACGTTGCTGGGTAGCCTATTCCCATAACAACGGTGAAGTCTACGTATTCAAAGTCGTAGCACAAAGTCTTAGAGGATTCACCCTCTTAGCACAACGTAACATGTGGAACGGAGTTAGACAATCCGCATGCTAGCCCGACTCAAACGGTAGTCGGTAAAGGTTAATCAAATCCGTTGAAGGCTGGGGGTTAGCCAAAAATCCTAAAGTCAACGCCTAACACGCGTCGCCGGGTAACCTATTCCCGTAACAAATGGTAAAGTCTATGTATTCAACATCATAGCACAAAGTCTAAGGGAGTTCATTCCTTTAGCACAACGTCACATGCGGAACGGATTAAAACAATTCGCATGTAAGCCCGATTCAAACGGTAATCGGTAAGAGCACATCAAATCCGTTGAAGGCTGAGGATTTGCCAAAAAATCCTAAGTCAACGTCTAATACACGTTGCTGTTTAGTCTTTTCACAGGAGAAAGACGAAGTCTACGTATTCAATATCGTAGCACTAAAAGGGTTAACTCTTCTAGCTTAACATCACATGCGGAACGGACTTAAACAATCCGCATGCTAGCCCGACTCAAACGGTAGTCGGTAAAGGCTTATCAAATCCGTTGATGGCTGAGAATTTGCCAAAAATTCTATAAGTACGAGTCATTGACGCATCAATTCTATGGATTGGTCTCATGACTCGAGTATCCACCACGCTCCAATACCTTAAGAGCTTAAACTGTGTATACTCCAGCAGACGTACGAGTATAAACTGTGTCAAACGCCGAACAGCGCATCACAATAGAGCCTGGACGCCGGACAAAGCGTCGCAATGAAGCCTGGACGCCAAACAACGCGTCGCAATGAAGCTCAAACGCCAGACAACGCGTTGTAAATGAAGATTCAACGCCGTCAATCGATGATCAGTTCTATGTTGAAGCAAC